>LR738710.1:411167045-411257645 GCA_902687465.1 Secale cereale
GGGGGGGGGGTAGGCGCGCCCTGGTGCGTAGTGTGCACCTCGGTGGCCTCCTCCAGTATCTCTTTTCTCCAATATTTTTTACATATACCAAAATGAATCTCCGTAAAATGTCAGCTCATTTGGAGATGTGCAGAATATGTATCTCTCACGTAGCTTTTTCAGGTCCATAATTCCAGCTATCGGTATTCTCCCTCTTTGTATAAACCTTGCAAATTATGAGAGAAAAAGGCATTAGAATTGCTCCCAAAGTGCTATATTAAATAATAACCCAAAAATAACAGTAGGAAAACATGATGCAAAATGGACATATGAACTCCCGCAAGCTTAGACCTCGTTTGTCCTCAGGCGAAAGCCGAAATTGAAAATCATGTCCACATGTTTAGAGAGAGAGAGAGAGGTGTCGCTAAAAACAAAAACGGACATAGTAGCATCATGATCATTATTATAATAACAATAATTATTCTCATATGGCTTCTTATGAGCAAGTAAAAATTCACCACAATATCAAAGTATAAGGCATAAACTTTCTTGAAAGCTAACAAACTACGTTCTCAGTCAACCATGCAATTGCACTTCATCATATTTTTAGGAAGAGTCTCATGTCAGAGCTTTTTAGCAAGTCCACATACTCACCCATCGTTTAGGCATTATGAATGCTAACACTCACATCATATATACGGAGCAAAAAGTTTTACCAGACACATGGAAAGATAGGGGCTTATAGTTTCGCCCCCAACTTATTCACCTCAAGGGTGATGTCAACAATAATAACGCATGATTGCTCACATTCAACTGGATATATGTGCCTAGATCTTTCCCCACCACATGATGATTGAAAAAGATAAAAAAAAAGTAATAAAGGAGAACACTATTGACTCTTGCATAAAAATTAAATACATAAAACTAAAAGATAGGCCCTTTGCAGAGGGAAGCAAATGTTGTCATGCGCTTTTATTTTTGGATGCTCAATCCCTTAATGCAAAATAATGTCATGTTATATTTCCCCCTATGATAGCAACATTTATTATTGTGGTCCTTCACTTTTATTACTTTGCCATCATAAGTTTGTATGACGCTTATTTTCCCTTACAATAAAAGATCAACCATATTTAGAAGCAATGTTTATTGCTTTATGCACCGATGACAACTTACTTGAGGATTTTACTCAATCCATAGGTAGGTATAGTGGAATCTCATGACATGAAAATGGGTTTAAGGGTTTTGTATGCACAAGTAGTATCTCTACTTAGTGTGGATTTCTAGCTAGCAAAGATATTGAGCAAGCACCACATGTTGGAGGCTCCATGACAATATAACTTCTATGTGAGTATGAACAAACATAAATCATTACGTTGTCTTCCTTGTCCATTGTCAACAATTTGGCATAAAATATTTAATGGGGGCTCACAATCATAAAAGATGTCCAAGATAGTATATTTGCATGTGAATCTTCTCTTCCCTTATAAATTCTTTTATGAATTGCACCATTGACAAATGCTATGTTTGTCAGCCTTTAACAAATTTTACCACTTACACTCTTTCTTATGTAATGTCATTACTTTCCATGGGATTAGCATACGATCATTTTCATTATTTCCTTTATTTTGATTGAAACATAAAAGTAAAGAAGAAAAAGCTCAAACTAATCTTTATTATAAAACTCTCAACTCAACTACATTGATAAATAGATCATGAACTAGCACTAGAAAAATAGATCATACTAAAATTTTATTCAACTAAACCATGAAATAACTAAGGATCGCACTACAAACTGGTGAAGGAAATAAAAGTGATGGTGATACGATACCAGGGCATGTCCCCCAAGCTTGGGGAAAGCCAAGGAGAGTGGCCATAACGGTGTCAGGCCCAAGATGTGATTCTATCCCGATCACGTGACACTTACGTGATTGGGGCACAACCGCATTTCGGGCACTTAGCAAGATGGATATCATTACATCAAACCATTACATACATACATGGGGATACAACAATACATACAAGACACATGAATACAACAACATCAATACAAAGCATCCGACTACGGATACAAACAAGAAAAGCACAATGACATCCATCTGCTATCCCAGGCTGCCGACCAGGAACCTAACCCAAGACTGTAGAAGAAGAAGAAGAAAGAACTCCAAACAACGATCATCGCTCTCACGTCAAGACATCGGAAACCTGCACCTACAACTGTTGTTGTAGTATCTGTGAGCCACGAGGACTCAGCAATCCCATAACTATGGGTAACAAGACTATCAAATCTTAATGGGAAAGGAGAGGTTAAGTGGTGAGGTTGCAGCAGCGGCTAAGCAATATATATGGTGGCTAACTTACGAGTACAAGAATAAGAAGAGCATCTACGCAAACGGTCGCAAACTAGTAATGAGCGCTAAAGATCCTGAACTACTTACGAGTCAAACATAACCCCACCGTGTTCTCTTCTCAATGTGAAAAGAGACAGTCACGGTTACTCACACAGTTGTGTGTTTTACTTCGGATCCTCTGTCAAGTTTTCTACAACTGGACATTAACAAATTCTAATCTGCCTCATAAGCGCGGGCACGGCTTTCGAAAGATCATAACCCTGCAGGGGTGTCCCAACTTAGCCCATGAAAAGCTCTCATGATCAGCTGAAGTGATAAATATAATATCATCACCCCTTATCCTAGGGAATTCCGATCAGGCTCGGCCTCCCGGTGCACAAGACATTTCGACAATGGTAAAACAAGTCCAGCAAGACCTCCTGGCGTGCCGACACCCTGATAGTAGCCGCGCGTATCTCGTCTCAGGCCCAACCGTGTAAGGAACGCAAAATCAAGGAATATAATGCGGGTTTATCGACGCCTAAGGTGGCATGAGTGGAACAAAACACCGAGAAAAAGGCCAAGACTTCCACCCATGCCCAGTATATAGGTGTGTTAATATATATATATATAACATATTGTGATATTCCAACAACAAGTTCCCTCCTGGAACGATCTTCATCTTCAGCTGCAACTAACAACGCTATAAGAGGGGCTGAGCAAGAGGGTAACATAGCCAAACAATGGTTTTGCTAGGAAGGTTTCAAAGGTTAGAGGTTTCATGGCAACAAGGAGAGGCTGAAAATAATGATGGATAGCGCGACATATAACGATAGCATCGAGACAACTAAGCAATGGAAATGATAGTAAAGGTATCCAAGGGTATGGTCATCTTGCCTGAGATCCCGCAAGGAAGAAGAACGGATCCGTGAAGAAGACGAAGAAGAAGCCTTGAAGAAGAACCATGGGTAGACGAACGAATCCTCACGAACGCAACAGAACAAGCACTAACGAGAAGAAGCAAGCAATACGGTAAACACACAACACAAGATCATTACAATATGCTCAAACAAGTAGGATGCACGACAAGTCTACATATGATGCACAGCAAGTCTATACAGGAAGAAAAACATGGCAAGGTAGGAAGCACAGCAAAACAACACAAGTTTATATATGATGCAATACATGGCAAGGTATGATGCATGACAAGTCTATACAGGAAGCAATACATGGCAAGGTAGGAAGCACAGAAAAACAACACAAGTCTATATGATGCAATACATGGCAAGGTATGATGCATGACAAGTCTATACAGGAAGCAATATATGGCAAGCTTGGAAGCACAGAAAACAACACAAGTGTATGTATGATGCAATACATGGCAAGGTAGGAAGCACAGCAAAACAACACAAGAAACATGACAATGAGCTCAAGCAAGTAGGATGCAAGACAGATCCATATAGGATGCAAAACATGACAAGGTAGGAAGCACACAAAAGCAACACAAGAACAACAAGTTTAAATGAGGCCGAAAGCTACTTAAGACAAATCCGGTAAGTCCTCATATGCATAGTTTGAAATTAGTCCAGATATGCACAAACCTTAAGTTAAAGTTGTTAAACAGCAATTTAACATGCACCAACATAATCTACACGAAATTCTAGTCAAGTTACATATAAAGTTTGTTTAATTCGGAGCTACGGCCTAGAAGATATGAGCAAAACAAGTTAAGCATGGCAACGGTGCAAGATGCACCCAAACATCAAGCGAACATACTCCAAACATGTTAAAAAGATTATATTATGATTCTACATGCAAAATCACACAAGTTTCATACAAGGAACACTCCAAACGGAGCAACGGGCTAAAAGATACACATGAAACAAGATATAACAACAAGCTGAAGTTAACAGCCACATAGCAACTTCGGAGCAAGAAATATATATGCTACAGCACTCAAACATGGTGATAAGAAGCATGGACATGAATTAGACATATACGACAACAAACAACTCCATTGGAGCAACTCCATAGAAGGCATGGATCAATAGCAACAAGCTACAACATTTTGATCATGACACTAAAAACCTGACAGAAATATTTTATAGCAACTTAGGAGCAAGAATTAAATAAGCTACAGCAGGCCAAATATGCAAAATAATGCATGAATGGATAGACAATAACATATACAACAAGGAATGATCAATGTCCACCCCAAAACTAACATGGATTTGCCTAGGGCATCAAGCAAACATAGCATCAGGATATTACAGATTCCAGACTTAGTGAAATTTCACTGTGTTAAAACAGTAACAACAACATGGCAAGTTTACAAGCATGTTTAAGTCAACACAAGGCATATCATGGAAAGTTAAATGCACCATCTCAAAGACCACATCATGGAGAATCTAAAACATCTAGGCATGTGACATGGGGACAAACACATCAATAGCAACAAGCTCCTAAACTAGGCATCTCGTAGCAAGTTACAAAACCTAACAGCCACATGCACTTTTGCAACAGGGATAAACATGGCAATATGAACTCTAACATTCATGCTATAGCAACCAACATGTAGAGCATCTCATGATGAACATTTTGACATATCATATGCATCATTTGGATAAACATGCACCAAGTTATCATATCACAAACATGGCAACAAAATAACAAGTAGCAGCAGTTTATAACAAGTATCACCCTTGCAATAGATATTAGAGCATCTAGATGGATTCAAATGAGCATGGCACAATGGAACAAAGTGTAGATCATGGGGAAGGCCTAGGGGATGGCCAAAATGGCATGGGGGGTCTTTATATAGACAAAACTAGGGTTATGGGGGTGTTTAGGGGTGTTTTTTAGCCCTCCGATCGCGATTCGACGGATCCAATCGCGAGGTGAGGTAGGATGGGCCTAGGTTAGGTAGTGGGCTGTGTAGGAGGGGTTGTGGGGGAGAGTAGAGAAGAGGCCCGCGGAGGTTTTCGAAGACCGAAAACGTCCGACGCTTCTACCGGTGACTAGTGCCGCTATATATATCCGTTGGGCTATCAAACGAGCTCCGAATGCGATGAAAATTGGCAGGCAGCCTGTCTATACTATAATAAGACCACATGCCAAGTTTCAACCCATTCCGAGAACATTTTTTGGCCACTCACAAAATAAATATTCGGAGGCACCGCGGGCGCGTGCAAGTGTGTCTGGGCTCAGAACGGCCAACGGAGAGGATGAGGGGACTCGGGCGGATGCAAGTTTTGAAAACATGCTGATGCAACACACATGAAGACATGGCAAGATGCAACACGCAAGCAGATGACATGGCACTGACAAGGAATAACTGGCTGACACCTGGCGCACCGGTCTCGGGGTGTCACAAACGGTGTACCCAAGTCACCTTCATTGGTGATGGTGGTGATGAGGAAGGAGTAGTTTCACACTTCAGCCTTAGTAGGTACTCAAACCTACGATCGATGCTACGAAGGGCGATGTTTTGCTCCTCCAACAAAATAATTTATCGAGTGAGATATGTATTTTGAACATAAACCATTTCAAAGGCCCTCAAGACTTCGATTTCAGTGGGGGTGAGGTGATCATATTAGGGTTGAAGGATATCTTCCTCTTTCTCAACTTCCTTCGTGAGCATGGCTTTCCTCCCTTCTTGAGCTTGATTTCCTGCAACTTCCTTGACCTTGTCCTCCTTGGTGGCTTCTTGTGTTTCTTCTCTCCTCAGTTCCATCTTAAGCATCAAGGATCCTCTTCCACGTTGTGGGGTGGGAGACAAGACATCGTCCATAGCTTCATAGATCTGGCAGAAAATGGCACGAAACAAGAACAGAGGACATCTACGCAACGTGGTGGTCAAATCGTCCGGGGGTATATATAAAGAATTTTTATCTTTGGAAATAAGTATACGAAAAGAAACGGAGTCGGGAAGGTCCCAGGGGGGGCCACTACCCACCAGGGGTGCGCCTGGTGGGGTAGGCGTCCCCTGGTGCCTAGAGGGCACATGGGTTGCCTTTCCGAATGTTTCTTATTTTTGTATTTTTTCTAGTATTCCAAAACTGACAGAAAATATTTTCACAGAATTTTAGGAGTCGGTTTACTTACCGCATCCCGTACCTCTTGCTTTTCAAGGTTCTAGAGTGTTTTGGAACATCTCTTTTATGTATTCCTCCAATGTCATGGTTTGAATAATATTAGTTTCAACATTAATAGGTGTACCTGAAATGTAATGCTTAATTCTTTGTCGATTGAGCACCTGTTGATTAGTGCCTTCGACATTATTGATCTTAATAGCTCCAAACCGATAAACATTTTCAATGATATATGATCCTTCCCATTTGGAGAGAAGTTTTCCTGTAAAAAAACTAAAATGAGAATTGTACAATATAACATACTCACCCACTTTGAATTCCCACTTTTGGATTCTTTTATCATGCTATCTTTTAACTTTTTATTTGAACAACTTGGCATATTCATAAGCTTTAGTTCTCCATTCATCTAGGGGGCGTGCTACGCGTCCGCCGGCTGATCTTTTAAAAAGATCGGCCAGGTCGCTAGCCGCTAGATTTGGCTATCATCAAGCTGTGACGGGCATACTAACTTTTGCAACATAGATTATGTTGCAGAAATTTTTGCAAGAGAAATCATGTTGGGGAAATGTATGTAGTTCTTTTTTGTAACAAAGTTTATGCTATAGAATATTTTCTGCAATAGAGATCGTGTTGCAGAAACATATGTAGAGGTTTTTTCCCCACAAAGATGATATTGTAGAATTTTTTGCAACAAAGAGTATGTTGCGGAAATGTCTTTTTTTTGCAACAGAGATCATATTGTAGATTGTTTTTGCTACATAAAGCATGTTGCATAAAACGAATGAAGAAAAAAGAAAACAAATGGCACTCGGTCGTTACCGACTATGATAGAAAGGAATAGTGATAGGCCCCACGTGTGAAGCGTGTTCTGCACCTCAGAGGGTGGACGAGGCGTTGTAAATCAGTCGGTTGATGGGAATCTTTTCCCTTCATATAGTGAGCTAATATCGAATAACCTATTTTCACCGGCAAATTTGAAATCGTAGTTGAGTTCCTTATTTGCCCAATATGTCTTATGTTCTAACTCGAGAGGTAAATGTCATGCTTTTTCATAAACCATTTTATATGGAGACATACCCATAGGATTTTTGTACGTTGTTCTATAGGCCCAAACTGTATCATCTAATTTCTTAAATCAATTTTTTCTGGACCTATTGACAGTCTTTTACAAAATTAACTTCATTTCCCTATTGCTTAGTTCAACTTGACCACTAGACCGAGGATGATAAGGGGACGCAATTCTGTGATTTACCTCATACTTAGCAAGCAATTTTGGAAAAGCACCATGAATAAAATGTGAACCACCATCAGTCATCAAATAACTAGGGACAAAAAACCTTGGGAAAATAATTTCCTTAAGCATTTTGATGGGAGTGTTATGATCAGCACTACTAGGTTGGGTAGCTTCTACATACTTAGTGACATAATCAATAGCAACCAAGATATGTGTGTACCCATTATAGGAAGGAAAATGTCCCATATAATCAAAGCTCCAAATATCAGATGGTTCAATAACAGGTGAATAATTCATAGGCATTTCTTGTCGTCTACCAATATTACCAATTCTTTGACATTAGTCACAAGATAGGACAAACTTAGGAGCATGTTTGAAAAGAGTAGGCGAATAAAAACACGACTGTGATACCGCGTGGTGTCCTCCATAGGCTTCGGAGTGACATTTCCATAGGATTTGTTCCTGTTCATGCTCAGGTATACACCGTCTACCATCTACTTCTTCTTTATAAAGATGTGGGTCATCCCAAAAGTAATGTCTTAAATCAAAGAAGATTTTTTTCCTTTTGTTGATACGTGAAACTAGGTGGTATAAATTTAGCAATAATGTAATTAGCATAGTCAACATACAAAGGAGTGTTGTGAGAAGCATTATGATAGTTAGTTGTTCATCAGGGAAGTTATCATCAATAGTAAGTGGGTTATCAAGAATATTTCTAACCTAGACAAGTTATCAGCTACGGGGTTCTCAGCTGCCTTCCTATCAGTGATATGCAAGTAAAATTCTTGTAGCAAGAGACCCCACCTAATAAGTCTAGGTTTAGCATCTTTCTTCTCCATAAGATATTGAATAGCAGCATGATCGTTGTGAACAATCACTTTAGAATCAACAATATAAGATCTGAATTTATCACAAGCAAACAGAACTGCTAAAAATTCTTTCTCAGTAGTAGCAAAATTCTTTGGGCACCGTCTAGAGTTTTACTAGCATAATGGATAAAAAAATTCTTATCAACTATTTATCCTAGAACAGCACCGACAATATAGTCACTAACATCACACATATTTCAAAAGGCAAGTTCCAACCAGGTAGTGGAACAATAGGTGCAGAGGTTAAGGCTTTCTTAAGTGTTTTGAAGGCTTCTACACGATCATCATCGAAAACAAATGGAACATCCTTTTGTAATAAATTTGTAAGAGGCCTAGAAATTTTAGAGAAGTCTTTAATAAACCTTCTATAGAAACCACCATGACCAAGGAAAATTCTTATAAATTTAATATCTTTAGGACATGGCATTTTCTCAATTGCATCAACTTTAGATTTATCCACCTCAATACCTCGTTCGGAAATTTTGTGCCCCAAGACAATACCTTCATTCACCATAAAGTGGCACCTCTCCCAATTCAAGACAATATTAGTTTTCTCACATCTCTGCAAAACTCAATCAAGGTTGCTTAATAAATAATCAAAAGAAGTTCCCATAAATGGAAAATTCATCCATGAAAACCTCAATAATCTTACTAGAAAAGTTTGAGGATATAGCAGTCATACCTCTTTGAAAGGTAGTAGGTGCATTGCATAAACCAAAAGGCATATGTCTATATGCATAAGTTCCAAAAGGGCATGTAAAGGTGCTTTTCTCTTGATCAGGTTGTGATACAAGTATTTGAGAGAAACCGAAATATCCCTCAAGAAAGCAAAAGTGTGTGTGCTTTGACAATCTTTCTAGCATTTGATCAATAAAAGGCAAAGGATAATGATCTTTTCTAGTGGCTTTATTTAGTTTTATAAAATCAATTACCATTCTATAGCCAGTCACAATTCTCTATGCGATGAGTTCATTTTTATCATTAGGACGAACATTAAAATCTCCTTTCTTAGGAACACAATGGACGGGACTTACTCATCTACTATCAGCTATATGATAAATTATATATACTTGCTTCTAGAAGCTTTAATATTTCATTTCTTACCAGTTCCTTCTTTTTGGGATTTAGTCGTCGCTAATGATCAACAACGGGTTTAGCATCTTGTTCCATATTAATCTTCTGCTGACAGAGAGTGGGACTAATGCCCTTAATATCATCAAGAGTATATCGAATAGTAGCATGGTGCTTTCTTAGAGTTTTTAGCAATCTCTTTTCTTCATGCTCTGTAAGGTTAGCACTGATAATAACATGATATATCTTCTTTTCATCAAGGTAACCATATTTCAAAGTATCAGGTAATTGTTTTAATTCAAGCACATGATCACCCTAATGTGGAGGAGGACCTCCTAGAGTTTCAACATGCGAGTTGTGTTTACGAAGAGGTTGTTGTTCAAACAACATCCTATCTATTTTAGTTCTTTCCTGCAAGTGCATATCATTTTCATGGTCTAGCAAATATTGTTCTAATGGATCAGTAGGGGGAATGGAAATAGAAGCAAGACCAATTATTTCATCTTTATTAGCAAATTCTTTATTATGAGGTTGTCTACAAAACTCAGAGAAATTAAACTCATGAGACACATCACCAAAATTAACACTGACGACTTCTTTTTGGCAATCTATCTTAGCATTGACAGTGTTTAAGAAGGGTCTACCAAATATTATGGGGCAAAAATTATCTTGTGGAGAACCCAGAACTAGAACATGAGTAGGGTATTTTATTTTCCGACATAAGACTTCAAATATCTAACAATCCCAGGTGGTGTGATGGCATCTCTGTTTGGAAGTTTAATTGTAACATCAATATCTTCTATTTCAGTGGGTGCGATCTCATGCATAATTTCTTGATATTAGGTAAAATGGATAGCACTTACACTAGCACCCATATCACATAAACCATGATAGGAATGTTCTCCTATGTTGACTGAGACAACAAGCATGCCAACAACTGGTTTATTCTTATATTTAGTATCGGGTTTTGCAATTCAAGCGGCTTCATCACAAAAATAAATAACATGCCCATCAATATTATCAGCCAAGACATCATTAATAATAACAATACTAGGTTCTACTTTAATTTGTTCAGAGGTTTAGGTGCTCTAGTATTACCTTTGTTAACTTCGGTTGAGAGTTTACCATGTTCCTTTATCCTAACAAGGAAAGGTCGGTTTTTACTATAAGAAGTAGGCACAACTGGGTCAACATTATAAATTATAACTTTATCTTTAACTATAATTGGCTCCTCAACTTTTTCTTTAGTAGGTGGATGATACTTAGTCCAGTTCTCCTTATGGAGGTCAACATGAATAGCAAATGATTCACAAAATGAGGCTACTATCTCAGTGTAGCGACCCGATCCCAATGGATCGAAGCCTCTGTGCTTAAGTGTCATCCCTGGATGGGTATGCTGACGCACATAGTACTCGAGGATTTATAACAGAGTTTCAATCACACACTTATTACATCGAGGTCCTCATAAATAGTATTTATTACAAAAAATATAGTTTAAGGCTAACTAAAATAAGATATCGCGAAAGCTTCAAAGATAAATGAGTCCATCCAACTCCACGGCAAAACTGAGTGCATGACAACGACCTATTGCACCTTAATCCTCGTTTGAAAATTTTGCAACATGAGACGTTGCATCCGTGTAGGTCAGCACATGGAATATGCTGGCACAGTCACACTATAGCATTAATGATGAGCAAATATCTATCACCACATGCATATTTGGCTGGTGGAGCGGCTCTAAGTTTAATTCTTGCATAAAGCTATTTTTTTCCTACAACAAAGGAATAAATTTTATTTACTACTACATTATTAACTAATATTGAGAAGGTTCCTCCAACTCAATCCCAAAACCACCAAGTCATTAATAACCCAACAATTTCATTAAATAGGGTTATGAGATCAACCAATAATTCACTTCCAGATACTCAAATTGTCCATAACCGGGGACACGGCTAATCATGATTAGTTTGTACACTCTGCTAAGGTTTGTGCACTTTTCCCCACAAGACTCGACCACATCCATGATCGAAAGATCGAGACATAGCCTTTTAGAAGCATTAACTCTTTACTCTGGGTAGACCGGTACACCTACTTTCCCCTACATCTGCTAGTCCACCACTGAAAGAGGTCACACAACTTACTCAACTATGCCAGAGCCCATATCGGCTTGTGGTTGCACACGGAAGTTTCTAGGCATAAATAATGATATGATCCCTTTGAGCGTGGGTGGCATACCATAGGATGATCACACGGGTCCTCCGAGATTTCCTAGGACAACACTGGATTCTCCAGGTGCCAGTAACCAATCCACCCAGATGTGTGTTAATGTTGCCACCTTAATTTTCCCTTAGTTATTATTACTCTCATATCTTTCATGAATCTCACTTACCAATCCCCTTCTACGAGCATGGCTAAGCAATAACTAGCGTAACGTATATTCTCGGGGTGATCAAAATCATAGGTTCCTACCACATGTACCCAAATCCTACTCATGCAAATCTTTGAGGGGTGAAACTAATGCAAGGAAAACTGGGTATAGGAAAAGTATGATCAAAGTGTAACTTGCCATGCTGATGATTGTTAAACTCTAGAGATTCGTAGTAGCAAGTTTCGCACTCCGGACAATCTATCATAAACAAACAATAGCATACCTAAGCACTCAAGCAAAGGATTCAAAGAATATCGAAGAAAAAGACTCGAAAAACTCAAAAGCAAGCAAATAACTCTTTTAAACAGAAAACATTTTTTAACCGTATTAAAATGTGGATTAGATCTTAACAGAAATCATATCTCAAGAGCTTCGATTTGTAAAAAGAAACAACTAAAACGGAGTTACAAAACTAAAGTTACGATCAATAGAAGTTCAAAGTCAAATATGTTTGAATTCAAAGTTTAAAACTTTCAAAAATATATTTTAAGTTGGTTTTCTGGATAGATGAGATCATACTGAAGATTTTAGCGTTGGTTTCATCGAATTTGGACAAACGAGTGAAAAGTTGTGCTAGTTTAAAAAATAGGGACTAATCTGTAAAATAAACTAATTGCATATGGGTCCTTGGCTGCGTGACAGAAACTAACGAACGAATGTCCACTTCAGAATCCAAACAAACGAACGTTCGCTGTTAAAAAATGATTTCGAAAATGAAAAAGAAAAGAAAAAAAGCAGAAACCGATCTGACCGTCAGATCCAGATCAGATGGGCAAGTGGGAGCGGCGGTTACCGCAGCAGTTACCGCGATGGTCGCCGGAGTTGAGGAAGCCGGCGGTGGCCTCGGCTTCGGACAGGGATGACAACTCCGGGGACGGCGGCGGGTGCGGCGTGGGGCGGCATAGTCGGCGGCGGCTTGCGGCGGGAAGCGTGCGGCTGCGGCGGCGATTGTGCAGGAGGAAGGTTCGGGGGTCTCCCCTTTTATAGGAAGGTGGTGGCAGCGGTGGCTTGGAGGAGGGGGCGGCGGACTTGGAGTCCGGCTCGGGGACAACGCCGGTCGGCGATAGCGTGGCCAGGGCGGACTCTTCCCGGAGTCGGAGGCGATGGCGCACGGGCGGTGGGCTGGGCCGTGACTTGCCGGGCGAGCTGGGCCGACCTAGTTCGGCGGTCTGAAAATATTAAAAAAAAACTTTTTCAGAAATAACAAAAAATAGAAAACTATAATAAAATAGATCCAAAAATATCAGAAAAGTTCACATATACTTAGGGCCTTATTATTGACCTTGTGAACATTTTTCTGGGCCTAAATGCCTATTTTAAAAACAAACTTTTTAGTACTAATAAAATTTGTACAAAGTATTTTTGCAAATAAAATCAAATAAATATATTTTGACTCAAAATCTGATTTCCAACATTTCTTTTCTGTTTTTGAAGAAGTCCTTTTATCTACTCTCTTTATTTATTTATTTTGAAATATTGGAATTGAAACTGGCAAAATTGATATTTGATCCAAATCCCACTTGGAAAATAAAGCATGGGTCTTTTTGGAAAACTTCCAACTTTCTCATTTGGTCCTTCAGTTGCTTAAAGTCCCTTAGATCAATTTCAAACAAAAATCAAAATTCAAAAATGCATGAAATATGAATGCATATGAATGATCTAAATAATGACATCCAAATTGAAAATTGGGATGTTACAAACCTACCCCCCCCCCCTTAAGATAAATCTCGCTCTCGAGATTCGGGTTGCCTAGCAAAAAGGTGTGTGTGGTCCTGTCGAAGGTCGTCTTCTCGTTCCCAGGTGGCTTCGTCCTTAGTATGGTGACTCCATTGAACTTTGCAAAACTTGATGACCTTGGTGCGGGTAACTCGGTTGGCAAACTCGATAATCTTGACAGACTTCTCCTCATAAGTGAGGTCACTCTCTAACTGAATTGCTTCCAAGGGCTCACAGAGGAATATCGGCCATCTCCGCATGGCACTTCTTCAACTGGGAAATGTGAAACACAGTATGAACTCCGGACAAAGCTTCGGGTAATTCCAGCTGATAAGCAACTTCTCCTCTATGTTCCAAAACTCTATATGGTCCCACAAATCTTGGTGGCAATTTGCCTTTAACTCCAAAACATTTAACTCCTTGAAGTAGAGACACACGAAGATATGCTCTATCTCCGACTTCGTAGGTTACCTCCTTGCGTTTAGCATCGGCATAAATTTTCTGTCTGGACTGGGCTATCTTGAGTCTGTCACAGATCAACTTGACTTTCTCCTCTGAGTCTGTGATTAAATCTGTTCGGAATAATTTACGGTCTCCGACTTCATCCCACATCAATGGTGTCCTGCACCTCCTTCCATACAAAGCTTCGAAAGGGGCCATCTGTAGACTGGTTTGATAACTGTTGTGATAAGAGAACTCTGCGTAAGGCAAATTGTCATCCCAACTAGATCCATAATCTAGCGCACAAGCTCTCAATATGTCCTCCAGAATCTGGGTGACTCTCTCTGTCTGCCCATCTGTCTGTGGATGAAAGGTTGTACTGAACTCAAGCCTGGTACCCAAAGTTTCGTGCAACTGCTTCCAAAACTTCGTGGTGAACCGTGGTTCTCTATCTGATACGATGGTCCCCGGAGCTCCATGCAGACATAAAATCATGGTCTGCTATATCTTAGCCAATTTAGAACTTGTATAAGTGGTCTTTACAGGGATGAAGTGGGCTACCTTAGTCAAGCGATCAACTATAACCCAGAGGGAATCGTAACCTGAACGTGTCCTGGGTAATCCTGTGATAAAACCCATTCTGATCTTATCGCACTTCCAATCGGGTATCAGCAACGGCTGAAGTAACCCTGCTGGTTTCTGATGATCTACCTTAGCTCTCTGACAGACATCGCATACAACCACATACTCGGCAATGTCCTTCTTCATACCTGTCCAACAGAAATTTTGCTTCAAATCCAATAACATCTTTGTGTTTCCTGGGTGTATCGAGTAAGGCGAATCATGAGCCTCCTAAAGAATCAACTTCCTGATTTCTGGGTCATTGGGCACGTATATACGCTCTTCAAACCTTAGTGTTCTGTATTCATCCTCACGGAATCCTTCTGACTTTCCTTGGTTCATTCTGCCCTTTATCTCTGCAATTCCTTTGTCCGACTTATGGGCTTCTCGAATCCTCCCCATCAAAGTGGACTGAACATCCAATGTGGCAACATATCCTCTCGGAACTATCTCCAATTGTAGGTCTCTGAGATCATCCACTAATTTCTGGGGCAAACCTCTGGTTATGAGACTATTAACATAACTCTTGTGGCTCAAAGCATCTGCCATGATATTGGCTTTCCCTGGGTGATAATGCAATCTCATGTTGTAATCTTTTATGAGCTCCAGCCATCTCCTTTGCCTGAGGTTTAACTCCTTCTGCGTGAAGATGTACTTCAAACTCTTGTGATCCGTGTAAACATCGCAACTGTTTCCAATAGGAAAGTGCCTCTAGGTCTTCAGCGCATGCACTACGACTGCTAACTCCAAATCATGCATGGCATAATTCAACTCACGTGGTCGAAGCTGGCGTGAGGCATATGAAACAACTCTTCCTTCTTGCATGAGAATGCTTCCAAGTCCCTGACGAGAAGCGTCGCAATATTCTTGAAAATCCTTGCGTATATTCGTAAGGATCAGCACTGGGGATGTAACCAAAAGTTTCTTCAACTCCTGAAAACTTGCCTCACATTCCTCGGTCCAATTATACTTGGTTTCCTTCTTCAACAACTCCGTCATGTGCTTCACGATCTTGGAGAAATTCTCGATAAATCTCTGGTAATATCCTTCGAGTCCAAGAAAACTGTGAACCTCTCCGACTGAGGTGGGTGCTTTCCACTCGATGACGGCCTCAACCTTGGAGGGGTCTACTGCTATTCCTTTTCCTGATATGACATGTCCGAGAAATCCCACTTCCTTCAACCAAAACTCGCATTTGCTAAACTTGGTATATAACTGATGTTCCCTGAGCTTCTCGAGAACCGAGCGCAAATTTTCCTTGTGTTCTTCTTCATTCTTCGAGTAAATTAGTATATCATCAATGAATACCAGCACAAACTTATCCAAGAACTCCATGAACACCTTATTCATCATACTCAGAAAGTGGGCATGGGCGTTAGTCAGACCAAAAGACATGACCGTATACTCATAAAGTCTGTACCTCGTGGTAAAAGTTGTCTTGGGTATGTCATGTTCTCGGATCTTCAACGAATAAAATCAGGATCGTAGATCTATCTAAGAGAAAACTTCGGCTCCTTGCAGCTGGTCAAAAATATCATTGATCATCGGTAGAGCGTACTTGTTCTTGATCGTCACCTCATTCAGCGCACGATAATCCACAACTGCCAGCGTCCTGGGAACGGGTGTACCCAGACTTGCCTGCCTGCGGCCCGTGCTGTGGCTCCATCAGTGGCCTGGTACAACCCATTTTCAGCAACCACAACTCAAGACTCTCGTGAGGGGCCAAGCCTCGCAAGGCGGGCGACAGCAAGACCTCCCTAGGGGCAGTCTCTCTAGGTTGGCTCCCGAGGAGCGGAGATATCTATGCAAGGAGCACCTCGCGAGGTTCATGTGATGTGAGCCATGACGACCGAGGCCAGGCGGGCGCCAGCGGGCGCATTGTACTAGTTTCCTCTTTGGTGCTAAGAGGGCAAGCGTAGGCGCGGAGTCTTGAGGGATCAGTCAAAGGTTTCCATATCGGTGCAACAAGACCAAGGCCTGTCAGGGCTGCAGAACGGAGGTCATCGTGGAGCCCGACGTGACGTCACCATCAGAGCCTTTGGCAAGCGAAGACTATTTTTGTTAGGATAACTTGTACTAGTTGTGCCCCTTCAAATTTTGCCTTTGTGGGATCACTTCCCGCTGATATTTGGGAAGAGGACCAAGGCTGCTATAGATAGGACCTAGCCACCACCATAGAGGGCATCTGATCTGGATCCAAGAGAGAGCTCGCCTAGTAGAAGAGACACCACAAGCTCATCCGAGCCCAAGAACACCTCTCATCCGCAGGCTGTTCATTCCTTGTACTAGTTCTTCCTCAGCCATACAAGGCAATCCACCACACACACTGGAGTAGGGTATTACACCACAGAGTGCCCCGAACCAGTATGATCCTCTATGTCCCTTGTTCTTTGAGTTCGTCGAGCTTGGCAGTGGAATCGTAGGGTGAGCACGCTGGGGAGAGAGTGTTCTTCATACGCACCCCAGAGTTCGAACCTCTCAAGGGTTTGTGGAACCCGAAATCCGACATTTGGCACGCCAGGTAGGGGTGTGCCGAAGCCTCTCTTCCGTTGGTCGGCGCGTCATCGTTCCATCGCTTCCATGGCTGACGCTCGCCATGGTTGTGCTGAGCGACGGGCCACCCTCACTGCCCGCGTCGCTTAGACAACTCCCAACGGCGGACCTCCTCGTCATTCTCCATAGTCTGCCGCCACCGGTCCGGCGCGACACGAGCAGCAGGCCTCATCGCTGCATCCCTCGGTGCGGCGGGATGGACGCACCACAACCCCATCGCTGAACCTCGCTGGCTCGTCGTCCTACGGCCGTCGCGGACCCGCGGTCACGTAGGCTGCGCTACTCATGGCGCACGAGCTCCTGCGCTACTACCCCATCGACAACCTCTATGAGGACTGGCTCGACCGCATCACCGAGCTCGTAAGCGCCGCTGGGGACTCTCCTGCCCCGTCTCTCTCGCTCACTCACCCATGAAGCGCCTCCACCACCTCCGCATCAAGGTGTCATCCACTATCCAAGGCACGCGGCCCTGCGGCCCGACCCACCGCGCGGGGCGCCCGTGCATGAAGAAGCAAGCTGCCAAGAGATCTAGCGGCCTCAAGGAGGAGCGCCCGTGCTCCCTCCACCGCTGCGTCGAGACCGTGAGCCCCCCGCAGTGGTGGCGCGCGGAAAACTAGACCAAGCCCCACCTCCGCGGCAAGTTCTGGTGTCAACAGCAGGCTGCAAGGCTCTCGCCCCAGAGCTGCGCAATGTCAACTGGCCCGGGAAGTTCAAGCCCGACCTGCCTCCACGCTAGGACGGCACCCCCGACCCTGGTGAGTTCCTACAGCTCTACGAGCCGAGCATCGAGGCATCCAACGGCGCCGAGAAGATCATTGCGAACTGATTCCCCATGGCTCTCTATGACGGCGCGCGCTCATGGCTCCTGAACCTTCTTGTAGGATCTATCTCCTCCTGGGGTGAGATGCGCGAGCGTTTCATCGCCAATTTCTAGGGCACCCACGACCGCTCGCCGGCCGCAGGTAATAGACGGCGCATCAAGCAACAACTAGGAGCGACATCTGCAGCAAACATCTCTGGCTACATTAACACCACTCCAGCATCAGCGCCAGATGACTTTGTTTCAGTTTGTTCAGTTGGTGGCGCCCGTCGGGCTGCATCATCCCCAAGTCGCACGGGCTTTCCCGTGACGTGTATCCTTTTTGCATCTCTAGCTTACTCTGTTGGGGTGCCCCGGGGGCCGCATCATCCCCATACCGCGTGGGTCTGTCCCTGTGGCATGTATCGCACCAACATCGCCTAAGCCAGTTTACCCCTTTTTGTGAGTCTACTTCATGCTCGTGCCTTCCCGACACCAGATACTTCGAATATCGCACACCTCAGTGCCCCTCCGCCCCGGGGGCTGAGCGCCGTGAGATTTTCTTTAGGATCAATCACATGAAAAGTCTGTGCACGGCGTTTGTGCTTGGGCCCGTCCATGCAGCATCGACAAATCCAACGGCTGAGCTCTGTCTGGCAGGCCGGCCCCATTCACATCACCTCCTGGGGCCATTGGTGTCCGGCCTTCTCATGTGACCGCCTTAGGAAATTCACTCGGCGCAGGTTGCCGAACCATCTCGCAGGACCTCCCGCATCTACCAAGGATCAAGACCAGGCGCTACCCGCCTTGAGGTAGGTCCTCATGAGTCTCGCGTTGGCTCACGAGTGCCCAGACACACCTCGTCTGCCCGGCCATGCAAGCCATGTGTCAGGGCGGGGATGTACACGCCCCGGGGGCTCCACTCAGAGGGAGCCCTCACGCACGCACCAGTGGATGCACCATGCTCCATGCTGGCAGTTGACACGGTCGAGGAGTGGCTATGCCCGTGCACGTGCGGAAGCGCCATGCTCCGCACTGGTGATAAACAACCGAGGGCGGCCCCCTGGCCGCACCAACCTCGGGGAGCAAACATGCTCAGTGCCACGCCTCATTGCAACACCTCCCCTCATGAGAGCCACGTGCAGAGGGCTGAGCACGGGGGCTGCGCGCAGGTCACGCCAAGCGTACGCCCCACCAAACAAGTATGAAGGTATGTTCATATGTCAAGGAGGACCCCTGAGCATCGCGTTACAGGGGCCTAACTAGTCACGTAGCCCATCACTCCATGGCCTCGTCCTGGCGATCTGGACGAGCCAGTGGCGGATGGGGTACGCGCATGGCCAGGCTTTCCCAACATAGAGCAACGAGGCCTAGCTACGTATTCTCACCTAAAGGTTCGTTTGCATGTCAAGGAGGACTCCTGAGCATCGCGTCTCAGGAGCCTAACTGGACACGTAGCCCCTCACTCCCTGGCCTCGTCCTGGCGATCCGGACGAGCCAGCGGCGGCTGAGGTATGCGCGGGGTCGGGCTCTGCCGACGTAGAACACTAAGGCCTGGTTTCACGTCCCCTTCCCAAGGCATGTTCGTACGTCAAGGGGGGCCCTTGAGCATCGTGTCTCAGGGGCCTAACTGGCCATGTAGCACCTCACTACCTGGTCTCGTCCTGGCTATCTGGACGAGCCATTGGCGGCTGAGGTATGCGCAGGGTCGGGCTCTGCCGACGCAGAATGCTAGAGCAAGTGGGAAGATGGTCGCGAAATCCTAGTAATTATTAGAAAACATATTATTCTTCCAATACCTAGGAAGTAAGAGCGGAGGAAAGCGATACCAGCGGAACTCATCTTTAGCCTTGGGCATTATCGTCGCCCGCAAGGAGCGCCCCCGCAACGTCGGTATCACCATCAGTCGCTACCGCAGGAGCGGCAGCGTCACCAGCAGGGGGCACAAGGTCGATGGCGAGGAACTTCTCCAGCAGGGCATCCACCAGGTCCTTCACGGCTACGGCGGCGGCCGCGCAGCGCTCTTCATCCACAAGCTCGAGCAGGGCCCCGAGGTCGGTGCTCGGGTTGCGCAGGTGGAGGTGGCTAAAGACGCACGTCAAGGCCGAAGAAGAGAGTGAACGGGACTCCCCTTCCACCATTTGGCCGATCCCATTGACGACTCCCTCAAGCGCCCTGACGAGTTGGGGCAACAACTCGATGGGGCCTTCCTCGGCATTCACCAGCGGCTCCTCCACGCCCTTCCCATAGAGCTCCTACAGGCCGCGCGGGACTTCACCTCGAGGGATTCGAAGGTCACGTGGTCTTCAGCCAGAACCTTTGCCTTGGCTTCCAGCTGGACCATCTTTGCCTCTACCTCCCCCTTCAGCTTCTCCAGACAGTCGCGCTCTGCTGTCTGCTCCCGAGCCTACAGTTCCAGCTCGGTGTCACGGCCGGTGACCGCTTCCTCCCGGGCCTTCAGCTTCTCCTTACGCGCCTTGAGCTGGCGGGACTCGGTGGCTTGATGGTCATGAAGGGTCTTCAGCTCGGCCTCCAGCTTCCAGCAACGTTCCTCCACAGCCTTCGCGTCCTTCAGCACCGCATCATGCTCTGCCGCGGCTACGCCTGCAGCCCACTCGCCTTCCTCAGAGTCTTTGGTGGCCTAGCTCTAGGCCACACTGACTACTGCATCAGACTGCAACCACCTCGAGATTAGCTCCAAGCGCCACGACACCGGGCAGTGATCAGGACCTTGGAGTTCATCGTGAAGCTGAGTCAGCGCAGAGATGGCCTTCTCCACGACGTCAGGTGAAGCAAGAAGGTCGCGGCCTGGCAGCGCACCGGAAGGAGGAGGAGGCAGCGCTGGTGCCAAGACTTGCGAGGCGGCCGCATCAGAAGAGACAGGGAGCACCTCAGCCCTCGGTACTCCCGAGGATGAGCCAAGGGCTGGCGTCTCCGGAGCTGGCTTGGCCACATGGGCCACCTTCTCTTGACAAGTCTCGGGACCTTGCGGGGGCGATCCGGTGGCTGAAGTAGTGATGCTGTCCCCCCGCCCCAGGGACGGTGCGACCACGGCATCGCGACCTGGCATACCAGCGACGGTTGAAGCTTGCCTTGGGACTGGGACCTGCCCGCGTAGAGCACAAAGCTACTGAAAGGGTAAAAAGGAGGGACAGTGCCGGAGCAAGACTTGCAAACATGGTTCCTTAGCAAGGATAATAAGCATGGGAGCAACAGCATTATAGGGTCTTTACATGCCCCATGGGGTTGGCTTTGATTCCTCGTAGGGAGCAAAAGGAAGAGATTCTAGGAGACCCAAACTATGGCTGCCACCGTCGATGCCATCATCAACAGTGGGCCACGCGAGGCCGTCTCCAACCCCGCTCAAGTCACCACCGGCTAGGAGCTCGTGCATGTCGGTGTTTTGGTAATAGAGGTGCCCAGACTTGCCTGCCTGCGGCCCAGGGCGTGGCCCATCCAGCGGCCTGGTACAGCCCAACCTCGTCAGCAACCACTCAATACCCTCGCGAGGGACCGAGCCTCGCGAGGCGGTCGACCCAAGACCTCCCCTGGGGCGGCCTCACTAGGCTAGCTCCCAAGGAGCAGAGATATCGAGGCTAGGGGCACCTCGCAAGATCCTCGTGACGTGAGCCATGACGACCAAGGCCAGGCGGGCGCCAGCGAGTGTAGGATGCCAGTTTCCTCTTTGGTGCTAAAGGGGCACACGCAGGCGAGGAGTCCCGAGGCATCAGGCAATGGTTTCCATATCGATGCAACAAGACCAGGACCAGCTGGACGTCAGATCGGAGGTCATAGTGAAGCCCACGGCGGCGTCACCACCAGAGCCTTTGGCAGGCGAAGACCACCTTTTCTCAGGATAGCTTGTACTAGTTGCCCCCCTTCAAATTTGGCCATTGTGGGATCCCTTCCCGCTAAATATTTGGGAAGATGACCTGGGCCTCTATAAATAGGACTAGCCACCACCATATGGGGCATCGGATCCAGAGCCAACAAGACACACACCAGCAAGCTCATCCGAGCGCAAGAACACCTCTCCTCAGGTGGTTGTTCTTCCCTTGTACTAGTTCTTCCTCAGCCTATAAGGCAATCCACCACACCACACTAGATTAGGGTATTACACCTCAACGGTGGCTCGAACCAGTATAAACCCATGTGTCTCTTGTTCTTTGAGTTCGACGAGCTAGGCTTAGGAATCGGCGAGTAGACGAGCTAGTGCGGAAGAGAGATCTTCATGCGCACCCTAGTGTTCGAACCACAAGAGTTTTGCTGGAACCCAGGATCCGATATTTGGCACGCCAGGTAGGGGGTGCGCCGGATCTCCTCTTCTCCCGTTCGGTTCGTTACCACTCAGCAGTCCTGATGGCTGATGACCAGGGGGTTCACGTTGACCGCTGGGCAGCCTGGCCCGAGCGGACGACGCCGTTCGCCCATGAAGGCCTCAACTCGCACTTCAGGCGGCCCCCGCGCCGCCTAGCACCACCTGCCGCGGGCGGCGCGGGCCTGCAACCTCCGCCGCGGCGTCATGGCGCGCACGCTCCGCAGCGTGATCCTCGAACTACACCGCGGCAACGGCACCACACACCCGACGGGAGCAAGCGAACATGAGGACTGCACTCATCGTGGCGCAAGAGCTGTTACGATGCAGGCTGGCCCAGGGCGGCCACGACGTGCTGCTGGAACGCGTCGCCGAACTGCTGGACTGCGCATGCAGGGGCGCGTCGCCATTCTGCTCCTCACCCGCACCCCAGGTTGCAGTGAGGCGCACGCGAGGTCCCGACAAACGGGCGCACCCCCTCTAGCGATGGAGGGGCCCGACGACACCAACATGGGCGCTGGTGCCATCCGTCCATCCGCGGCAACTTCGTCACGGCCGGGGGCCAGCGTCGGCGGCTCCCCACGAGGATGCGCTCGGCTACAACCAGGTAGCCGTCGAGGCCAGGTGCCGCAGTCGGAAGTTCAAGGCGCGGGGCACTTGAGTGGTGTCCTTGGTGGAGCAGCCGACGAAGCCTACGTGCCCTGCATGGTGGACCTGGCGTACGCGTTCGGGGAAGGCCCGAATGCTTTCCTCAAGCCGAGATGTAACGGCGGGACGCTTGAAGCAGATCACTACCACAAGTCACCTGGGGGCTCCATTGACCCCGTCAGCAATGATGACAGGGCACAACAGGTATTGCAGCAGCAGGCATGCACTAACAATGGGCTGCAGGTGAGCCAGGCCACGACGATAGTCGGAGGCGTGAGAGCGGCGGTTCCTCCCTTGACCGGGGCAGAGCGCTAGGGGCTGCGCGTGGAGGGCCTGGAGCCCCAGCCTTCCCCGCTCCGCATGGACCAAAGCAGCATGCGAAGGTAGGTCATCTACCGGGGGAGCGTCAACGTGCCCTACCCCCCCTGGCAGAGGGCCGTGGTCGCCGAGGGCACCGCTGGCGTCCTCCTTGCCCCTTGGTCCCGTCCTGGTTTCCGGTCGCCCCAACGGTGGTCGGGGCGGGCGCAAGGCGGGGCCCTCGTCTGGCGATATGAAGTAAGGCTCACGCCTGTGAAGGTCTCCGCCTGTGACACTCTCACGTAATAATGAGTGGGGCTGTACACGCCCCGGAGTCTCCGGAGTGCCACCCTCGGGCCTCAGGGGCTCCCTCCCACGTCCTAGTGGTAGCACTTAGGTCCGCGCTGGTGGAAGACCCGAAGACTAGATAGGTGTCGGACACGGCTATTTGCTTTCCTCTCTTTTCCTGGTAAACCAGATTTGCCGCCTTTTCGAATCGAATTTGAAGTCTTGCTCGTTGCCAAAAATGGGGGTGGGGGTGTTTTTTGTTGATTTCTGCAGGATTTTGCCGCCTTTTGGCCATTTTTGAGGATCGTACCCTGAGCTATCTGGCTCGGGGACCAGAAGGACGATCCCACTTGGCGGACCTCTACACCCTCAGCAGGACCCCCTCGGGGCAAAAGCCTACGCGCCACAAGATTGCCGCGTGGGCATCCTGCTGCGCCCATCAGGATACCCCTGGACCCGCTCCCCGGAGGAGGGCCACGTGCTGCTCAGGAAGCTCAGGGCCATGGATCCCAAGTGGTTTACCTCAGAAGAGAGGTGGGTCAACGACCTCATAACCCGCACGAGGCCAGGTGAGACTCAGGTGAGTTACGATGACAACTCGGCTCAGAAAACTCGAGGACACACGTCCTAAGTTTGGATTTAAGCAGCAAAGGGGGAGTGGAATGTCAGTTTACACATATAGAGGGATCCCCCATCAAAATGCTCTCATGCCCTATGGGGCCGTGTGCAAGTCCTTCGGTGCAGGGTTGAGGCGAAGGGGTACAAGCTCAACCGGACACATCGCTCGCCGCGGCATCCGAGTCGCTCTCATACACACTACTGGCGCTATCGTTGGCCTCGTCTTCACCGTCATCAACCGCGCCGCCTTCATCCGCCGTGACTACGGCCTCGTCATCATCAGTGGCAAAGACCCTGACCAGAGCGTCCACGTTGTCGTCCAACCAGTGCGCCAGACTATCTCGGATGGCCCCAGGCACTAGGGTGATGGCAACGTCGAAAACAAAGTAGGGGTCGATGTTCTGAAGGTGGCTGAAGACTCGGGAGAACGCGCACCCAAGAAGGTTTCGGCTCCTTTCATCAACAAGCTGGCGTGCCCTCGTGGCCCGGCTCTCCAGGCGCGCCATGACCTCGGTGAAGAAGACGAGATGGCCCACGAAATCCTCCACGAGGGGGTGAGGGATGCTCTCCTCGTAGATGGTCCCTAACGCCCGTTTGGCTCTCACCCGGAGATCCTGGAGCATAGGGGCGTGCTTGTGCTGCAGCACTAGTCGACGGCTGGTCTCGTCCGCGCTCCGCTGCACGAGAGCCGTGACACCATCAACCTGTCGCTAGAGCGAGGCCAGATCGGCCTGCGCGGATTCCAGCTTAGCCTCAGCTGAAGACTGGGCTGCTGAGACGACCCTCTAGCGCTGCTCTACCTCCTCCAGCTTCGCCCTTAGGGAAGCAGTTCTCTCATTAGTTTCCGCTCGCTGAAGCTCCAACTTCAGGCCATACTCCTTGGCAAGGTCTGCACTGGCCTTCGCCACCCCCTGGTCGATTGCCTCCTGAACTCTGGCCTCGCGAGCGGAGACAGCATCCTTGGCCAGGGCCACGTGGTGCTCCCTCACCTCCAGCCACTCGAGCTCAAGGTTGTGCTCCATGGCTTCCAACATCAACGCCTCCTCACGTCGCAAGACCTCCGCCTCTTCGTAAGGCGTCCCCTTCATTCGCACCAAGGCGGCCTTGTGCGCTTCAGCTCATTGTTCCAGGCTGGCGTTCAGGGCCTGATGCTCCAGCCTGCGCTTCTCTGCAACCTCACAGTGGCGGTCAGCCTCCCAAGCCTCCTCTCCTCCAGGGCTCAGGTGCAGGACTCTCGCGAGGTTGCGAGGCATGCCTCAGCCTCCGTGTTGGCGCGCTTGTGCTGGAGGCACCCGAGGTTAATGGCCACCCTCAGTCGATGCCACTCATCCATCAGCTAGAGGCCCTCAGCCTCAAGACAAGCATCAACTTCCTCAAGCTCTCCGAAGCCGATTCAACGCATTCATCGCCTCCTGAAGAAGCTCACGGCAGGCGGCGCCCCGCCTGCGCGCACACTCGAGCGCGTGACCAGGACCCTCCTCAGCACCAGGAGCCATTGAAGAAGCCTGAGGAGGCTCGTTTCCCCTCGGGGGCAGGCCCGAGGTCTCCTCCACCCCAGTCATCTTTCGGGCCTCAGCTGGGGCCCGAAGGGGCTAGGACTCGCCACCCAAAGAAGACACCAGGGCAAAAGTGGCCCGATTGCATTCAACGACCATGGGGGGAGCCCTCGGCACACCTCCCGCTCCCCAAACGGAGACCCAAAGAAGGAACGGCAAGAACGCGGGGTCAAGGCGCCAGGCTGACGCGTCCGCCCTCATGGATGGCCTCGCGCTAGAAACGGCGCATCGGCTTAGGGCGCCCGAGATTGACGGGGAGCTTAGGGCAGCAGGGGGCTGCTTCTCAGGAGATTTCGTCGCCTTGGCAGGAGGGGCCCTGAGGAATCACAGACAGGAGGGAAGGCAGCACTCAAGGAGTTCTGAAGATAAGCTACTCACTCATCTATGGCAATGTACTTCCTCTACTTCAATGGCCGGAAGGCAACACCACTGTGGTTTGGGGATCCCTTCCTCTTGCGGAGAGCTTCGAAATTCAGATGAAGCCGGCCGAAGCCCGGGATACGGTCAACATCGTCAGGCGCGACCAGAGCAGCTCCAGGCGAAGCGCTCCCAGAAGCGTTGGGACATGTGGGGCCCCCTGTCCCCGCCTCAGAGCAATGCGGGGGGACCTCGGGAGCGTTGGCCTTAGGAGCGTCAGGGAGCACCTGCTCCTCAGCCCTCTCCGCTGGGTGGATCTCCCGAGCCCCAGGATACGGTGCCTCAGGGGCTCCAGGAGACGTCGATGTGGAAGCAGCCGCGCAACCAGTGCTCAGCAGTGATCGCTCCCCCACGCCCTCTCATGGGGCGATCGCCGTGATAGCAGCAGAATAGGGAACTACACAGACAGGATTCTCGTGAGACCTGACAAGACCAAGCAGACGAAGCCCCCATTCATCGAAGGAGGGCATCTGCTTCGCGAACTCCACCTTGTTTGAGCAGCGGTACAGAAGACAACCTTCCTCTGCCAAGAGGGCTGGTGCTGGGTCGTCCGTCAGGAGCTCAAGCACCATGTGTCGTACATCGTGAGGAAGGGCAGGCGCTTGGAGCCTCATGCGGTCCCCTAGCCAGAGAAGGTCCACATCTGCCGAGAGTGGCGGTGGAGTGCGGCGATGCAGCACTGGATGTACTCCTTCACCACCATGGGCGTCGTCACCCCAAGATTCTGCAGCCTGGTCAGCCGGAACTAGACGAGAGCTAGCTTCCGGTCGACAAGCTTCTCATAATTCCAGCCAGACGCACAAGACGAAGGACCAAGAAGACGAAGAAGCCGCCGGGCGCGTTGCCAACACAGGAGGAGGAGTTGTGTAAGCAACAGTGGCCGTCAGGCCGGGTGAAAATTGAGGCTGCGTGGGGAAGTGGAGACGCCCACGTCCCGTCAATCGGCACGCGTCAATCAAGGCCGCAGGATTTTGGGGCCCGTGGCGCCACACACATAACCCCTGGTTTCTCCGCGAAGCCAAGCCCGAGCGCGCCTTGGGCCCGGGGGCTACTGTCGGTGTTCTGGGAACGGGGGTTCCCAGACTTGCCTGCCTGCGGCCCAGGGCGTGGCTCATCCAGCGGCGTGGTACGGCCCAACCTCATCAGCAACCACTCAAGACCCTCGCGAGGGACCGAGCCTCGAGAGGGGGCGACACAAGACCTCCCCTGGGGCGGCCTCACTAGGCTAGCTCCCGAGGAGCGGAGATATCGAGGCTAGGGGCACCTTGCGAGGTCCTCGTGATGTGAGCCATGACGACCAAGGCCAGGCGGGCGCCAGTGGGAGCAGGATGCTAGTTTCCTCTTTAGTGCTAAAGGGGCAGGCGCATGCGAGGAGTCCCGAGGCATCAGGCAAAGGTTTCCATATCGGTGTAACAAGACCAAAACCAGTAGGACGGCAGAGCGGAGGTCATTGCTGAGCCCACGGCGGCGTCACCACCAGAGCCTTCGGCAGGCGAAGACCACCTTTTGTCAGGATAACTTGTACTAGTTGTCCCCCATCAAATTTGGCCGTTGTGGGATCCCTTCCCGCTCAATATTTGGGTAGAGGACGAGGGCCTCTATAAATAGGAGTAGCCAGCACCATATGGGGCATCGGATCCAGAGCCAACAAGACACACACCAGCAAGCTCATCCGAGAGCAAGAACACCTCTCCTCGGGAGAATGTTCTTCCCTTGTACTAGTTCTTCCTCAGCCTATAAGGCAATCCACCACACCACACTGGATTAGGGTATTACACCACAATGGTGGCCCGAACCAGTATAAACCCTTGTGTCTCTTGTTCATTGAGTTTGATGAGATAGGCTTAGGAATCAACGAGTAGACGAGCTAGGGCGGAAGGAGAGATCTCCGTGCGCACCCTAGTGTTCGAACCACAAGGGTTTTGCCGGAACCCAACATCCGACAGTGCTGCTGCCGCGCTCCCGGGCGCAGCGCGAGCTTGGAGGCGCGTAGCTGTCGTCGCTCATCTTCGGAGACTCGTCATCCTCGGGGGAGCCGCTGGAATCGCGAAGGCAATCGCTGCTACTAGGAGATCTGATGGCGGGACCAACAGCAGGCATGCCGCCCATCGCTATGCCTCCTTGATGGCTCCCACTAGGGCAGCACTCCTGGCGGCGTCCTTCCTCATTGAAGACTTTGAAGAACAACGTGGAGGCACCATCAAACTTAAAGTGAACGATGGAGACTCCATCAGGGCGGCACATGCGGGCGACTTCGCCCCATCCTCGAGTCATGACGACACTTGCCGGGGGGAAGACCTCAACCTCCGCCTCCGTAGCTTGGCTGCGGCACCCAGCGTGCTACAACCATAGCTTGGCAAGCACCCTCACCGACATCGGCTCGGCGAAGAACCTTGGGAACCGAATCCAAGAGGGCGGCGGCATCACTGTCCATACTAGGAACGCGCGCGAGGAGGCCTCGGCATGAGTTCGGGGACCGACAGCCCCAGCAGGACGACCTCGACCACGACGCAAGCAACACGGAGCATAACCCCCTTGCCCCTGGGCATATAAGGGAAGCGGGTAGCCAGGAGGAGGATGCTCGCACCAAGTCCTCGTCACCTCCCGCCTCTCGCCAGCACCGCGGGGGCGGCTGAACCTCTTATTCGGCGGGAGCGCTTCCCACTCCTCGAAGGGAGTCTTTCCTTTCTCAGCAGTAGAGAATCTTCTTATCGATGCCATGTGCATCATAGTAAGCAGGCGCAGGAAGGAGGAAGAAGAGGAGGAGGACGACAAGACAAAGGAGATGGGCAACGGGGGCTTCACCCCCTACCCATTTATAGCTTGGAGGAGGCCAACCGTCGGCCTCCACGATCACATGTAATGTTGTTCCTTCGGTGCATGAAGCAAGGTCTCGTCAAGTCGGGCAGTTGCCGAGGCAGCGTGGGGTAGCGGAGACGCCCACATCCAATCAAGTCGCCATGCGTCGACCAAGGCCGCAGGCATTTGGGGCCTGCGGTGCGTCGCCCTTGCCCCTTTGGCTTCACCTCGAAGCCAAGTCCGTGCGCACCATGAGATTTGGGGCTACTGTTACCGTCTTGGGAACGGGGGTACCCAGACTTGCTTGCTTGCGGCCTGTGATGTGGCTCCTTCAGCGACCTGATACGGCCCAGCTTCAGCAACTGCAACTCAAGACCCTCGCGAGGGGCGAAGCCTCGTGAGGCGGGCGACAGCAAGACCTCCCTGGGGGCAGTCTCTCTAGGCTGGCTCCCGAGGAGCGGAGATATCTATGAAAGGAGCACCTCGCAAGGGTCACGTCACGTGAGCCATGACGACCGAGGCCAGGCGGGCACTAGCGGGCGCAGTGTACCATTTTCCTCTTTGGTGCTAAGAGGGCAAGCGCAGGCGCAGAGTCCCGAGGGATCAGGCAAAGGTTTCCATATCGTGCAACAAGACCAAGGACCGCCTGGGCTGCAGAATAGGGGTCATCGTGGAGCCTGGCACGGCGTCACCACCAGAGGCTTTGGCAGGCGAAGACTACTTTTGCCAGGATAACTTGTACTAGATGTTCCCCTTCAAATTTGGCCGTTGTTGGATCCCTTCCCATTGATATTTGGGAAGAGGACCAAGGCCGCTATAGGTAGGACCTATGCACCACCATAGAGGCCATCTGATCTAGATCCAAGAGAGAGCTCACATAGTAGAAAAGACAGCACAAGCTCATCCGAGCCCAAGAACACCTCTCCTCCAAAGGCTGTTCGTCCCTTGTACTAGTTCTTCCTCAGCCATACAAGGCAATCCACCACACACACTAGAGTAGGGTATTACACCACAGGGTGGCCCGAACCAGTATAATCCTCTGTGTCCGTTGTTCTTTGAGTTCATCGAGCTTGGCTCTGGAATCGCAAGGTGAGCGCACTGGGGAGAGAGTGTTCTTCGTGCGCACCCGAGAGTTTGATCCTCTCAAGGCTTTGCAGAACCCGAAATCCGACAACAAACATCCTCAACGATCCATCCTTCTTCTCAACTAAGAGCACTAAGGCTACCCAAGGTGAAGAACTCGGTCGAATATAACCTTTATCCAACAACTCCTTAATCTACTTCTTAAACTCCTCCAGATCATTAGCGAGCATCCGGTACGGTCTCATGGATATTGGTCCGGTGCCTGGTAACAACTCGATCAAAAACTCGATGTATTGTTCTGGTGGCATGCCTGGTAATTCTTCTGGGAACACATCGGGGTAATCCTTAACAATTGGCACTTCCTCCTGAACAACTCCCGAGAGGGCATTCACATGTGTCCTCCTTGGCATGTGCCTCGACACGTAGATGATCCTTTTTCCTTCTGGGTGGTGAGGAGAATAGATTTACTGGAACAATCAATGTTTCCCTCATACTTGTATAGATAATCCATACCTATGATTACTTCCAAACCCTGGGATTCCAAGAAAATGGGGTTTGTGGGAAAAAAATATCTCCCTATAGTTAATGGCAACTGAAAACATCCTCGACTAGCCATATACTCTGCTCCTGGGGAACTCATTAGAATAGGTGACTTAAGGGCTATGGTTGGCATCTTATACTTTTCCACAAATCCCCTTGATATGTATGAATGTGATGCACCAGTGTAAAAAAGAATAAGGGTTGTAAATGCAATAACAAAAAAAATACCAACCACTACGTCGGGTTGTTCGTCAATTTCCTCCACATTGACGTAATTCACCTGACCTCTGTTGAAAGGATTGGGCTTCTTTCCTGAGCTTCCATTTCCATTTCCATTCTTTGCCTCGGAGCACTCAATGGCGTAGTGTCTGGTTGTTCCGCACTTGAAACAAGTAATGTGACTCAGATCTTTCTTGGCGGGGGTTGCTGGGTTGGAACGGCTCTAACTGTTGTTTCCTCCATTCCCATTGCCATTCTTAGGGCCACTATGGTTGTGTGAATTTCCTCCATGGTGAGAATGGCCTCCATGGTTGTGTCCTCGATGGGTGTGATGGGTGTGTCGTCCCGAGTACGGTGAATAGCGGGGCTTCTACTGAGCTCCAGAGTCGTACTTCCCCTATCCATACTTCCACTTGTGTCTCTCAATCTGCTGCTGCTCGCCTTCAACCATGATGGCCCTGTCTACCAGCTCCTGGTGGTTGTTGAAGGTTGCCACCATGAGCTGCATACTCAGCTCATCATTTAGGGCTTGTTTGGGATTGCTCTGCTTCACCAAAATCAGTTTCGCTCCACTAAATTCACTTTGGAGCAGTTTCAACTAGAAGTTGTAGCACTACCAAAGATAATGTTTGGCTTCCATCTAGCTCCAGCTTCACGAATGAGAAATTTGGTGAAAAGAATCTATTTGATTGGTTGAGGACGGAGAAACGAAGGGCTAACCACTTACTGGTGGCAGTGGTGGGTAATTTCCACCCAACTCCAGCTTCTACAGTTTTTTGGAGCACCCCTTGAAGAGCTTCATAAAAAACTAGGAGTTGTACCCCAGATTCTAGTTTTTTGCGGAGTAGCATATCGTGGATCTACCCCTGTTTGGCTTGTGTTTTCCGGAGCAGAGCTGAATTTTAAGGAGTAGAGCAGTCCCAAACAGGCCCTTAGTACCTCAAGAAATTTCTCCTGGTTCGCGGCATCTGTGGCCACGTTATTTGGGATATAACGAGCTAGCTGCATGAAGTCATCCACGTACTTCCCCATGGTACGGTTTCCCTGGTGTAAGTTGCGGAACTCACGCTTCTTCAGGCTCATGGCTCTAACTGAGACATGTGTAGTGCGGAAGGCCTTCTGAGACTGATCCCAAGTAACTGTGGCAAGGGGATATGTGGCGGTGTAGTTCTCCCACCAAGCGGCCGCGGTTCCCTCAAGCTGATGTGCGGCAAAGCACACTCTCTTCACATCCGTGCATCGAGCAGTAGCTCAGTCCTTTCCCATCTTGCGGAGCCAGTTATCAGCAACAATCGGCTCGGTGCTACTAGAGAACACCGGCGGATTCAACCTTAGGAAGCTAGTCGGGTTGTCAACTGGGGGCGGGTTGTAGTTGCTGTTGTTGGTGTTGCCTTGGTTCTGTACAAGTAGCTGCATCAAAGTGTTCTGCTACTGGATCAACTGGGTGAGCTCCGGTGGGATTGTGAATCCGGGCTAACGTCTCGGAGGCATCTGATGGGTTAGAGGGGTGAGAAAACAGAATAGAATAAGGTTTAATGAGGAATTTCACTACCCATACACATATGAGATAAACAGATTCAAATCACACCACTCAATTTCAAACAAGATTCACATAATTGATCTAAGCTATTATTACAAAATCTAATGAATGATTTCTAACTACTTCGAAGAACTCTAATATTAATATGGTGGTCGACTAGAAGTTTTTATCGATAGAAGACTCCATTGGCTCGTAATCATCGTCACCATCATCATCATCATCACGGTCTTCATCATCATCATCACTGTCATCATGATCATCATCATCTTCATCTGTGTCATCTAGTATGATATAGTCATCCTCATGAATGTTCACTCCATGATCTGGGTTCTCCTCGGTTACTCCTAGCCTCTTCTTCAGGTCTTCATTATGCTCAAGTAGCATAGCAATTTCCTCTTCATATCCATCGCGGGTTGCCTTGATTTCATCCTCCAACTCGATATTCGGAGTCATCGGCTTCTTGGTCTTCTTCATGACAGCGCACATTTGATTCTCATATCGGTGAATGTGTTGACCCATCTCCTGTATGTATGATGCAATGGATCCATCCTTCCTGGTGCGAACCATCTCCCATTGTTCATCCCAGCGTCCACATATCTGATAGACGGTGTCTTCAAGATCCTTGTTGTACACCACGCAAATACATCCAAAGGTGATGTGGGCGGCCATACTCTTTCCTAAGATCCAGGTTGGTGTATCCAAGGTAAACTCGATGGGCTCGGTCGTTGGTGCAAAAGTTCTTCCAGGAACACAAACTTTGATCCTCCAGTGCTCCTCTTCTGGTAAAGTTGCAGTGAAGGCTCCGATGAATCTTGGTAGGCCGATGTTTAGTTACTTTGTGACTTCCTTCAAGTGTTGTCCGAAAGGGGTGTTGTCATCAGGCTGAGTAAACTTGTTCCCGGGGTCCGACATCTATACTATAGAAACAGAGAAGGATTAGAAATGAATAGAGAAGAGTATCATATGGCTTTTCCTAGTGGTCGCGTCCTACTGTCAGCGTGTGCTCTCATACCATCCTGTAGCGACCCGATCCCAATGGATCGAAGCCTCTATGCTTAAGTGTCATCCCTGGATCGGTATGCTGACACACACAATACTCAAGGATTTATAACAGAGTTTCAATCACACACTTATTACATCAAGGTCCCCATAAAGAGTATTTATTACAAAAAATATGGCAGAAGGCCAACTAAAATAGGATGCTGCAGAAGCTTCAAATATATATGAGTCCATCCAACTCCACGGCAAAACTGAGTGCATGACAACGCCCTATCGCTCCTTAATCCTCGTGTGAAACTCTGCTATAAATCCTCGAGTACTGCGTTTGTAAGCATACCGATCCAGGGATGACACTTAAGCACAAAGGCTTCGATCCATTGGGTTCAGGTCGCTAAACTTAGGGTCAAGTCCATATTTACTGCTAAAATCATGGAAAGCATCGTTGTCTATATTAATATTAACATAATCAAACTCAAGTTTTATACCTCTCCTTACCTTCGTCGAGTTCCAAATCTTCAGAGTTGCATTTAATTATTTCCAAGAGATCCCATCAGAATTCAATAGTCTTCTTCATAAAGGAACTAGTACAAGAAGTATCGAGCATTGATTGATCATTACGAGAAAGCTGAGCATAAAACTTTTGTATAATAATTTCTCTCGAGAACTCATGATTGGGGCATGAATACAACATTGGCTTAAGTCTCCCCCAAGCTTGAGCGATACTTTCTCCTTCACGAGGCCAAAAATTATAGATATAACTCCGACCACGATGAACTAGATGCATAGGATAAAACTTTTGGTGAAATTCCAATATCAATCTATTCCAGTTCCAAGCTCCAATATCATCGCGTAACCTATACCATGTCAATGATTTTTTCCCAAAGATAAAGGCAAAACCTTCTTCTTAACATCATCTCCGGGTAAACCTACAAGTTTAAGTAATCCTCAAACTTCATCTACATAGATTAAGTGCATATCAGGATGTAGTGTTCCATCTCCTGCATAAGGATTAGCTAGCATTTTCTCTATCATACCCAAAGGAATCTCATAACCAATATTTTAAGTATGTACAGTAGATTGAGGAGCAATTATTTGTGCTTCCGATCGAGGTGAAGATACCCGGAACAAACTCCTCAAAGGATTGTTTTCTATAGTGACAAGTAACGGTAAATTTCACCATGTAATATAATTTTTTCCTTACTATTTCTACGGTGCCATAAAAGAGTCTTGATGATCCCCAAGTATAGGGGATCAATCATAGTCCTTTCGATAAGTAAGAGTGTCAAACCCAACGAGGAGCAAAAGGAAATGACAAGAAGTTTCCAGCAAGGTAATTTCTGAAAGCACTAAAATTGTTGGTAGCAAGTTGTTTGATAGAAAGATAATTTGTAACAAGTGACAAGTAGAAATAGTAACAATAGGTGGAGCAAGATACTCCAATCCTTTTGTGACAAAGGACAAGCCATAACGGTCTCTTATAATAAGCAAAGCGTTCTTGATGACACACGGGAATTTTGTCTAGTCGTTTTCATCATGTTGGTTTGATTCACGTTCGCTACTTTGATAATTTGATATGTGGTTGGACTGGTGCTTTGGTGTTGTTCTTACTTTAACTAGCCTCCCACTTATAATTAACCCCCCTCACAAGCGTCTGCAACTATGAAAAAAGAATTAGGATAAAATCTAATCATATCATTAAACGCGTGGATCCTAATCAGCGCCTTACGAAGTAGCGGATAAACTAGGGTTTAAGCCTATGTCACTCTAGCAAACCATCATCTAATAACTACTCCACAATGCATCCCCTTAGGCCCAAGATGGTGAAGTGTCATGTAGTCGACGTTCACACGACACCACTAAGGGAATCACAGCATACATATCATCAAAATATCGAATATCAAATTCACATGATTACTTATGATAAGATTTCTCCCATGTCCCCAAGAACAAAAGTAAACACTCAGAAAACATATTCAGTTCCAAGATAAGAGGGGTATTAAATAGCATAATAGATCTGAATATATAATCTTCCACCAAATAAACCAACTAGCACCAGTACAAGATGTAATCAATATTACCAGCAACCCACATGTACCAATCTGAGTTTTTTTTGATACAAAGATTGAATACAATGGATGAACTAGGGTTTGAGATGAGATGTTGCTGGTGAAGATGTTGATGGAGATTGGCCCTCCCACATTGAGAGGGTTGGTGGAGATGACGATAGCTTCAACTTCCCCCTCCCGTAGGGAAGTATCCCGGGCAGAATCTCTCCGCTTGAGAGCAAAAGAGCTCCGGCCCAGGTTCCCCCTCAAGACGGCAGCGCTTCATCCTGAAAGTCATATCCCTTTTTTTTCTAGGTCAAATGACGTTATATACCAGAAGATGGCCTTCAGAAGTGGGTCAGGGGGCCCACTACCCACCAAGGCACGCTGGGGGTAGGCACGCCCTGGTGGCTAGGGGGCACATGGGTGGCCTCCTTCCCTATCTCTTTTATCCAATAGTTTTTATATATTCCGAAATAAATCTCTGTAAAATTTCAGCTCATTTAGAGATGTGTAGAATAGGTATCTCTGACATACCTTTTTCAGGTCCAGAATTGCAGTTGCCGCTCCCTCTTTGTATAAATCTTGCAAATTATGAGAGACAAGGCATTATAATTACTCCCCGAAGTGTCATATTAAATAAAAACACTCAAAAGAACAGTAGGAAAACATGATGCAAAACGGACGTAATGCATCTCACGCGGCTGGTGAAAAAATATTGTGTGTGATCTACTTGATTTTTCATGTTGATTTGAAATACAAGATGGGCTCGCAGCGGCAAAGGAGCGTGTTTGAATTGCTAGAAATTTTATCTGCAGTGAACATGCAACTATAGGCGTGTCCTGTTAAATTTTGGAATTATTCAGGGTTCGTTTGGACATTTTTATGCATTAACTAAGTTTTCTAGGCATTTAAGGTGCATTACTCAAAATTAAACTACATGCACGTGCTTCGATGTAGAAAAATGGGTTGAAAAATGAAATGTGTGTCCATGGTTGCATGCCTAGGTCCCATGCAAGAAATGGGAATGAATTTCGAACACCTCGGCATTGTGGCTCGCCGGCAAACATTGAGATACTTGGTGTTTAAATCCTAGCAACTCCAAAACTCGTCTAGAATCCATGAAACTTGGCATGCTATCAAGGAATGGCGCAAACAAGTTGTGGTAAAAAAATTGTCCCATTTGGGGCGGGTTTTGGTATAAGCTTCTCACAAACTAGAGCTTCTCACAAGAAGCATCATGGTTCCTGTAGGGAACATGTCACCTTTGTGGACGAAATGATATCCATTGCCTCTTCTTGCTTTCAATTTTTTCTAGTGTCAACATAGAACAACAGGAGTGTCATGTTTAAATTTCAAATTTTTTGTGGTTTGTTTGGACATTTTTCATACGTTAACTTAGTTTTCTAGGCATTTTACGTGCATAATTCAAAATTAAACGACATGTGCATGCTCCAATGCAGAAAAATGGGTTGAAAATCAAAAGTGTGTCCTTGGTTACATGCTTAGGTCCCATGCAAGAAATGGGAATGAGTTTCAAACACCTCAGCCCCGTCGCTCGGCCGAAAACAGTGAGATACATGGTTTTTAAGTTCTAGTAAATCCAAAAGTCGTCTAAAATTCATGAAACTTGGCATGCTATCATGGAATGGCACAAACATGTTGTGGTAAAAAAATTGTCCCCTGCACCCACCGCGGCACCGGTCCTCGTGCATTAGGATGCACCCGTTGCGCCCGTGCCTGTGCGCGCACACCCCTCAGCTTCATGGGATACCGCCATCGACCGGTACCTCACAGTGCCGTGAGTTGCTGCCCTCCCACGCCCTGCCCGTCGATCGCGCGACAATAGGGTCTTTCATTGCCAAGTGAATAACATTTTGTGTTGTCTTGAAGATTACAACAACGGCGCCCCGAAGGACGACAACGACAATGTTGCCGCCGCAATTAGTTTTTTGGGTTAATGTTGTATCTCGATCGAATGAATTGTGAATATAAAGTCATAGTGTGAACGAACGAAACCTATGATTTGAACAAACTTCCATTTTTCTCTGTTAATGTATGGACTTAAATTTAAAGAACTCATCGCGAACATTTTAGATAGGACACTCGTAGGCAAACCGAGAGCTTCCCCAGTAAGCCAAGGAAAAATGTGCCACGCATGATTTGTGCATCTCTTCGTCACAAACATTTTAGATAGAACAGTCGTGTGCAAAGAGAGTGCTATGGTCCTTCCCCTATAAGCCAATGCAAATTTTGCCGCTCAGGATTTATGTATCTCTTCATCGCAAACAGTTCAGACTGAACATGGTATGCGAAGTGAGAGCTACAGTTCCTTCACCACTAAGCCAAGAGAAATCTGGCGCGCATAATTTTTTACATCCCTTCAAAGCAAATGATTTTTTTAGATGACCCGTGTGCAACCAGATACAGACAATTTGGTGAGATCTGCATCAGTCATATTGAGTAAGATTGGCAGTTGTCGATCGAGTAACATTACCAATTGTCAACCTTGTAACACTACCATGTGTAAAAATTTGCAGCTAAAAATCACTAGCACTATCTAATTTTGCAACTGAAATTGAGTAAGCATAGATTTCATTCATAGATAAAGAAGTCGTTCTTTATACAAACAGTTCAACTCGACAGCTGCCAATCTTTCCAGTTTGACAATTGTTGTCAACCAAACTTTTCCCCAGTTGTTGTCAACCACGTACTGAAATAGCTAGTTCAAGAATATATACTAGCTTATTTTAAGTACGTAGTACAGTTCAACCATATCGATAGTCAGATGAACTAAACAAAATAGCCCCTAAATACTACTACAGATGGGCTTTGTACTACATCTAGCGGCCTCTCCTCTATTCAGCACGCTCAGTAGGAGATAGAGGAGGAGGAGCCAACGGACGAGCGGGACAGCTGGAATCCGATGCCTGCCCCCTACTGCACCTTTACCGACGCTCAGCTTGAATGCCCTATGTCGCTCCAGACGACCCCTCTCGAAGCAACGGGACTCCTCGTAGATCTCCTCATTCCACACCTCTGCGGCGATGTGTGCTGCGGCCACGGCAACGGTAAGACTCTTTGCATGCTCGACCAGGCGCTCCTCCTCGTCCCGCGGGAAGTTGAAGTAGCGCGCAAGATCGCTAACGCACATGCGGGGCTCCACCTCCACCTCTCGCCATTCAGCGGCAGTGACGGAGCGGGTGATGACCCCGTCAGTCGATGGTGGGGTGGCGGCCACCTCCCGCCTTCGGGCCACGACGACGGAGGGAGTGATGGCCACGGTGACAGACAATGGAGTGGCGGCCACAATGGCCCTGGCTTTTGGCGGTGGTGTGGCGTCCATGGCGGCAGCTGGTTGGGTGGCAGCAACGGTGGCCGGCAACAGCTGTCCACGGGCAGCGGCAGAGTAGCATGTGGGGGATGTTGTGCGCACACCCAACACGGACGCCACGCGCACTACACTATGTCGGGGATTGCACTGCCACAGAGGTGTAGCCTCCCAGCTCGAGCTATCCTCTGATGACGGTGGAGTGGCTGAGCGGCGACGATGGACCGGTGCCATTGGCAATTGTGGGAGAAGCAGACAAGATATGCTACAGGCAGGGAGGGAAAATGTGACGCATGACTCGTCGGTCGTGAGGGTTTATATAGCAGGCCAATAAGCATTGGAGTTTTGGGGGATTTCGTCGAGTAAGGAGGGAATCTTGCGCGGCTATGCGCGGGAAGGGGATCACCAGCGATTCATTGGCTCCACTTCGTGCCATCGTTTGGCTAAAAGAACGCATGCACGGTTCTCAAGCTTGCACTTGAAGCCATCTGCGGCAGCGGGCTCACAAGATGTGCGAGAGGAGGACGAAACAACACGAACACATAATGTTAATAAAAAATTGTGATTTAATTACCTACTACCTCTCTCCTGGTTTATAAGTCCTCTTTAAATTTGTATGCCACATTTTGACTAGATATTTAACTAATAAAATATGAATGCATGCCACCATAGATTATATCGCTGGATTCGTATTTGAACATAGTTTCTAATTGCATTATTTTTTATAACATGCATTAATATTTTGTTAGTTATATTTACAGTCAAATTTTGGCATAGAATATAAAGGAGACTCATAGACCAAGACGGAGGTAGTAGCACACGGCTGCTCTCTATGAAGCATCGCGAATGATTGTCCGACCACCATGTGATGTGGAACATGACGTAGTTTCACATCATGCTGCTGGATCACAACTGTCGGTCGGCTCTGCATGTACAACTTCACTATGTGTGTGGTTGCTCGCGGCTGAGGCGCCCGCGGCGCGCTCTGCTCGCTTCTCGCCACGTGTGCTCTACTCTCGCGTCCTTCCTCTCACGTTGCCAGTGCTTGGGGCCAGCGCACAATCACGTACGTTCGTGCTGCCATTATGCATGCGGTTGCGCCGGGCGCGGTGCCACGATGCATTTACCCACTGGAAAAACTGTCATGCAGACGTGCCGAGAATCCAGGCCGCTCGGCCCCATTTATTCCCACAACCATTTACCTTAATCTCACACGCCACATGACACAATAAGCACACCCACCACAACACATACAGAGAGGATGTCCAGCGACTCCAATGGTGCTCCCCGTAGCTCCAATGGCACTCCAAGTGGCTGATGACGACAATGGGTGGCAGTTCACCATGCATCATGTAGTGGACACCCAAGTGAGGGGAAGGACCTCTCGATGGTGTACACGAATGAGCCAGTCTCGTTGGAGAGCTCCATCCAAACTATGAAGCAGTTGCTTGCTAAGGAAAAGTACCAAGTGGTCGGCATCAACCTCGAGTTCACCAACGATCATGCCAGGCATGATCAGAAGATTGTTGTCGCCCAGTTATACGTCCGACATGATGTCCTGTTCTACCACTACCACCTGGCCACATGGGCTTGCGATCATTTCTCTAGGTTTATCAACAGCCGCGACTACAGTTTCACTACGGTGGACACCACCAATGATCCAAAAGCACTCAAGGTTACGGGCTTGGCATGCCAGAATCTTTTCAACATCTATGACCACTACAAGGTCTGGGGTAGCACCAACAACCAACAGAACTCCCAGGTTGACCTCACCTCGGCCATCATCGACCCCTACTACATGAAGATGAAGGGTGAGAGCAAGAAGGACAGGTATGCCTGGCACGGTGTCTAGGGTCATAGACTGGATGAAGAACACATCCAGTATGTGGCGAAGGACGCGTACACAAGCTACGAGATTTACAGGCAGATTGTTGACATGAGGAAGTGTCTTCGTCCTGCCCCAAACGAGGGATCGAGCCACGGAGCGGTGGATGACAAGATTATCATTTCTCCTAGTTTAGAATGAATCCATTTTTTTATTGCGGTGTGTGCGAAAGATTGGTATAGTCACTTATTATAATGGATGTTTATTTTAGTTATATATATTGTTTGTAGATAGAGAAACACACATGGCTTATTAGCAGCAATCGTTTGTGTTACTATCGGTCATCGCACACCTTTCTGATTATGGACATGTTTGCCGCGTATCACACACATCTTGTTCAATTGAACTATTTCTTTTGTCTTGGCTCACTGCAAACAGTTCATCCGAGTGAATTGTATGCCCTCCATCGCACACACCTTGAGCTGGTTGACTGTTTATGTTGTGTCGCCTAATCACGGATAGTTCATCTTAGTGAGCTATATGTCGTATATCGCACACGCCCTCATCTAGCTGACCATTTCTGTTGTTCTCGCTCATCGCAAAATAGTTCGTATGGATTAACCGTATGCCATGCATCACACACAGAGATTTGATGTGAATCATGTTTCATGTTTGCGCCATCGCAAACAGTTTGTATCATTTGATGGTTTTCTTACACCATCATTTGCGATTAATGCATTGCACACAGTTTCGTCGAAGGGTCTCTGATTGTAGTGTCGCGTTTGGACCATCCCGCATGAGTGATAGGACACTCTCTATATGGAAGACATGGTGCTACTTTGAAGCACAAGTGTGGAAAGGATAGTCACATTGCCCCTTCTCTATCTTTATCTCATATTTTCCTTTTTTTATTGTTCTCTTTTTGTCCTCTCTATTTTGGGGATCTTTTTGGCCTCTCTTTTTTACTTACATGGGATAATGCTCTAATAATGAATATAATGATCATCACACTTCTATTTATTTACATCTCAAAAAATTACAACTCGATACTAGAACAAAATATGACTCTATATGATTGCCTCTGGCGATGTACCAGGATGTGCAATGATCTACAATAACATATATAGAAAATGATGAACGGTGACTGACCACAAATACTATGTCAGCTATATGGTCTTGCAAAGCAGTATGACAATGATGATGTGTGTCATGAAAATGAAAATGGTGAAAGTTGCATGCCAATATATCTCAGAATGGCTATGGAAATGCCATAATAGGTAGGTATGATGTCTGTTTTGAGGAAGATATAAGGAGGTTTATGCGTTATAGAGTGTATCTCATGGGCTTTGGATGCACCGATGAAAGTTTGCACCACATCTCAAGGTTACAAATGGCAGTGCAGGGTACTGAAGAGGCTAGCAAATTGCGGAATGGTGAGAGTGCGTATAATACATGGCCTAACATTAGTCATAAAGAACTCACATATTTATTGCAAAAGTCTATTAGCCCTCAAAGCAAAGTACTACGATGCATGCTCCTAGGGGGGAGGTTGTTAGGAGTTAACCATCGTGCGCCCCCAAACTTCACGCAAAGGAACACACTCAATAATAAATTGTTCTCCAACTCCTTGGCATAAAGAGGGACCATACATGCATGCTTCGGGAATCACAAACCTTAACACCAATATTCTTACTAAACCACAATTACTCACTAGCACAACCCACATATTACCACCTTTATATCGCAAAACTATTACAGGGAATCAAACTTATCATATTCAGTGATCTACATGAAGGTTTTTATTATGTCCCTCATGAATAGCTATCATATTAGGATCAAATTCATAACCTGTATATATTGCAATTACTATTATGAACTATCAAAATAATATAAGTGAAGCATGAGAGTGCAACTATTTATTTAAAATATAACAACGGTCGTGCTCTAAAAGATATAGGTGAAGTACCAATGTGTGTCCCTCTCAAATAGGTGTGTCCAGCAAAGATGATTGTGGCAAACAGAAAAGAAACAAAGCAAAGCCTTATATAATACACGACGCTCAAAGAAAAACTCATATCATGTGATGAATAAAAATATAGATCCAAGTAATATACCGCTGGTCGTTAGAAGAAAGAGGGGATGACTTCTAGGGCATCCCCAAGCTTAGATGCTTGTGAGTCCTTGAATATTAACTTGCCACTCCTTCCTTCATCCATCGGGATCTCACTCAAAACTTGATAACTTTAGCACACCAAACTCAACAGAAAACTCATGAGATCCGTTAGTATAGCAAGCAAATCACCACTTTAGGTACTATTGTAAACCCATTTATATTTTATTATGGCATAATACCTACTATATTATTATTGGATTTCGGGCTCCGCAGACCCTAGAGAGGTTCGAACTCTGGGGTGCGCAACACTCTCTACCCAGCGCGCTCGCCCTACGATCCCACGACCTAGCTCGACGAACTCAAGGAACAAGAGACACAGGGGTTTATATTGGTTCGGGCCACCTTGCGGTGTAATACCCTACTCTAGTGTGTGTGGTGAATTGCCTCGTGGGGCTGAGGATGAACTAGCACAATGGATGAACAACCTTGGTAGGCGAGGTATTCTTGGGCTCGATGAGCTGGTGAAGGTGAGGATGATCTGGGTGATCCGCTCCTCTTTGTGGTGGAATGCTCTCTCTCTCTCTGGCCGAATTGGTCTCCCTCCTCTATGGTGGTGCCTAGGTCCTATTTATAGTGGCCTTGGTCCTCTTCTCAAATGTAGGCGGGAAGGGATCCCACAATAGCCAAATTTGAAAGGGAACAACTAGTGTAAGCTATCCCGACAAAAGCGGTCTTCGCCTGCCAAAGGATCTGGTGGAGACGTCGCGCCGGGCTCCACGGTGACCTCCATCCTGCCGTCCTGGCGGTCCTTGGTCTTGTAGCACCGATATGGAAAGCTTTTCCTTGATTTCTCGGGACTCCGCGTCTGCGCTTGCCCCCTTGGCACCAAAGGGGAAACTAGTACACTACACCCGCTGGCGCCCGCCTGGCCTTGGTCGGCATGGCTCACGTCACTTGAGCCTCGTGAGGTGCACCTTGCATAGATATCTCTGCTCCTACAGAGCCAACCTAGAGAGGCTGCCCCTAGGGAGGTCTTGCCACCGTCCACCTCGCGAGGCTTGGCCCCTCGCGAGGGTCTCGAGTTGTGGCTGCTAAAGCTGGGCCATACCAGGCCGTCGATGGAGCCACGTCATGGGCCACAGGCAGGCAAGTCTGGGTACCCCTGTTCCCGGGACGCCGACAGTAGCCCCCGGGCCCAAGCCACACTCGAACTTGGCTTCGAGGCGAAGCCAAGGGGCAAGTGCGGAGTGCCGCGGGTTCCAATCGCCTATTGGCTTGGTCGACGCGTGGCGACTGATTGGACGTGGGCGTGTCCTCTTCCCCACGCTGCCTTGGCAACTGCCCTTGTCTGACAAAAGGGTGGCGCGCCCTGCTGGGCTTTCATTGCCTTCCTTCGTCTTGTTCCAGATCCCCTTCTCCTTCCTGCCCCAAGAGACTCCTGATTCGCCTGATCTCTCACCCGAGTTCGCAGCCGATGGCATCCGACAAGGCGAAGGCCGCACTCGCCCTCCTGGTTTGAGCCAGCCTTGAGCGCGCCTACGATCACGGACAAGAACCTCGCCATCGTGCTCCTGATGATGGCGAACGACAGCAATGAGGACAAGGATCCCGAGATCCGGGCCGGCTCCATCGTGCCAGAGGCCTCAGGCAGTACTTTTTATCCTTTCTTCATGCACATCGTCTTCACGTGGATGGTCCCCCCTTTCTCCGACTTCTTCTACGTTGTCCTCCACCATTACAAGCTTCACGCCCTCCATCTTCGTCCCAACTCCATCTTTCTTCTCTCGATCTTTGCCTTTTATTGCGAGGCATTCGTGGGGGTGATGCTGTCCGTGGCGTTGCTTCGCCACTTCTTCTACTTACGGATCAAGGAGGGCCAGCGCTCGGGGTGCGCCAACTTCATCGCGGTCAATGGGACCAACGCAATCTCAAGAGCCAAGAAGAAGGTGGAGGGCTTCAGGAACAAGTGGGTCCTCATGGATGCGAAGATGTCCCACCTGTGGCTGGCGCTGCCCACGGGGATGCCTGTGCCTCACGAGGGGTGGACCAGCACGAAGCTCACCGACCCCCGGGCTGAGCAGCTGCTGGCAAGGATGGCGGCTGACCTAAAGCATGATGAACCGAAGGCGGAGAAGCTGACAGGGGCCATGATCATCAAGGAGTTTCTAACGCAGCACCTGGCTCCGTTCCAAGCGCGCTCGCACCCCATGTGGATGCTCATGGATAAGGGGGGCGACCTCCGCCTGCTCCCAGATGCCTTGTCCAACGAGGAGCTCGATAAGGCCTTCTGTCTCCTGGTTGCGGAGGACCAAGGGTACCTGCCAGACACTCATCTTCTGCTGTATCGCCGCCCGGATGGGGCGAAGATTTCCGCCGCCATGCCCATGTTAAATGAGCGTGGGCTCATGCTGTCGGCGCCCACCGGGGTCCCGGTGGTGTTGTCCTCCAGTGAGTCTGGCCAGAAGGTGGGGTCGGACCCGGAGGTGACCCGGGAGGGAGCGGTGGTGACTTCACCTCTGCGCCTGGCCGATCACCTCCGCACCCTCCCTGATGACGACGACGCCGGTGAGCATTAAGTGAAGGAGTCACCGCACCCCGCCGCGGTTACCACGAGGTCGAAGGGTACACCCCCGAAGAAGCCGCAGACCGGGGTTCCGAAGAAGGGTAGGTCGGCACTGATCCCCCAGGGTGGTGCCTCTCCTACATCACCGGCCGACACCGCTGCAGGTCGGACGTCATGCCCCTATCTGCTCCTGGGGCTCGGGCGTCGGCGCCCTAGGCCGCGAAGCTTTCAGGCTTCGTGCTTCAAAATAGGGCAAGGGAGTACACTGTCGTGGACTAGTAAGTTTTCCGCCCTGGTTTTGGTTCCTCTCTATGCGGTGCTTCTTGATGCATCTCCCTTGCGCCGTCAGGCCAGCGTAGGCGATGAAGAAGAAGAGGGAGTGGGCGGTGACCCCTGAGACCCAGCAGCCTTCCACGGCCGCGTCACCTCTGGAGCGACGGCTCCAGCACCTCAGTAGCCAGATCGTCCTCATGAGATACAGAGGCCCATCTTGAGGAGAAGGTGATCTCCATGGCCAAGCAGGCTCCAGAGGCACCTGCCCCCAGCTTGTCCACCTGTGCTCCGAGAGCTCATGAACCCCCAGCCTCTTATATTGCGGCCATCCTGCAGGTCTTGGTGCCGGTGCCGCCTCCCCTACCTTCCATCGAGGCAGGTCCGATGAAGTTGTCCGAGCAGCATGGAGGCAGGCCATTACAGCCTCCAAAGAGGGCGAGCTGCCCGACGGCCTGGCCATGGCAGCCTGCGATGTGGCGGTGAAGGACGCCAAGGCTGCGGAAGAGTGCTGCCTGGCGCTGAAGGCCGAGCTGGAGACCCTGCGCAACGGGCGAGCCACTGAGGCCCATCAGCGCGAGGTGCGGGAGGAGGAGCTGAAGGCTCGGGAAGATGCGGTCGCTGGTCGTGACATCTAGCTAGAGCAGTCGGCACGAGAGCAAGCCACGGAGCGCGGCCGCATGGGGAAGCTGAAGGAGGAAGTGGAGTTAGAAAGGGCCCGGCTCGAAGCCAAGGTGAAGGTTCTTGTTGAAGACCGCGTGGCCTTCAAATCCCTTGAGCAGAAGTCCCGCAAGCACTTCAGGAACTCTATGGGAAGGGCATCAAGGAGCAGTTGGCGACCGATGAGGAAGGCCCTGCCGAGCTACTACCTCAACTTGTCATGGCGCTCGAGGGTATTGTTAACGGGATCGGCCCCATGGTGGAGGGGGAGGCCCACGCGCTTTCTGCTTCAGCCTTGACCAGGTCGGAGGCCCTCTAGAGGTGAGCCCCCGAGCCGAGCCGGAGAAGGGCGCCGGGCAGGCCTTCCTATGCGAGGGAGGAAGGCACCCCATTCACGGGCGCAGATCCTGAGGCACGGCCGTCAGGTGCTGCTTCCTCATGAGGCTCCAGGGCGAGCAGCTGCTTCTTCTTCTTCGGGATAGCTTCAGGAGGGTAGATGGTGCCTTCGTTGTTTGGGTCCTCAACTACTGCGGCCTGGTAGGCGCGCTCAAGAGAACACACCGTGTCCTTTTCCTCGCACGTGATAGTTATCATGTCGTGGCTCCCTGGCATCTTGAGGACGTTGTAGCCATGGTGAGTCACCGTCATGAACTTGGCCAGGGTCGGATATCCAAGAATAGCGTTGTATGGGAGGCGGATGTGGGCGACGTCGAAGTTGATGAGCTCGCTGTGGTAGTTGTCGTGCTGGCAGAAGGTGACCAGGAGGAGAATCTTCCCTATTGGGGTGGTGGAGCCATCGGTCACTCCCGCGAAAGGCTTTGTGGGCTGCAGCCGGTCATATAGCACTTGGAGACAGTCAAACATGTCGACGGAGAGGACATTGAGCTCTGCACAGCCATCGATGAGGGTTTTGATGACTTGGACGTTGCTGATGATGGGTGAGCAGAGCATCGGGAGTGCGCTGGTGGTTGCCGTGCACTGAGCTGGTCAGCTGAGCCAAAGGTGATGGTGCACTTGGACCACTTGAGGGGTCGCGTGGCTTCTAGCCTAGGAAGAGCTACGTTCACTTCTAGGGCAAACTACTTGAAGATGCGCTGAGAGGCTCGAGCCTGCGCACCGCCCAAGATGCAGGCGATGGCGCGAGGCTCCTGGAAGCCCCAACCCCTCGTCCTGATCGTCGTTCCTCCTTGGTGGTGGTGGTAGCGAAGGGAGGCCGGCCTTGCCCTGAGGGCGGTCCTCACAAGGCTAGTCCCTCCAGGCGCCCTCGTGAGGCTGGTCGTGCCAGCGGTCCTCCTGAGGCTGATCGCGCCACTCCTGACGGGGGCCGCGGTCGTCCCAGCGCCCTCTAGTTCAGCTTCCTCCATGGCTGTAGCCTCGGTCGTTGCGCTCGGGGTGTTGACCAAAGTGCCTGTCATGGATGGCTCTGAGCTCCCGACTGTCGTTGGTGTTGTGGTTGTGTACGTTGTGGAAGGCGCAGAACGGACGGCTACTCTTGGATGACCCCGGCTGGACGCGGTCGCACTTCATCTCCGGTTCCGATGTGAGCACGGCCACCCCTTGGGCTTCACGTCTTTAGCCTTGGCCTTCTTGTCTTCTGGGTCAGTAGCTGGGAGCTCGACGAGAGAAAGGGCCCTTGCTCATCTCTCGTGCACTTGGTCGCTATGTTGAACACCTCCAAGGCTGTGCACAGGTCCTCGTGGATGGCGAGCTCCTCCTTCATCTTGACATCACGGGCTCCATCGGAGAATGCGGAGATGATGGCCTAGTCCATCACCTTGGGAATCTTGAGGCGGACGCTGTTGAAGCACTGGATGTACTTCTGTAGGGTTTCCCCCAGTTGCTGCTTGACGCGCTACAGGTCACCCGTGGCTGGCGGGTGGTCGGGAGTGCCCTAGAAATTGGCGATGAAAGGCTCGCACATCTCACCCCAGGAGGAGATAGATCTCGCGAGCAAGTTCAGGAGCCACAAGCGCGCGTCATCTTTGAGAGCCATGGGGAAACAGTTCGCCATAATTTTCTCGTCACCGTTGGCCGCCTCGATGCTTAGCTCGTAAAGCCGCAAGAACTAAGAAGGGTCAAGGGTGTCGTCATAGCGTGGAGGTAGGTCGGGCTAGAACTTCCCGGGCTAGATGACGCTGCATAGCTCAAGAGTGAAGGCTCGCTAGCATGCTGTGGCCACCAGAACCCGTCGTGGAGGTGGAGCTTAGTCTTGGTTCACATGCGCTGCCACCGCAGGGGGCGCACAGTCCCGAGCGCAGGAGCTCCTCCTTGCGGCCACTGGACCTCTTGACAGCTTCCTTCTTCATGTGCGGGTGCCTAGCGCGGTGGGTCGCGCCGTGGGGCCACACGCCTTGGCACGAGGGCGACGTCTTGACGTGGAGGTGGTGGAGGTGCTTCATGGGCCACGTCACCTGCAAAGGGAGGCGGGCGAGGTAGCGAGCGGGATGGTGCAAGAGAGTCCCCAACGGCGCTGACGAGTTCTACGATACGGTCTAGCCAGTCCTCGTAGAAGTCGTCAAAGGGGCGGTAGCGCAGGAGCTCGCGCGCCATGAGCAGCGCAACCTGCGCGTCCGCAGGTCCGCGACGACCGTGGGATGACGAGGCGGTTGGAGTCAGCGACGGGGTGGCGGTGCGTCGACCCCGCCGCACCGAGGGGTGCACTGATGAGGCTTGTTGCTCGTGCCTCGTCGGGCTGGTGGCTGCATTGGTGGCAGGTAATGGAGAACGGCGGGGTGGGGGGGTTCACTGACGGGAGCCGTCTGACGGATGCGGGCGGCGAGGGCGGCCCGTCGCTCAGCACGAGCTCGACGAACATCAGCCATGGAAGATGTGGAGCGGTGACGTGTCGACCGATGGAAGAGAGGTTTCAGGGCACCCCTACCTGGCGCACCAAATGTCAGATTTCGGGCTCCGCAGACCCTGGACAGGTTTGAACTCTAGGGTGCGCACGAAGAACACTCTCTACCCAGCGCGCTTGCCCTACGATCCCATGGCCTAGCTCGACGATCTCAAGGAACAAGAGATAGAGGGGTTTATACTGGTTCGGGCCACCTTGCGGTGTAATACCCTACTCCAGTGTGTGTGGTGGATTGCCTCATGGGGCTGAGGATGAACTAGCACAATGGATGAACAGCCTCGGTAGGCGAGGTGTTCTTGGGCTCGATGAGCTGGTGAGGGTGAGGATGATCTGGGTGATCCGCTCCTCCTTGTGATGGAATGCTCTCTCTCTGGCCAAATTGGTCTCCCTCCTCTTTGGTGGTGGCTAGGTCCTATTTATAGTGGCCTTGGTCCTCTTCCCAAATGTAGGCGGGGAGGGATCCCACAACGGCCAAATTTGAAGGGGAACAACTAGTACAAGCTATCCTGACAAAAGTGGTATTCGCCTGCCAAAGGCTCTGGTGGTGACGCCACACCGGGCTCCACGGTGACCTCCATCCCGCCATCTTGGCGGTCCTTGGTCTTGTTGCACTGATATGAAAACCTTTCCTTGATTCCTCGGGACTCCGCACTTGCGTTTGCCCCCTTGGCACCAAAGGGGGAACTGATACACTATGCCTTCTAGCACCCGCCTGACCTTGGTCATCATGGCTCATGTCACGTGAGCCTCGCGAGGTGCGCCTTGCATAGATACCTCTGCTCCTCGGGAGCCATCCTAGATAGGCTACCCCCAGGGAGGTCTTGCCATCGTCCGCCTCACAAGGCTAGGCCCCTCGCGAGGGTCTAGAGTTGTGGTTGCTGAAGCTGGGCCGTACCAGGCCGTCGATGGAGCCACGTCATGGGCCGCGGGCAGGCAAGTCTGTGTACCCCCATTCCTAGGACGCCAATAATTATAACTTCACCATGACTTATACCCCACGATACAATCCATATATTCATCAAAACAAGCAAACTATACAAAGAAAACAGAATCTGTCAAAAATAAAACAGTCTCTAAAGATTCGAACAATGACCATACTTATGCAACTCTAAAAATTATGAAAAATTAGTAAAGCATGGGAAATTTGTGTAAAAAATACATAAACTTAGCATGGTCCGGTGATTTTTAGATTTTTCTAGACTATGCATAAAAGCTTCTGTTTCTTTTTCACAGAATCAAATCAACTATCAACCAAATCATCACAAAGGCTTTAGTTGGCTCAAACACTAGTCAAAACACAACCATAATAGTAGCATAATTGATGTGAAGCATCATATGGTCATCCCCATGGACCTACCATCATCTCACACAGTACCGAGTGGACACAAGACACGCGTACGTGCAAGATCTCTCGAGACTGAGGTGACATCTCTTCTTAGTGATATTCCATATGACCCACTTGACACATGGCTACTACCTAAAATCGAAATGTTATGTGTGCCTAGGTACTAAGAAGACTCTCTCGGAGATGCTTGTGAAGACGGACAAACCTGCAAGTACATGGATGAGGATGAACGACGATGGGAATCGAAGATGACCGCCAAGACCCGAACATCCGGCCCTAGAAGGTGACTATAGTAGCAACCCCGCAGACAGCGAGCTACAGGGCCCGGACATCCGGCTTGATAGCCCGGATATCTGGCGCGTGCTTCGAAATTGGGCCCTCCTTCACAGAACCTCACCGAAGACGACACCCGCCAGCCTGGACATCAGGCCCAACACGAGCCACCGGCCATCCGGCGCCTGTCTACGCACAGTGAATGGGCTGAAGGCCCATGTACCCCCTTTGTCCCCTAAACTATATATACTCCTCCACCTACATTTTAGGGTTAGCATTGTGATAGCTCATTTTGGAGATAGAGCTTTGCTCATCCACTTGTACCCCTACTTCATTGTAGACCAAGGCCTCCTTGGAGAAGATCCCCAAGTGGATTCAAGACCCCCTTTTGGAAGATCCCCTAGCCGGTTCAAGACCTCCTCATGGAGATTAATTAGCTACTTGTATCCTTCCTTTGTTTTATTTTGCATCTCTGTGACCTCTTGTGTTCTTGGATCTAGCACATGTGTGATTGGATCTTGTTCTTGTGAGTGTTTTCCTCGTGTTTCCCCCCTTTGTGGTCATCGCATTCTTCGGGAATCCCCCTCCAAATCATGAACGATCGGCCCATAGGGTTCCACCATACATCTTCTTGATATCATGAGCCAAGGTCGATCACGAATTTGGAGTACCTACGCCCGTTTCTAGCCTAATTTTGTTTTGTTTTGTCCAATTTTGGAAATCCCCACAAGAATAGACATACCAAAGAATTGTGATATGTTTGTTTGATGATGTTTTGTTGCATTTTATCCATGGATTTGCTTTTCCATGAGTGGATCTAGATTTTCCCCACTTTCCCCCAATTTCCATCTACGAAATCACTCAAATTCTGCCTCGAAATTTTCGTTCATCCACTTGTTCATCAAGTTTGTCGTGGATCTGGGCCTCCGGACATCCGGCCACCCCTGACATCTGGTGCGTGGCAGCACAAAACCATCACTCCTTCGCCAATTTTGCTTGAATTTGCACTGGTTTCCACCACACTCTTCTACATACCACCACCGCTTTCCGCAACAACCACCATTGTGTTTTCGCGACCAACTCCACCAATTTTGGCATGCTTGTTTTGAGATTTTGAGTTGCGGTTTTTGTTTCCTAACGCGCTTTGGCTACTTAGGGACGGTTCATCTCTGACAACACCGCCACTCATCTTCGTGAACATCGTCGACATCAAAACTCTCATCTACTTGACAACAACCATAAGCAAGGATGGTAACCTCGACGACACCTTTATGTACTCCCTTGCCATCGCATTGTTACCCCATAGCCCATTTTGCATCACTTTTCTATCGAGACTAGTCATTCGACTAATGTCGGGACATGCTACTTTGCACATTAGTGATCATTGTTCCATTGCATATATATACAATATCATCTTGGTATCCATATCTTGATATCATCAAATCATTGTGTGTGTCAGAAGAGTGTTCCTGCATACACAATTGCTATCTTGGTTCAAACATTTGCAAATGTGGCAAAACAAAGAGCTCAAAATAGAGAAAGAGACAAAAAGCTTCTAACAAGAGAAAACAAAGAAGCTTGTAAGCAAGAGCCATAGCATCATAACACAACCAACTTCTCATACTTGATCACATTGGATAATTCTTGTGCGGAAAACACTGGAACATTATACATACATAGCATACTTGGAATAGGAAGTCGCTACATTTTGCCTCTTACAGGTAGTGCACAAGTTCGTATCAGCCTATTGAGCAATCGTGCTAGCGCCTCTCTAGTGTTGTCCAACAAGAGCATTTTTTGTGGATTCCAAATTTTGAGCCCATTCATTGGTTGCATGACCCCATATATCAATCCATGCGTGTGTTTTCGTGTGCCACATATTGCTATTGGTCTACTTGTTGCCTTTGTGAATTTGTGAATCTTTTGCAACATTATTGAATCTTTCTAACAATTGCATAAATTTTGAGCTACCATACAAACCAAGATCCTCCAAAGGCTTTAGTTGTGTAGGTGTGAAATTTGGAAAGATCAGGTACCAATTGGGCTATTTCCTCGATACATTGTTGAGTGATCTTTGATCCATCTTCAACATCGGGTAAGGTGTAGGAACGAAGTATGTCTAGCAGAGAGGGGTGAATGGGAGTTCTAAAATTTCTTTCGGAAACTTCATTACTCTCGGAACCCAGCTGTAGAATGAATGAAAACAAAGCACAGTGAGTGAATACAAACTACCGAATGGAAACTACATGCATGCATCGAGATGAATCACATATTTGAAAGCATTCGAATGTAATGAGGGAGAGCAGATTGACCATTGATGCTCGATGGCGAGAGAGTATTTGGTAGACTAGTTCGTCCTTCTACACAAAGACTACATCTGGTTGGAGGGGTTGTGACTTACACGGAAGATAAATTATCTTCGCCCTATTCTCCTCAAAAATTGGTTCGTCAACCAATGTCAATCACTCATGGTAGATATTTGAGGCAATCTCCGAACATTTACACACTTCTTGTTTGAGAATTACTCTTGGTCTCTGAAGAAATTGATGCCTAACCTTCTAGAGAGTTTGCAGCTCTCAAGAGTAATAGGTGGAGCATCTGGACTTAGATTCGGGTGATGTTGAACAACTATCTAATTCTTCGGCTCTAGGGTTTTTTCTCTTGGTGTAATTTAAACTTAAATCACTTGGAGAGGGGGTTGCTCAAAAATCTTCTCAGAATCAAATGATGTAGCCAAGGTTGTCAGAATCGCGATTTTGAATCGGATCGGAGCCCTGGCACTTCTGAAGATAGTGGTTCAACAATAATGCCTACAAGATCCATCTTGATGCCGTTTAATATCATTACCTAAATTCTGCTTGCCTGGCACTTCTGAAGATAGTAATAGTTTTTCATCGGTGTCATCGAACTCATCGTCGGAACATCGTCTACTGAGAGGGGACAAATACCAGCAACAGAGAAGGAACACAATCAATGCAATGCAACAATATGATGTATGATCATGACATGGCAATATGCTGTGGTTTGAGCTAATGCAACTAGCAACAATTTAAATGAAGTTGGTTTGAATCCAAGATTCAAATTCAAACTCCACATGTGGTTATTTAAATGTCATTTAATTGATTTGACCTGAACAGCGGGTTTAACTTGTTCAAACATGCATGAAAATGCCATAAATAGATTCCTGATATTTTTCTGATAATTTTTCATATATAATTTATTTCATTCTGAGTTATAGATTATTTTCTATGATTTTTAGAAGTTTTGAGTATTTTCTGAAATTCATAAATCATTTTCTGATTTATTTAAATTCCAGAAATACTTTAGAGGGTCAGCATGGCCTCGTGCTGATGTCAGCAGGTCAGCGGGCTTGGACCAAGTCAAACCTGACCAGTGGGACCCACTGTTCAGTGACACAACTACCCTATTAATTAGTGATATTTAATCCTAACTAAAGTGTCAGCGGGGGTGGCCCACATGTCAGTCTCTCAGGGCCTAAATAAGTTTAGGTTTAAACTAAACTAATTTAACAGGACTGGCCCCACTTGTCATTGAGCCCGGGGAGGTCAAATCCTAGTCAACCGGGGTCAAACTCGTCGGAGTTGACCCACGGCTCATCGCCGGCATGACCAAGGACGACGGAGGGGCTCGGGTTTCGTCCCACGGCGACCAAATTGAAGGCCGAGGCCATCTACGGAACGAGGAGATTCGTCCGCGTCGAATGGTGCGAGCGGGAGTTGAGCACGTGGCGGTGGCCTGCGGTCGGCGAGGTTGGGGATGGTGCTGTGGGGCACGGCGGAGCGAACGGGCGGGTGCTACGGCCTCCTGGGAGCGTGCTGAGAATGATGACAAGCTCGGACACGAGCTTTGCTAAATCTGTCCACGGCGGCCTCATGACCGGTGGCGAGGAGCTCCGGTCACGGTTGGGGAACGGGGCTAGAGCACGCGCGGAAGTGAGGTAACAGAGGGGAGAAGGAGGAGCTCACATCGATCTCGATGGCGTCACCAGCAAGCTCGGGGACGTCCTTGTTGCTTCGAATCGAGCAACGGTCATCGCCGACCGTGGCGATGAAGACGGTGGTGATGGTGTGGCATCGGGGCACCTGGCGTCGCGTGCGTCGGCGTAGAGCTTCAGGGATTCGAGGCGGAGCTCGTGGGCTATCTGGCCGGGCATGGGGATGCTGGTGGCCGCGGCTGTAGTGGACGGCGGCGACGGCAGCGCTCGATGGTGCTCGGCTGCGAGAGAGAGGGGCTAGAGGAGAGGACGAGGACGAGCGACGGGCGAGAGGAACTGGGGTGGCACGTGGCTTGTCCAGAGAGGTCCAGGAGGGGCCAATGAGGCAGGAGGTGGCCAGGCGCGACCTCGGCGCTCGCCACCGAGCTTCTTCGTGTGCTGGCAGGAGGAAGAAGACCGGCGTGCCCCTGGTGGGCTGGGCCACGCAGTTGGGGCGCCAGGTAAGGCCAGGTCAGTTTACCTCTCTCTCTCTCTCTATGCTTTTCTCATTTTTTGTTTCTGTTTTCTATTTTTGCTTCTATTTTGAATTTGGTTTACTAACCAAATTATTTTTGCAGCTTCTGGAAACTTTTGTGGATGTAAAATGGTTTATCCGAGAGCTCCACAAGAAGTCCTAGCATTATTGGGGCAATAAAAATATTTATAGGATTTATTTGCTCCAACTCAAGTACATTAGTGAATTAAATCAAAGCCCAAACAATTCGCCAAAAATGCTCAATATTTTTGGTTTGGATCAAAAACCCTTGCCAAAATTATCAAACATTGTTGAAGGCATTTTTGGGTTTATTGAAAATATTTTTAGGTTGGACCTGTTTGATTTGATTTGGTGCTAGGGTTTAGTCAACCCCATTTCAAGTTTAAAAAAAATTAAACATGATGCAAGCAAGATGCAAACACTAGGCAGTACCAGAAGCTGGGGATGTGACAATGTCACACTTTATTCTATGCAACAAGATAAACGATGCTTCACATGTTGTGAATCTCTTTTGTAGGGAAATCTTGATGCATACATCTTGGGAGCAATATTATCAAAGATGGTTATCTAATGAGGGCTAAAAAGCAATCTATCCCTGAGTCTTCTCTTTGTTTGTTCCTTTTGCAAGAGGATCATGGAGGAGGACTTATGGGACATTCCAGACACGACAAGACATTTGCTACGCTCTCCAAGAGCTACTTTTGGCCCAAGATGTTTTGCGACGTCTCACGCTTCACCAATTGATGCTCGACATGTTGCAAAACTAAGTCTAAAGCTCAATCCCCGATAAAGCAAGGACACCCATAATAGAATGCCTACTAACTAAACGGCATCACAGGATGCTTCCGAGAATAATGGTCTGAATCATCACACTGAGGATATAAATCATTGCTAGATTACTAGGTGATCCTCTAATACACCTAGGGTCATAATAATAGCTCCAACATATATGTCGAGGCAACGGAGTACCTCAACACACCGACTAGTGTGGTTAATCTGGCCAAAAAGGACATTAAGACAGGGAGGAAAGATTTGCAAATGCATCAGATTGTTTAGCAACCTGGGATGACTCGGACAACATAACGGCTGTAAATGCTCAAAAGATTTTTGGGATAATGCAAAATGGTGGCATAACCACTCAACATCACAATAACAAGGTTCTGGGACCAGTTGTTAACACAGGGAAGTACTAGAAACTGAACTGTGAGTTGAATCCACAATTAACGTGATCCTGATAGATTGATGACAAGCCTAGTTCTTAATCCCCGTAGAAAGAATAGGATGACTCAGATCAGAAGGGCATAGGGTAAAGGAGTAAAAAGAGCCTTACCCTCCGTTCAAAAATCAATTCCCTTATATAACTAAAGAATTTCTAGACTCGACTTCGACCAGTTTGGCTTCGTAATCCTACATGTAGTCAGGCTTTGATACCAAAGCTATCGGGACCCTGATCCTAAGTCACACCGATCTAGCATGTAACACATCATATCAGTTTGTGGCCTCACGCACGGTATCCCCACGGGTGCCACCTTACCTGGCCCGGGTCCGTTTGCGCCTTTTGGCACACGTATATGATAGTGTCGCTAGCATCCATATGAAAGAGAACCCGGGCCGACGTGACTAGTTGTAAACCAAAAGTGGCGCTAAATTACATAGACAGGCATACATGACCTAGCAACGAACGTGTCAGTCATCAACGTATGAACCCAAGTTGTAGAAAGCTACAAGGACTTAAAGGAACTACGCGTGAAATTTCCCCTAAGGGACAGACATAGGAACAAAGAAGGACACATGCCGGCCCGCCTAAGTGTTCCGGAGCAGTAGCAAGCTACCAAGGCTCAGTGGAAGCACTAGGATACATTTCCCTGTAAGATAGGCCACCAAGGGTAAACAACTAGGTGTCGGATCCCACACATAACAATACACATTACACGTACGCATAACATGCAAGTATGTGTTGTACAACATGGCATCACAACATGACTCAACAACTCATATAGATAAAGGCCCAGAAGAGCCATCATAACATTTATTACAAATAGGGGTCCCATGACCCAACATACGTAGCATACAGGCAACGAAAGCATAACATGTCTGAGTACAGACAACTGCAAATGAAAAAGGCTGAGAAGCCTGACTATCTACAAGACCCTCCCAAGGGTACAAGATCGTAGCTGAGGTAACAAGCTAAACGTCGAAGTCCATGTGGAACCACTAGTGAGACAGAAGTCTCTCTACAAAAACATAAATTAAGCAAACGTGAGTACAAAGGTACTCAACAAGACTTACATCAGAACTAGCTACATATGCAACAGTATCAACAAAGGGGTGGTGGAGTTTGACTGCAGCAAGCCAGCTTTGACTCGATGGCTATCCTGAACTACGACTACAAGTAACTCTTTTGAGGTGGCGCACACGAGTCCACATATTCACCAATCAATACACCACCATGGATCCGCTCCCGTCTCCCTACGAGATTGCCATCCATAGCACTCACACTTGTCATGCGCATTTCAGAGTATCCACTTTCACTTGTCTATGTACCACGTAAGCATCCAAGAAGTCCATAACCGCGGACCCGGTTATTCGAATAGATCATGTTAACCCTGCAGGGGTGTACTTCTTCACACACGCTCTCACCACTTATCGCCATGTACACGTCGTGTATCTCGGCAACCTTCAAGCGGAAGCCTGGCGAGGGTGTCCGCCATGACCTGACTAACCACACAAGACTCTAGTCCAGGTTTATCGCTTATTCGGGTTCCATCCGCAAGGAGATCCGGCCGGGGTGTCGCTCACGGCCCCAAATGATGTGAACAGGGTTCCCAAGCCCACCTCGATGGATGGATCTACGGTTGGTACACCGTGCCATGGTGCCTATTTTGTCCCACGCCCACCTGTACTGTGGGCCACTTGGTAGACTACTAGCACTACCTACAAACACCAGAAACTAGTTGCAACTCTTGGACAGAGATTGAGTTGATTAATAAGTCGAGAGGGGCACTTAAGCATTCCAATCCGTGGTAGTAGCTAGTCATTGGAGAACTTACACATAACTTAGTTCTTAAGGATGGTTCCAGTGAGACAACCCACCATGTACTTCTACATGGCCTCTCACCGCTACCTTTACCAAAACATGTTCACACACTTAGCTCTCAATAGTAGGACATGATGACCACACTCCAATTCATCCCCGATGAATCAGACCTGACAAAACTCTAAGCAATAGTATGCATAACCAGAAAGCATGAATGAGTAGGCACAACATGGCTCAAACAACTCCTACTCATGCTAGTGGGGTTCAACTATTTACTGTGGCAAAGACAGGTCATGCAGAGGAAAGGGGTTCAACAACCACAGTAGGTAACAGTTGAAACGTTGTTGTCCTAATGCTGTAAAAGAGAGCAGGATAATTCCATCTTGTTGGCATTTCTGCTTACCTGGCACTTCTGAAGTTGTCCAATTACTAACTAAATTCTGTTTACTCCCTTCAAGGTGATCACACGCTACAACAATAATGCCTACAAGATCCACATACCGTGTGACAAGTACAACATGAGTGATATCTTCAATGTCACGGATCTCTCTCCCTACTATGGTGATGAGGTTTTCGATCCGACATCGGATCTTTCCCAAGGGGGGAGATGATATAGAGCATCCTATAGTTATCTCCATGGACCTACCATTGTCTCACCAAGTATTGAGTGGATCGATGACACGCGCATGTGCAAGATCTCTCAAGACCGAGGTGACATCTCTCGTTAGTGATATTACATATAACCTACTTGATACATGGCCACTTCCTAAAGCAGGAATGTTATGTGTGCGTAGGTACCAAGAAGACTCGCTCGGAGATGCTCGTGAAGACAGACAAGCCCGCAAGTACATGGATGAAGAGGATTGTCGAAGGGATCCGAAGATGACCTTCGGGAACAGGACATCCGGCCACAACCCCGGAAATCTGGCCTCTGAAGGTGACTACAGTAGCAGCCCCGCAGACGGCGAGCTACAGGGCCCGGACATCCAGCTAGGCCCGAGAAATCCCGCCGACAGCCTAGATGTGCAACGCCCGTCCGGAAATCAATCCCTCCTTCACAGAACCTCATCGAAGACGGCCCCCGCCAGCCTAGACATTTGGCCAATCTCCCGAACATCCGGCCCGACGCGAGTTGCCGGACATCCGGCCCCCAGCCCGGACATCCAGCGCCTATGTGTGCACAGTGAACGGGCCAAAGGCCAATGTACCCCCTTCGTCCCCTAGACAATATATACTACACCTTGACCTGCATTTTACGATTAGCATTGTGATAGCTCATTTTGGAGATAGAGCTTTGCTCATCCACTTGTACCCCTACTCCATTGGAGACTAATGCCAACTTAGAGAAGATCCCCCAGTTGGATTCAAGACTCCCTTGTGGGAAGATCCCCTAGTGGATTCAAGACCTCCTCAGGGAGATGAACTAGCTACTTGTATCCTCCCTTTCTTGTCTTTATATCTTTGTGACCTCTTGTATTCTTGGATATAGCACATGTGCAAGTGGATCTTGTTCTTGTGAGTGTTTGGCTCTTGCTTCCCCCTTTGTGTTCATCGTGTTCTTCGGGTATCCCCCTCCAAATCGTGAAAGATAGGCCCATACGGTTCCACCCTACATCAATGATTGTGTGTAAACAAAAAATAGAAAAGAAACAAGAAAAATTAAGATAAATACTGGGTCGCCTCCCAACGGGCGCTATTGTTTTACGCCCCTAGCTAGGCGTAATGCATAGTTTCAAGTGTTGTCATCTTTGGTTTTTATTCCATTGGTCTCCCTCACAATAGATTCATATGGTGGCTTAATTCTATTTCTAGGGAAATGTTCCATCCCTTTCTTTAGTGGAAACTTAAATCTTATGTTACATTCTTTCATATCAATAATAGCACCAATAGTACGTAGAAAAGACCTACCAAGTATTATGGGACAAGACGGACTGCAATCAATATCATGCATAATGAAATCAACGGGCACATGATTCCTATTTGCAAGAATAAGAACATCATTTATTCTACCCAAAGGTTTCTTAATAGTGGGATCCGCAAGGTGCAAATTAAGAGAACATTCATCCAAATCATGAGGGCCTAGCACATCACATAAATATTTCAGTATAAAGGAAATGTTGGCACCCAAATCAAATAAAGCATTGCACTCATATTTTTTTTATTCTAATAGTAGGTTCCAATTCATCATATAATTTTCTAGGTATTGAAACCTCCAATTGTAGCTTTTCTTCTAAAGCTTTCATCATAGCTTCTACAATATGTTTAGTAAAAGCCTTGTTTTGTTCATAAGCGTTGGGTGAATTTATCATGGATTGGAACAAGAGAATAGACTCAATTAAAGAACAACTATCATAATTAAAATCCTTGTAGTTCAAAATAGTAGGCATGTCGCTATTTAAAGTTTTGACCTCTCCAAACCGACCTTTATCAATTTTATCATCAAGATTATCACCCTCCAAAGGATTGGGACGCCGTCTAACTACAGTTCACTCTTCTTCGGTCCCCTTTGCATCATCCTTGCGGTGGATTCTAAAAGATTTCTAGAAAAAATCAGTCCTACATAATTGTTTTGGATGATCATCCACAGGTTCAAAACATGAGTGGGGCAGTTTCTTATCATTAATTTCAGCCTATCCCAAGATTTTGCAACATGTTAATGTTAAAGTTCCATAAAATTCACAATCTGATTTCTTAGATAAATAATTTTCATGGGAGCAAAATACTTAGTAATAAAAGCATCTTTACACCTATCCCAAGAATCGATACTATTACATGGCAAAGACGAAAACTAAATTTCTGCATGATCTCGTAGTGAGAACGGAAATAATTTTAATTTTGAAAATATCATTATCCACATCCTTTTCTTTTGCATATCACACAATTAAATGAAAGAGTTTAGATTTGATGCAACATCTTCATTAGGACTACCAGAAAATTGTTCTTTTGTAACAAGATTTAGCGAAGCGGCATTAATATCACAAGAATATGCACTAGTGGCGGGAGGACAAACGGAGTACTAATAAAATCATCATTATTAGTATTGGAAAAGTCACACAACTTGGTATTTTCTTGAGACGTTGTGACAAAGCAAGCAAACAAGCAAAAAGGCAAACAAATTTTTTTTGTGCTTTTGTGAAAAGTTTTAGAAGTGGTAGAAATAAAAATGAGAGGCAAATGGCAAATAAACCAAGTGCAAGGAGATGAAAGTTTATGCGGTGGTACTTGATAGATATTGATGATGTCTTCCTGGTAACGGCCCTAGAAATTCTTCCTACTACTTGTGAGCTGCATTGGATTTCCCTGAAGAGGAGAAGATGATGTAGTATAGTAGAGATAAGTATCTCCCTCAGTTAAGAACCAAGGTTATCAATCTAGTAGGTGAACCATGCAACACCTTATTAGCAGTACCTACACACAAAATAACAAATACTTGCACCCAACGCAAACAAGGGGTTGTCAATCCCTCGGCGGTTAATTGCAAGGATCAAATCTCGTAGTGATAGGTAGATAACAAAAACAAAAAGTAAAGTAAAAGGTAAATAAATTGCAGCAAAGTAATTTTGGATTTTAATATATGATAAAGATAGACCCGGGGGACATAGTTTTCACTAGAGGCTTCTCTCTTGCACATAGCATATGATGGGTAAACGAATTACTGTTGGGCAATTGATAGAAAAGCGAATAATTATGACGATATACAAGGCAATGATCATATATATAGGCATCACCTCCGAGAAAAGTAGACTGGCTCCTGCCTGCATCTACTACTATTACTCCGCACATCGACCGCTATCCACCATGCAAGATGACATGATGTAGACGAAGTAAACTCTAGTAATATGAATAAACCCCATCATTTTACCTGTAATGGATACAATACAAATACGTGTCTTGTCCCCTTCTGTCACTTGGATATAGAGCACCGCAAGATTGAACCCGTCACAAAGCACCTGTCCCATTGCAAGATAAATCAATCAAGTTGGCCAAACCAAACGGAAAGGTCGTAAAGAAATACAAAGATATAACAATCATGCATAAAACAGTTCATAGAAGACTCAAATAATATTCATAGATAATCTGATCATAAACCCACAATTCATCGGATCCCAACAAACACACCACAAAAAAGGATTACATTGGATAGATCTCCAAGAACATCAAGGAGAGCATTACATTGAAGATCAAATAGAGAGAAAAAGCCATCTAGCTACTAGCTATGGACCCGTTGATCTATGAACTACTCACACATCATCGGAGGGGCACCAAGGTTGATGTAGAAGCCCTCCGTGATTGATTCTCCCTCCGGCAAAGTACAGGAAAAGGCCTCCACATGGGATCTCGTGAGAACAGAAGCTTGCGATGGCGGAAAAAGTATTTTGGGTGGCTCTCTATTCGTTTCCCAATTTTAGAGAATTTTAAAGATTCATAATTAGGTCAAACGAAGAAACAAGAGGCCCACGAGGCACCAGGGTGCCCCTTGGTGCCTCGCGGCCACCCGCTTCGCCTTGTGACTTCCTCCTGAAGCTTCTAGTGTCTCTTATGTCCAGAAAAAAATTGTCAAAAAGTTTTGTGGCATGTGGACTCCATTTCGTAATGATTTCCTGGAAAACCAAATACAGGCAAAAATAGCAGCTGGCACTTGGCACTAAGTTAATATGTTAGTCCCAAAAAATGATATATAATTGCATATGAAACGTCCACGATTGATGCTATAATAGCATGGAACGATAAAAAATTATAGATAAGTTGGAGACGTATTACTCAACAAAAAGGAGATAACAATACTGTCATGGGAAAACACGGCCACCTATCAGGCCATCGGGCCATTTTGGTTCGGTAAGGGGCGAGAGCACGTTGCACAAAGAGCGGAGGGTGCGGGGCAGTGCAACATCGAAGACACGGGCTGTTTTTACCCAAGTTTAGGCCACCGTGAGGCGTAAAACCCTACTCCTGCTTTGGTGGATTGATGGGCGCTCTAGCCCGAAATGGTAGCCTTAGGGCGAGAGCAACTACGAGCGTATGAGTGTACAATGGTCTGAATCCTTTCTACAGTCGCCATGGTCCTCCTTTTATAGATTAAGGGGTCGCCACAATGGCAAATTAGTCATCGTGTACTAATTAGATAGCAAATAGTGCTATCATACCTAACTCTGCACACAGGACAAGGCGCATTAAATGTGCCGCTTAGTGTCACATCGAGGCGTAGCCCGACAAGCCTTCCCGGGCCGATCCACCACCTTTTCGCTTGCCTGCATGACACGTCACAGGATGGGTGTCATTGGTAGGTTATTTCCTTTGGCAGTGGTTGCCATGTATCGAATTATGTCCACTTAGTCACTTAATGGCTTAACACCGCACCGATTGATGGCTGAATTGTTGTGAGGTGGAGCAGTGGAGCCTTGGTGGGGTAAGTCCATCTCCGTGTTCTCGGCAGGCTTGCCGGGACGGCCTTGGCACTTGTCTTCCGGGTACATCGCCCTCGCTTGGCTCGCCTACCCGGTAAAGGAGGATTTTCCTTAGTGAGCTCTTACTCCTTTATCTTGACTAGGTCTTCTTAATCCGCCATTTGATTTCTCAAAGGGCTAACTTCTTCTGCTTGTCATGGTCGTGTCGCTGTAGGTTACCTCTGTGCCTGTGTACAGTCAGGGAAACACACAATAGGGTTTGTTGCTCCAACAGAAGCACTCGAGCCTGGCCCAGATGCACTGTCGGGTGTCGTCGGGGTAGGCTCCAATAGGTACACAAGCAACAGTCTTAGTGCTGGCTTGTTTCCGATATTTTTCTTGCTTCTTCATTAACGTGTGAGTGAGTAGATCTCCGCCTCCTCCGCATGTCGTATAACGCCAATTGCAGTGGGGCCACCATTGTAGTGGCCCGTGAATGACTTTAACACACGGGGGAGTAACTGCCAATTTAGACTTCCCACCGCACTTACTTCCTCTGCCATGTACGCCGAATGCGACTCATCCTAGCAATGGGGATTACCCAAGCGAGTATTTGACTCCCATCCCCGTCCCCGCGACAGCCTTCCCTTACCCATACCCGTCTGCAGGGATAAAGATATTCCCATCCCCATCCACGTCAAGATTTTTACCCCCATGGGGAAACCCATACACATAATTAACAATGCCCTTCGATAGCATTTCAGTAGAAAAATAGCATTTCAGCATAATAAATTATACGTTGTGGCTAGGATAGGGTTTTCTTAGGGCTTTTGGACGAAAGGGTTGGTCTGGTGGAGATTTGGGTGGGTATGGACGGGAATTACAAGGGGTGTAATAAATTTTTATCCCGCGTGTAAGGCCTTCACGGGTAAGGTGGGTAATTGGCACGGTAATGATATCCCATCCCCATCCTTGTCTTGCACACTGGGTAAGGTATTTGACCCACCAGCTTCCCCGTGGGCATTAAAGCTAGCACATCCCCGTCCCCAGATAGAGTAATTACCCATGGGGACACGGGTAACGGTTAACCATTGCCAGCTTGACATGCGATGCGTGGGGTAGGTAACGGAGACGCGTGGTGCGGGGGAGTGCCATGGCACAGGCTTGGCCTTCATGGGTTGGTGGAGTGGGACGGCGGTTACCCATCGAAGGACCAGCCCCTAGCTAGGCCTGCCCATAAAATAGGGGGGGAGGAGCGGGATTGCTCATCCACGCACCTTTCCTCCTCTGCTCTTTGCTTCCCTCTCGCCATGTTAAGACGGAGGGACCGGGGCCATCCCCGGGTTTCAGCATGGAGTCGATGACACCGAATGCTCGTGTCGATGCCCGGGGAGTGAGTCTGGTCCGAGGCCCGAGGGGCTGCAGTGTCAAGGTTGCCCATGGCACGGGAGGCGACGAGTGTCTCCGTAATGGTGAAACATTGGTTTGCCTTGCCCGGATTGGTCTCAGATGGGGGGTGATGGCCCCCTCTGCGAATCGTCGAGGCTTGTTGTTTCGGCGACGGGGCTTCTAGGGTTTCCGGCGCCATCCTGCGGTGCAGTGCTCGGGGTTATGGGTGACCCCAGCACTGTTCCTTCCAGCGGAGCCAGGGCTGATGTTGCAGATGGTGGCGCCCTCCTGCCTGCCAAGGTGGGTGGCGGTGCTCTGCTTGTGCCTCGGTTGTCGTGGTCATTCACGGCCTCTCCGGGAAAGGTGACAGATCGACGGTCCGGCGTCTCCCCGGAGTGGTGGTCACGGGAAGAAAATGATTGAAGACGGAGAAGACGGGCGGCAAAGCATCAGGTCATAGTACGATGGCACCGATGCCTTCGTCTCCTACTAGCGGCCCGCTACCTCATCTTTCCGCTCATCCCCTGCCCCCCTTGGGCACCATCATCACTGGCCTCTTCAAGGCGGTCGCTAGGGAGGGGTAGCTCTCTTGGTGCCTTCGGCTCCCTCTAGCAGTATTCTAGCTGAGCTCTGGCGGTTCTTCCTGCCGGTGCTTATGTTGGGGCTTATTGCTGGCCTTGGGGTGCTGATCGGGGCACCGCCAAGCTGCTCCATCCGTCCTTGTCCTTTGCAGCCTCGCCACTCCCGATCTTGTCAGGTTGCGCCCGGCAGGCTCTGACGGGGTCAGGATGGCCTTCTACACGGGCGTCCCTCCTGCCCCTTCATTTTCCACAGAAATCCTAGGAGGAGAGGGACAAGAAAGGGATTACGAGGCACTTATCTTTTTCATTTTAAAATGTGTAGGCGCTTGCCAAAATTTAGTCTAAGTTATGTAATCTTCTTTACCCGTGTTTGTGTTATGTAAAATCCGTACTTGCTTAACAACATATTAATGAAAAAAGACGAGTCTTGCCGGGTACTTGTGCATGTATGGTATCCACGCAGAGGTGGAATGCCTCTATACATGTAAGTAAACAAGTTTTCCTCGGCAGGCTATGTTGTCGGTACCCTTGGTTTGTTGCCGTGGGGCTAGGCCTGCCGGGCTTTAAACCATAAAGAGGGACCAGCCCCCGCCAATTCTTTTCCGCCAAAGGCCACTGTGACCATCTTAACTGAAGCAATGTTCGAGCCAAGGGATGGGAGCACCTAAGTTTTATAGGTGACATGGTTTTCATATGCACAAGTTTTATTTTACAGAACACATATGGGTAAAAAGAAAACTTATCGGTTTGTCTTGCCGAGGATCGTTGTATAGGCTTGTCTTCATTTCTCCTCTTCGACACGAAGCCCGCAATAGGAATCCTGTAGTTTGATGCAGATGAAAACAATGCCACATGTGATCTTATCTATATGAACATGACATGCACATAATATGCTTATGCATGCATGAAATCTTCTTCGGGGGCCCCCCAGCACTTCATTTATTTCTCTATTGCTCAGGATCTGTGTCTGGCTTTGTACAACAGCTTACATTCAATTGAGGCAAAGCTTGTACAAAAGGGTGGCTGCCGGGTAGGGCCCAACAGTCGCGCCTTACAGGTAGAACTTACGAAGATGCTCAATGTTCCATGAGTTTTGCAATCAAATGCTATCTCCGGTCTCCAAACGGACTGCGCCAGGTCTGGTGACTCGTACTACCCTATAAGGGCCTTCCCACTTCGACGTCAACTTGTTTGTACCTTTGGCAGACTGAACACGCCTAAGGACAAGGTCGACTTCCTCAAAACTCCGGGCGTTAACCATGCGGCTGATAGTGACGCAGGGCTTGCTAGCAGCATGCAGTGCACGTCGCAGCCCAGATACGGTTCTCCTCAAGTAGCACAGCATCATCACGTCGGTGATGTTCTAAACCTACTTCATCGTAGGCAAACACTCGAGGAGACCCGTAAATGAGTTATGTGGGGATAACTGCCTCTTCCCCATAGAGTAGGGAGAAGGGAGTCTGCCTGGTGGCTCGATTTGGTGTCGTACGAAGGGACCAGAGAACCACCGGTAGCTCATCAATCCATCGCCTGCCACACTTATGCATCTTATCGAATGTTCTTGTCTTGAGGCCTCGCAGCACTTCAGCGTTTGCCCTCTCAGCTTGTCCATTGCTCCTTGGGTGAGCCACTGATGCGAATGAAATCTTTCTTCCGAGGGCACGAACATATTGCATGAAGGTGCGGCTCATGAATTGGTTGCCATTGTCAGTAATGATGCGGGAAGGGACTCCGAAGCGGCACACGAATCCTTTCAAGAACTTAGTAGCTGACTATGCGGTCACCTTTCTCACGGGCTCTACTTCCGGTCACTTTTTAAACTTGTCGATTGCGACGAACAAGAATTCAAAGCCCCCAGCAGCACGGGGGAAGGGGCCCAAGATATCGAGCCCCCAGACCGAAAAGAGCCATGACAAAGGGATTGTTTGAAGATCTTGGGAAGGCTAATGTATATTCTTGGAATGCAATTGGCAGGCTTCACACCTGGTGACTAGCTCAATTGCATCTTGGAGGGCGGTGAGCCAACAGAATCCTTACCGAAAAGCCTTCCCAACCATAGCCCTCGATCTAATGTGGGAGCCGAACATACCTTGTGTATCTTCACTAGCAGTTCCTTTCCTTCTTCCCGGCAAATGCACTTCAATTTCACTCTATTGGGTGCTATTCTATACAGTGTGTCGTCAACGAACTGATACATACTGGCCCTCCGGGCTACTCTTTCAGCTTCTTCTTGCCCTTCGGGAATTTCACCTATTTGGAGGAAATGGACAATGTGGCGTGCCCAAGTTGGAGATTGTGGCTCGACAATGAGGGTCAGGGTACCTCCCCCTTCACGGGAGCGCACTCCTCATTCGTAGATGTCGTAAGTTTGGTGGGAGGGCGTGGCTTACCAGTAAAAGGGGAGTTGTTCCCGCCAACCCCCTGTCGGGGGTTTTAGTGAACTCTGCCAGGAGAGGCTTGGTGGAGTCCAGTTTCCTCCTCTTTCGGGCCATCCTTGTCGAGGACACGGAGGGTTGAGTTACATGGAGAAAAAAAGTCCCTCGTTCCACAAGGATTTTTTATGCAGCGCACTTTTACAGATGATCAGCTATGTTGTTTTCCGCACGAGGTACGTGCTCTGTTTGTAACCTGTCAAGGCGCTCCTCCAACTTTCTCACTTCCTCAACAAGGTACTGTCAGGGCAGCCAGCCCTGCTGGGACCTTCTTCACAGCGGGTGCGGCAACCTTGGATTTATTGCTATTGGAACTCTTAGGCAAGTCATCAAAGGGCACAGCGTACTCTAGATAGGTATGCTTCTCGGACTCCTTGCTGACATCCATGCTAGCTTTCTGCTTTTTCTTGCTTTCCGTGGTGGGAGCAGTGACTGAGGGAGTCTTGTAGGGCTTCTGATAACACATGCAATGGCAAGAAAAACGGACCTTTCACAAGGCACAGATCCATTCTGGATGAACTGTTGGATCAATCTTGCCAAATACATGCCATCCCAAACAATACCCCTATCCACTGCCTTAGAACATGTTGGGTACTCCGACAGGTAGCAAAGAGTGGTGGATCAATCCTTACCACCGCAACGCCAGGGGAGAAAGGCCTCAATGTCTTCATTGTCTTCGAGACGTTCTCCTCAAAAACTGGCGCAAGAGAGCGAAACGCGAACTTGCAGAGGTCAATCAAATCAACATTGCAAACCCATGGAACGACACGGCAATCACCTTTTCTGCCGAAGATGAACCACGAGTCCGGCCGGTCCGAGTCACAGTCACTCTCATACCGAACCACATAGTAGATGGCTTCCGCCTCACTAAAGTACTCATGGAGGAGGCAGCGGACTCAACGTCATATATGAGGACACGCTTGCAAAAACGCAGGTTGACAAATCCCTCATTGAACAAAGTAATACAACCTTTCGAGGAATCATCCCCAGCCGGAAAGCCCGATGTTCGAGAAGCATAAAGTTCGACGTAGTATTAGGTACACCCGAGAACTACGGGTCGGAGGAACTGCTCTTCCACATTGTCCCCTTCAACAGTGGATACCACGCCCTTTTAGGGCGGGATGCTTTCTCATGCTTTCAGGCTATACCCCATTACGGGTACATGAACCTTAAGATGTCAGGGCCCAATGGAATAATCATAGTTGCAAGTGATCCAGATAGAGCACTCCGTGCCGAGAACAAAACTGCATCTTTAGCCCTAGAGGCATTATCTGAAGCCCTCGTGGCGGAAGAATTAACCACCTTACAATCTACGGTGGATAGGGACGACGTAGTCCTTCACAAACAATCGAAATATACCTCTTTTCAGCCAGCAGATAAAATTGTGAAATTCCAAGTGCACCCAACGGACCCTAATAAAACGGCATCTATTGGGGCACAACTGGATCCGGTGGTAGACAACACTTTACGCACCTTCCTTCGCGAAAACTGGGATATATTTGCTTGACATCCTTCAGATATGCCAGGAATCCCACGCAGGCTGGCCGAACACAGCCTCAACATTATCAAAGGTTTCAAGCCAGTCAAGCAGTCACTATGACGATTTTCTAAACCCAAAAGACAGGCTATGGGGGAAGAGCTTGCCAAACTATTGGAAGCTGGATTCATAAGGGAAATCAAACACCCGGACTGGCTCGCCAACCTGGTCATGGTGCCAAAGAAGGACAAATTCTGGTCCATTTATGTGGACTTCATGGACCTAAACAAGGCATGCCCTAAGGATCCCTTTCCCCTGCCCCGCATTGATCAAATTATCGATGCAACCGCAGGACATGACTCATTGTGTTTCCTCGACGCCTACTCCGGATACCATCAAATAATAATGAAGGAATCTGATCAAGCCTCTATGACATTCATCACTCCGTACGGCCCCTTTTGCTTTAACACTATGCTGTTTGGACTCAAAAATGCTGGTGCCACATATCAATGCATGATTCAAACATGCTTAGAAAAACAAATTGGCAAAATAGTGGAGGCATATGATGACGATGTAGTCATCAAGACCAAACACGTTGAAACCTTGGTGGATGATCTCTGCCTTACGTTCGATAATTTACGAACATATGATATACGGCTTAATCCGGAAAAATGCGTCTTCGGCGTTCCGGCCATAAATATATTAGGGTTCTTTGTATCCCATAGAGGAATCAAAGCAAACTCAACTAAAATCCGGGCCCTGTTAGAGCTAACTACGCCACCCAATCTCAGACAAGTGCAAAAGGAAGCAGATTGCGTAGCGGCCTTGAGCCGCTTATCTCCAGATTAGGGGAGAAAGCACTACCACTTCATAGACTACTACAGCGGACTGACTACTTTGAATGGACGGATACGGCCATGGCCGGACTAGAGGAAATAAAAACCTTATTTGCAGGTAACCCAATACTAGCCGCTCCAGACGTTGGCGAGCCAATGCTGCTTTATATCTCCGCCACTCATTAGGTAGTGAGTGCGGTGCTCGTCGTCGAACAAGAAGAGGAGGGGCATAAATTACCAGTTCAAAAACGAGTATACTATGTATCCGAGGTTCTCACACCGTGCAAGTCATCGTACCCCCATTACCAAAAAATTACCTATCCGGTACTCATGGCATCTTAGAATCTTCGACCCTACTTTCAAGAGTGTTCGATCGTAGTGGCATCCGAAGTGCCAGTAAATGATATCATAAACAATAAAGACGCCACTGGACGCATGGCCAAATGGGCCATCGAGCTCTTACCGTTCGAAATAATGTACAAACCACGCCGGACTATTAAGTCCCAGGTGTTGGCCGACTTTGTCGTGGAATGGACTGGAGCCGAGCTCCCTAATTAGTACGGATCATACTACTACTGGACAATGTATTTCGATGGTTCCAAAATGATAGCCGGATTGGGGGCCGACGTCATCTTGATATCCCCAACAAGAGATACAGTCCACTACATGTTGCAGATCATGTACACGGACTCAAACAATGCGACCGAATATGAGGCACTACTGCATGGTCTCCGCATGGCCGTATCCATGGGTATACGATGCCTCGAGGTACGCGGAGACTCAAACCTCGCCATATCTTAGGTAAACGGAGAGTTTGATGTGAAGGATTAAAAAATGGCGGCTTATCAAAATGCCATATTAAAAATATCGGCTCGATTCGAGGAGCTAGAATTTCACCATGTGGCTCGGGACAGTAACCAGGCAGCTGATATACTTGCTCGCATGGGCGGAAAACGCAACCCAGTCCCACCTAACACTTTTGTGGAAAGGTTTTTCAAGCCATCAGTAACATGGAAGGACGAGAGCAGTGACACCAATCCGGACCCATACACGCCACCTGCCGAACTCAATATAGATGTCATCAGGGACTCCGACACGGAAATCACATCGTCGGCTCACGAGATCATGGCTATTATAGCCCCTTGGACTGAGCATTTCCTAGCCTACCCTAATAGGCAAGATCTCCCCTATGACCAAAATGAGGCCCGCCGCATAATTCGGCGTTCTAAAGCCTATAAGGTTCACGAGGGTGAACTATACAAGAAAAGCACAACTGGTATTCTACAACGGTGCATCTCTGAAGAGGAGGGATGGCAACTTCTCGCCAAAATACAGGCTGGCATGGGCGGCCATCATGCCACGGCTCGAGCTCTTGTAAGCAAAGCCTTTTGAACTGGTTTTTTCTGGCCAACTGCACGTGCACACGCACAGACCTTAGTCCAACATTGTGTTGGATGCCAGATTTTCGCAAACCAAAGTCATATGCCTCCCACAGCTCTCGAAAACATCCCCATTACCTGGCCCTTTGTGGTCTAGGGGCTGGATATGGTTTGACCTCTTATAGGGGGAAGTCATAAAAAGAAATATTTACTGGTCATGGTGGATAAATTCACTAAATGGATAGAAGCCAAGCCAGTCCAAACAGCTGAGGCAGGGCCAGTCATAGATTTTATATCTAGCGTAGTACACCATTATGGTGTCCCGCATAGTATTATCACAGATAACGGCTCCAACTTCATAGCTGACGAGGTTAAAAATTGGTGCGCTAAGTTAGGCATTAAACTTGATTACGCCTCTGTGTACCACCCTCAGACAAATGGTCAGGTAGAAAGATGCAATGGCTTGATAATGAGTTGCATTAAACCCCGACTAGTGCGCTCCCTTCACGAGTCAGATAAACACTGGGTGGAGGAGCTCGACTTCGTACTCTGGGGGCTGCGAACTACACCTAACTGGACAACGGGATACACACCTTTTTTTCATGGTGTACGACGCAGAGGCTGTCTTGCCCTGCGATATTATTCATGACTCGCCTCGAGTGCGCATGTACGAAGAGAGAGAGGCAAAGCTTGATCGGCAGGATGACCTAGACGACCTCGAAGAGGAACGCGATATCGCCCAGGCTCTTTCTGTAGTTTATCAACAGCAGGCCAGGCGATACCAAAGTAGAGAAGTGCGGGCGAAGACATACAATGTTGGCAAACTCGTATTACACCTCCCGGAGAAGAAAAAAGACAAGATCAAACCAAGATGGGAGGGCCCCTTCATTATTGATGAAGTACTCACCGGTGGAGCTTATCACCTTCGAAATGTATCAGACAATCGCCTTGAGCCGAACCCATGGAATGCTGCCAGGCTCCGATGATTCTACAGATAGTTCGGTAGCACATAATTCTTTTTGAGTCTAGGTCTCATTCCTTGTTTTTACAGTTATCCTCTTCCTTTTTTCTTCTTATTTTTTATCAATAATTTTTCGGCTTAACCAAATTATCCCAAGGTAGAACATCATTAAATGTATATACCTCAAAAATACTTGGGGCTTCTATAACGAAGCCCATTATCAAAAAGCATATTGCTCAAAATAATTATGTCGTTTCTTTCATACAGTCTCCTTGCCATTATATGCACCTTTATGGCTTCAGTTTTTGCCAAGCTGGGTTGCCTGGCTCCTATGTTTATACCCTATGTTCCCGATTGTTCGGCTAGGGTGTAAAGGGAGCACCTCTGCGATTGTTACAATCGGGTAATTTGGACATGTACCTCAAACGGGTGAAGCCAAAAGCTAGCACTCTTAAGGGAATAATCGGTCGGCGGATACACGACGTATTGCTTTTGAAAAGCGCATACATTTTTAAAATTTAATAGGATACGGCATCCTACAAATCCTCTTCACAGGATCTAATGCCTAGGCATGCATATATACGCATGCCGACCCAGGGAAAGGAACCCTTAACAGAACTATTCTCTCTGGAAGATGTTTCTTACGTTAAATAGTAATGTAACATAGCTCCCCGAACATAGTTTATCTGTTCAAGCAATTATGACCGGATTGCCTGGTCACCGAACATACCACATGTTTACCACAGGTATAGTATTCGGAGACACTCCAGCCCTCGGGTTTTCGGAGGTTGAAGCAGAATGTCGGCCATGACAAACTCTTAATTCATTTCGGTCGGAGATAAGTTTGATGATAAAGTACATTGTTACATCGAATAAAATGCTTATTCTTAATCTATACCCTCTATAAGCATGTCTAACTTACAGTCTTGTTGGGAATACTTGGCGGATGTCTTTACTTGTTCGTACACTAAGCTTACAGGGATTTCTAGTCCGTCGGGCCCTCGATGTCCAACCCGAGCGATGCGGTTTGGGCCCAGCCCGGTATAGCGTGTCTTCACCATAGCACAGGTTTCCCGGGCACCTTCTCGGCATGTTGATGTTTTCCATAATTCAAAACAGCGTCGGGCCCCTTTGAATAGACTCGCCAGCTCCTCCATAATTTCTGGAGGAGAATGGGCCGGCCATAAAGTCTTTGCCATGTTCTTCATGGCCTTACGAGCTCGCTCATGTACATTGGAAAGATCTTGCAGTAGATTACCTTGAAATCCGGACACCTCTCCTGCTGCCACCCAGTCAACAAATCTGCAGGAATAGTTTCGTAAAGAAACTTCGAATCAAGGGACTATAATGAATGCTAGATTTATTATCATGCTAAATATGCCGCCCTTAAGCTTCTTGTTCTGTTTTATAGCCTCCAAGAGTTGAGCTCACATGTCCTTTAACTCCTCGGCTAGCTTGACATTGCTATCCTGTAGCTTGTTTTTCTCATCTATGGTGCGTGTTAATACACGTTCACTAGCAGCAGTTTGCCCTTCGGCCTGCTCCTTCGCTGCCTGAGCAACCCTTAGCTTTTCTCCCAGTTGGTCTGCTGGCCCTGTTGCTACAGATTAAAGCAATGTATACTTAAAGATCATTGATCGGTACGGGACCATACTGTTCGGATACTATTGTTCTTACCATCAGAGCCATTCTAGGACTTCTTTGAATTCTCCAATTCGATGGTAACAGTAGTAAGTTTGGTTTGGCACTATTCCAATTCCTTGGATAAAGCGTTATTCCTTTCCTTGAGTAACTATAAACACAGCGATCCTTAAATCAGTTGAGCCAACTGCTTTAAGTCTCGGGGGCTAGTGGCATATGAACACTGAATTAACACTCACCCTCATATCTTTGGAAACCTGGTGAGTGGCTCCAGCAAGTCCGTCTCGAGCGGCTCGGATACATGCATCCGCAGAACTGAAGGCGTTAAACGCCTCCTCGATGAAAGCTGGGTCATGCATGGCTTCTTTGCGCCATCGATGATTCGTCGCCCTCTCAACTTCGAAATTAGTAACTCATACCTCATCTGAATCCTCTTGAAGAGGACAATCCGGCATTACCCCCACATCCGCCCTAGTCCTTATGGATGGGCTGGGGGCTGGATTGGTTGGGGCATGACCAGCAGGATCATCGGACAGAGTCTAGCGTATACTCTTCCTAAAAAGAAAAGATAAAGCGGAAAATTATGATCCGGCTCCGCCACCAGACATATGATAGGGAGTCATACCTCTTCGATAAAGGAGGAGGTTCAGTGGTGTTTCCGGTGCCCTTTCGCTTCAACGAACTGCCCTACGAAGGTGTCGCCCTTTGGGAAGACACTCTTAATGCAGTTTGGCGGGATGAGCGCTGCCCCTTTTGAGCGTGAGATAGTGCGGTGGGTGAGCCACGCTGGGAATATTCTCTTTGAGGAGGAATCTCCTGGGCATTTACCAAGATGAAGGAAGAAGGCCAGGATAGTCGGCTATAATAGCCACTTCAGTACCATCGTGGATGGCTTGGTAAAAGACTCTGTCTTTAAGATCTATGCTGATGTCCGGATCCTCCTCGAATCCAGGATCCATGTCCCGAATATGGCCCTCTGGCCGTGGAATGGGACTGCTAATCTTTTCGACCACCTTCCTCCACTCCTGTTGAAAGCAACCGAACTTATTTCGGTTAATAAGTCTAAATAAAATTGAGTAAAACTAGCGATTAGGGAAAGCCTTATCGAGTCAATGGGGTTGTCCATAGAGAAACCCTTCCGACACTTCAAGCGAAGAAAATCCTCTTTTTCCCCTTTGTAGAGATCCGCTAGGATGGCAACCAGAGCGGCGGGGTTGTCCGGACCCTGGAAATAGGTAGCGTGAGGCATCATCCTGGCAATTATAGTGCCACATAGGAAATCCTCTTGCCTGGAGCGGCTGCACGCATCGCGTTATTGAGATCTCCATTACTTCGATTATCATCAGCTTGAGATGGGCAAGTAGTTTGATCTTGCTTGCAAGTCCTTTTACCTCTGCACCGTCTTCTTCCTTGAGACTGCGAGGACACCAGTTTACATGCTTCTTTAAAGGGGCACTGGAAAATTCAGGGAGGCCTTGCCAGATTGGGTCCGGCAGGACCACATCCTCGATGTAAAACCACTCTGAGGGCCACTCTTCGGATGCCTTCTTCGGAGTACCGGGCGGGTAACCTGTCTCGGCTATGCGCCACACTTTAGCTCCTCCCACCTCGAATATGGATCCCTTCTGGGAGCGAGGAACAAGGCAGAAGAACTTTCACCATACCCCGAAATGAGCCTCGCAACCCAGAAAGACCTCGCAGAGACCGATGAAGCCCGCAATATGCAGGATAGACCCCGACGTAAGGTCATGCAGTTGGAGGCCATAGAACTCCAGAAGCCCCCTGAGCAAGGGGTGGATAGGAAACTGTCGTGAAATTTTCACGGTAGATGTCCTAGTCAAAGGACTTAGTCGTGGAGCCATTGCGACGTAGTTAGCTTAAAGGGGTTAAAACGAGACAAAGCACACGAGGAGTTTATACTAGTTCGGCCACTTACGGTGAAGGTAAAAGCCTAATCTAGTTTGAGGTAGCATTGCTAGGGTTTCGATTACTAGGGAGAAAATACACTTAGCGTGGCTTTCGATCTGTTGTCTCTTGCCCTAAGCCGCTGCCGGGTCATCCCCTTATATACACGGGTTGACGCCCCACTGCTTACAGAGTCCCGGCCGGCTCATACAAACGTGTCCAGCCCGGTGATTTATCTTACATGCCTTACGATACAAGTCACATATTCATGGCAGTTTACACTTACGAGCTTTAAGCCGCCTTTGGGTTTTGGGCCCTTTAACAAGCCTACTACATGAACCGCCATCTTCAACATATTTATTGATAGAGGCGAGGGGCCTGATCTTTCGATGAGATGATGATTATAGAATTCGTGAAGAATGACTTTGACGATCCGACTACAAACGTGCACGACATTGCACCTTAGCAATCGCTAAACGAATCTCCTGGGGTTACTGACGATGCGAAAAGCATGACCAGCCTGACCACGAAGATCTATTCATGCATGCAATCGAAGAACAAGCAAGAATATGATAAAGCAATCTGAGTATTGCAAATATAGATGAAGTATTGATAAAGGTGGGGATCCGTAAGCGGTCTTGGTCTGGTCGTTGGACACAAACGAAGTACACGAAGTTGCAATGGCTTACTTTTGCCTAAACAAATCCCAAGGAAAAAGCTACTAGATGTATCTACTTATATAGGAGCAAGGGGTGGCGGCCAAGGAGATGCGAGGACGTCTCAAGGCAGCCCAAAACTAACCCTAGGTCGTACAAGGCTCATGGGCCCAAGTGGAGGTAACGCAACACCTTTGGACTTGTACTTTGACTCGGATTCTGCTGCAACGTCAGATTGTTTCGTTGATATCTCAACGCTCCTGACGAATTTGAAGGTGAATCCAATTGGTTTAGAAAGAGCACGAAATCTACTTTCCAACAAAAAAAGAATCACCCAATTCGGAGTCCGTAGGAAGGAGTTCTTGCCGTTTTGAGTCAGGTATGTCTGTGCAGTCCGAATCTGAATGTAAAACGTGAGAGGCTTGGACTCTATCTTGTCTTGGCCCAAAAGTGACGTGAACAGACTTTATGAATAGCACCTAAACTTCTCGTTTTCCCTTATCTTCATATGTGGATCGTACAAATGTCCCATACACCTGCAATTAGACATGGCACAAAAGTCTGTGGAGTATTTTTGTCCTGGATGACATAAATAAATTATTGCATAGTTTACATTAGAAATCACCTCACAAATATACATGTATGCAATATTTTTTATCGTATCCAAGGTAGTCATGTCCTCATCGTCCTCCCTTTCTTGAAAACAAAGCCTTCCTCGACGTGGCTTAATCTGAAATGTGGGTAAGAAAATAGACAAGGTGTACATGTTATATATGTATATGTCATCCATTTTTACTTCCCTTGATTTTTGCACATATGACACATGTATAGATGAGTAACTTTCGTAGTTCATAAAATATAAAGCCAAAATATTATCACAAGAAGTAGAAGGCTTGAAAATATTGCAACTCAGTTTGCACAAATAAGTGAAGCTCTTATTCATATCAAAAGATTGTCAATGTTCATCATTAAACCAACCCAATATTGGTGAATAAACTTTACTTGCATTAAATTCACAGATTACAACACGCTTAAATAAGGAAACATGCAATAAGTCATTTGACATAGAATCGGCACCAAGATTAGAGCTCATATCAAAATGATTAAACATTGGCACAATTATTTTCAAATGTATTTTAAAATCTGATTTATTCTCTGATTCACTTGGTTCTTTTGCATCAACAGTTAATTCAATGGGTGCACTCAAATTTTTTGGTATTTCAGTTGTTTGACCACATGACGCATTCATGACAGTAACATGATTATCTAAACTAGGTGGTGTGCTCAAATCAACAGGTAATTCAATACATGATGTATTCAAGTTAACTAGATATGCACTATCCTCATGTGAAGTTATATCATCAATGTTTTTATTGTTACCTTGTCGCAAAGACGTAGTTGATGTAGGTACGGACGATGATGTACGATACACTTTATATGATGTCGCGCTCACAATCAGAGGTGTGGCTGCTCTGGTAGGTGCAATGGTGGAGGAACCAAATGGTGGTGGTGAGCATGAACTAGAAAAGTAGTTGTTGTAGTCGCACAATGCATCCTCCTTTATTTGTCTCTCAAAGGTACAAGTACGAACATACATACCAGTAATGCAACGAGGAATATACTAAAATCTTGCGTGAATATCATGTTTCAAACCACCTAAAAAACTATTAACTATATCATCCTCAGATTCTTCTATGTCACAATGATGCATATAAGATTTGAACTCTTGGTAGTAAGCATGAACAGTGTTACTGCCTTGTTTTAATTGTTCCAATTTGCGAAGCAATTCACGGCGATAGTACAGAGGAAAAATATTGTTGTCTCATTACAGCTTTCAAATATTTCCAAATTGTGGGTTGGTTATCAATGTTTTTCTTACAGTGTACACTCCACCAAACAGAAGAAAACCCAGTTAATGCTCTAGTGACAGCTCGTACTCTCTCAAGTTCAGAAAAATCATGGCTAGCAAAAATTAGTTCTACCTCAAACTCCCAAGCAAGATAAATAGCTGGATTAAATCTACCCTCAAGTGAAGGTAAAGAGATAACCTGACCGTGTGCATGTGTGTGTTGTCCCACGTCTCATGATGGTGAAGGTGTATCCGTCATCCAAGAACTTCTATCTCCGGCACCTGCCCTGATTAGTAGAAACAAGAAACAAAATTCGAGAATAAAATTCATATGAACTATTAGGATGTGTTGGTAAAGCGCTCACAGTAAAGAAAATATCAATATCTTACAAGTTCTTACCATGCAGTAGGTGGTGACCGACAACCAGCAGTGTCGAATAACTCCGAAAATTGATAAAGGGATTGACAGGTAAACGTAAATATGCACAGTGTAGAAATATGTGGAGCTAGGTTGGCTATATATGGTAGCAAAAGATTAGCAATAATCAATCCAGAGATGCAATGTTGAATAAACGATCAACGACGGTATTGTGCTGGTCCTAGGTTAGACCGTGCTAAAGACGCGAGCCTAGAACACTAATGTGGTCACAGCGTAGCACAACTAGCATCAAGAATGGATATGAAGTAGCTCTTGACAACAAGATATAAGTGAAGATCACAACGGCAGTAAAGATAATGATGAAAAACAACCGCCAAGCAGGATATACAACAATTGTCTCTCCAACTTTTCTCTTGAAAAGTTTGAGCCAATTTTATGATAAATTTTCTAAAGAATGCTACTGACTCTGATGCCACTTGATAGAGGCGAGGGGCCCGACCTTTCGATGAGATGATGATTATTGATTTGGTTAAGAATGACATTGACGATCCGACTACAAACGTGCACGATGTTGCGCCTCAACAATCGCTAAACAAATCTCCTGGGGTTACTGACGATGCCTAAAGCATGACCAGCCTGAACACGAAGGTCTATTCCTGCATGCAATCGGAGAACAAGCAAGAATATGATAAAGCAATCTTAATATTGCAAATATAGATGAAGTATTGATAAAGGTGGGGATCCGTAAGCGGTCTCGGTCTGGTCCTTGGACAGAAATGAGGTACACGAAGTTGCAATGGCTAACTTTTGACTAAACAAATCCCAAGGAAAAAGCTACTAGATGGATCTACTTATATAGGAGCAAGGGGTGGCGGCCAAGGAGGTGGGAGGCATCCCAAGGCAGCCTAAAACTAACCCTAAGTCGTACAAGTCTCATGGGCCCAAGTGGAGGTGACGCAACACCTTTGGATTTGTAGTTTGACTCGGATTCTGCTGCAACGTCAGATTGTTTCGTCGATATCTCAACACTCTGGATGGATTTGAAGGTGGATTCAATTGGCCTAGAAAGATCACGAAATCTACTTTGCAACAAAAAAAGGATTCACCCAATTCGGAGTCCGTATGAAGGAGTTCTTGCCGTTTTGTGTCAGGTATGTTTGTGCAGTCCGAATCTGAATGCAAAACGTGAGGGGCTTGGACTCTATCTTCTCTTGGCCCAAAAGTGACGTGAAAGGACTTTTTGAATCGCACCTAAACTTCTCTTTTTCCCTTATCTTCATATGTGGATTGTACAAATAGCCCATACACCTGCAATTAGACATGGCACAAAAGTCTGTGAAGTATTTTTTGTCCTGGATGACATAAATAAATTATTGCATAGTTTGCATTAGAAATCACCTCACAAATATACATGTATGCAATATTTTTGATCGTACCAGAGGTAGTCATGTCCTCATCATTTATGGGCTTGGTTTATGAAGCGCCATTGGGATAACCCAGCCCCTCCTAGGCGGGTCATATCCAATAGTCATATCCCCAACGTTAGGCCCCAGGTTGATTTGAACTTGTTCATGTCAATCTTCAACACTTAGAAAAAAATAGTTCTTCATCTTCTTATGAGATATTGTAACCCGCCATGATATCATTACCTGAGAATGTTGTAACCCGCTGTGACGTCACCTGTTATTAATTTACGTACGGCCCAAATCTTAATTAATCTTCTCCTTTAATGAACCACCGAAAATCAAGGCGCTCGCGCGTCACCTATCCATTTTCTTGTCTCCTCGATTCTCGTGCATGCCACATATCCTTTCAGCCTTATAAATAGGGCCACGGGTCCTCTTTTCACTCTCCCCCTTTGCCTTCTCGTCTTCATCTTCTTCCTCGCAATGCTCTAGCGCGCCCGAGCTCCAACGCTGTCGATCTTTGTCCACTGCTTCAACTTCGGTCGCTGCATCACCCTGAACAAACCAGAACACCGCGGCGCCCCTCCGCTGTTCATCAGCGCCGGTAGGCATTCGCCTTTCCTCTTAATAGATTTGCCTTAGGGTTTCCCTATTCATCGGCGTTCATCACCGTTCCTCCTTCTCTTACCTAAGTTGCATAGTTTTGATCTAAAAACAACACATATCTTGTGCGGTAACAATTTTAGCATTTGGTTTTTAATATCAGAATGTATCCTCATTGCAACAGATCTCATCTGGGCATACCCACTTTTCTGATGTCGCCACCTTAGGTTTAGATTTTATTTCATTTCTCTGAACTACTGAAGATCCAATCTTATAGCTCCAATTTGTGAAACCTGTTTGTCCCAACTCTATGTAAAATTTGCTCTTTGATAGATGTTCTGTACCATTGCTGTCACGGCGGCTTACATCACTAGTGATAATTATCCATATATCATTAGGCCCCATTTAATTGGCCATTCTAAATATATACTGTAGCTTTTTTATTTCCGGCTTAATGAATCAATTTGAACCGGCAATCTTTTTCTTTCCTTTAGGCTTCTCTCTTCATAATGCCGCCAAAGACTGTCTCTTCATGTAACAGGGTTCCCTCCATTGTCACTTAGAACAAACTCAAAAACTTTGTCAAAATCAAGTACTTGCCAGCAAAGAATGTCATGCATTATCGCGCCCCTGATCCAGGCGAAGAATGACCTCATCCAAAGGATGACGAAGTCATTATTTTACTGATCACATGAATCGGGGCTTCTCACCGCACGGTTCTAAATTTTTCCGAGATATTCTGCACTTCTTTCAACTCCATCCTCAAGACATATGTCGGGACCCCGATCCTAAGTCACACAGGTCTAGCCTGTAACACACCATATCACTTTGCGGCCTCACGCACGGTATCCCCACGGGTGCCACCTTACCTGGCCCGGGACCGTTTGCGTATTTTGGCACACGTATATTATAGTGTCGCTAGCATCCATATGACAGAGAACCCGGGCCGACATGACCAGTTATAAACCAAAAGTGGCACTAAATTACAGAGACAGGCATACATGACCCAGCAACGAACGTGTCGGTCATCAACGTATGAACCCAAATCATAGCAAGCTACAAGGACTTAAAGGAACAACGCGTGACATTTCCCCTAAGGGACAGACACAGGAACGAAGAAGGACACATGCCGGCCAGCCTAAGTGTTCCGGAGCAGTAGCAAGCTACCAAGGCTCAGTGGAAGCACTAGGAGACATTTCCCTGTAAGATAGGCTACCAAAGGTAAACAACTAGGTGTCGGATCCCACACATAGCAATACACATTACACGTACGCATAACATGCAAGTATGTGCTGTTCAACATGGCATCACAACATAACTCAACAACTCATATAGATAAAGGCCCAGAAGAGCCATCATAGCATTATTACAATCAGAGGTCACATGACCCAACATACAGAGCATACAGGCAACGGAAGCATAACATGTCTGAGTACAGACAACTACAAAGGAAAAAGGCTGAGAAGCCTGACTATCTACAAGACCCTCCTAAGGGCACAAGATCGTAGCTGAGGTAACAAGCTAAACGTCGAAGTCCACGCGGAACCACTAGCGAGACTGAAGTCTCTTTGCAAAAACATAAATTAAGCAAACGTGAGTACAAAGGTACTCAGCAAGACTTACATCAGAACTAACTATATATGCATCAGTATCAACAAGGGGGTAGTGGAGTTTGACTGCAGCAAGCCAGCTTTGACTCGTGGCTACCCTGAACTACGACTGCAAGTAACTCTTTTGAGGTGGCGCACACGAGTCCACATATTCACCAATCAATACACCACTATGGACCCGCTCCCGTCTCCCTACGAGAAGGCCATCCATAGCACTCACGCTTATCTTGCGCATTTTAGAGTATCCACTTTTGATTGTCTATGTACCACGTAAGCATCCAAGAAGTCCATATCCGCGGACCCGGCTATTCGAATAGATCATGTTAACCCTGCAGGGGTGTACTTCTTCACACATGCTCTCGCCACTTACCGCCATGTACACGTCGTGTATCTCGGCAACCTTCAAGCGGAAGCCTGGCGAGGGTGTCGGCCACGACCTGACTAACCACACAAGTCTCTCGTCCAGGTTTATCGCCTATTCGGGTTCCATCCGTGGGGAGATCCGGCCGGGGTGTCGCTCACGGCCCCAAAAGATGTGCGCAGGGTTCCCAAGCCCACCTCGTCGGATGGGTCTACGCTTGGTACACCGTGCCATGGTGCCTAGTCTGCCCCAAGCCCACATGTACCGTGTGCCACTTGGTAGACTACTAACACTACCTACAAACACCAGAAACTAGTTGCAACTCCTGGACAGAGATCTAGTTGATTAATAAGTCGAGAGGGGTCGAGTTACCGGAACCCAATGTGTGGTAGTAACTATGTCATTGGACAACTTACACAGAACTCAGTTCTTAAGGACGGCTCCAGTGAGACAACCCACCATGTACTCCTACATGGCCTCTCACCGCTACCTTTACCAAATCGTGTTCACACACTTAGCTCACACACAGTAGGACATGTTCACCACATTCCAATTCATCCCCGATGAATCAGACCTGACTCAACTCTAAGCAATAGCAGGCATAACCAGAAAGCATGTATGAGTAGACACAACATGGCTCAAACAATTCCTACTCATGCTAGTGGGTTTCAACTATTTACTTTGGCAATGACAGGTCATGCAGAGGAAAGGGGTTCAGCTACCGCAGCAAAAAGCAGTTCAATCGTTGTTGTCCTAATGCAGTAAAAGAGAGCAGGAGCGAGAGAGTGGGATTGTATCGGGATGCTCAATGGGGGTTTGCTTGCCTGGCACTTCTGAAGATATTAATAGCTCTTCATCGGTGTCATCGAACTCATCGTCGGAACGTCGTCTACTAAGAGAGAACAAAACCGGCAAACAGAGAAAGAACACAATCAATGCAATGCAACAATATGATGCATGAATGTGACATGGCAATATGCTGTTGGTTGAGCTAATGCAACTAGCAACAAATTAAATGAAGTTGGTTTGAACCAAGGGTTCAAATTCAAACTCCATATGTGATTATTCAAATGCCATTTATGCAAATTGCCCTAAACAGTGGCTTTAAGTTATTCAAACATGCATTAAAATGCTATAAACAGATTCCTTGAATTTTTCTGATCAATTTTCATATATAAATTATTTTCATCTGAGCTACGGTTGATTTTATATGATTTTTAGAAGTTTTGGCTATTTTCTGAAATAAATAAATCATTTCTGATTTATTTTAAATTACAGAAAATAGTTACTGCGTCAGCACTGCGTCATCATGATGTCAGCAAGTCAAAAGGGCTGGTCTAGGTCAAACCTGACCAGTGGGCTCCACTGGTCAGTGACTGGGGCTGGTTAGTGTCAATGACATGTGGGCCCAGTCAACAGCCATGTCAGCTGGGTCAACTCTGGCACGTGGGGTCCGTTGGGTTAGTTTAAACTAAACAGAATAATAAGCTAAGTTAATTAGGCAGTGGGGCCCGTATGTCAGTGGCCCTAGGGGTGATTAGTGGGGTGATTAACCCCTAACTAAGTGGCCACGTTGGCAGTCGCCGGAGACAGGCCGGCGGCGACCAAAGTAGCGGCGGAGGCTCGCCGGAGTTGCTCGGGCTCGCGCTACAGACGGCGGGAGGGCGCGCGAAGGCCACCAGCAAACAGCCCGCACACGTCCGCATCCAGCTGGCTGCTCGGGAGGTCGCGGGGTGGCCGGAATCGACCGCACTGGTGAGCGGGGCGGCGCCGGAGTTCGGACGTCGACGGATTCAACGCCACAGGGCACGGCAGGAGCAATGGCTGGGTGCTACAGCTTCCTGGAGGAACGGCGAGTGCGGTGGCGTCCTCGGTTTTGAGCTTGCGTGGCTGTGGCCACAGCGGCGGCATCGCCGGTGGCGGTGAGGTCGGGCGTCAGCGGTGGAGCTAGCTAGGATGCACGTACAGCGGTGGAAAAAGAGGGGAAGGACTCAACAGCTCACAGGGAGGACGGAGAGACGTTCAGCGGGCTCGGGGAAGGCTTGACCGGAACAAATCGACGGCGATGAACGGCGGCACCCGAGGTTGAAGACGATAACATAGACGACGAGGTGGAGCCCTCCGGCTCGATTCCTTCGGCTTGGGGATGTGGTGCTCGATTGCGGGGCTTCGGGACATGGTCACGGGGCGAGGTGTGGTCGGTGGTCAAGGCTACGGCGAGCAGCGGCGACGAGCCCGTTCGGGTGGGTGCGTGCGAGGGAGATAGAGGAGGGGAGAACGTTCGGGGAAGAGAGAGAGAGGTGCAGGGGGTGCTGGGCGTCTCCAGCGGCGCAGATTAGGGCGAAGGGGCGGCCTCCAGCGCGAAGCAGGAGGTGGCCACGGCCACGCGCCGCTGCTGGCACGCAGCTGCTTTGGGGCGTGGGGAGGAAGACGACGGAGGGGTGCTGCGGTGGTGGGCTGGGCCGGCCACTTGGGCCGCCAGGTGGGCTGCACAGGTAAAGGCCAGGTAGTTCCTTCTCTCTCTGTTTTAATTTCTGTTTCTGTTTTTTTTCTAATTCTGTTATTTTGTTTTGATTTAGTTTATAGCCCAAATCATTTTAATAAATCCTAAAAATAATTGTGGGCATTAAATAAATTATTACAGAGACCCTCAACTATTTTCATAATTGTTGGAGCATTTAAAGATATTAAAAATATTTATATGCCCCAATTTAAAAACTTATTGATTTAATTCAAAGCCCAAAATATTCCACAAAAATGCTCACTATTTTTGGTTTGGTCTCAATGCCTTGCCAAAATTATCAAACATTGATGAAGGAATTTTGGGTCATCGGAAATGATTTTATTCTTGACCCTAGTTGAGTTCATGTAGTGCTGGGGTTTGATCAATCCCCATTTCAAGTTAACAAAATTTTAAACATGATGACATGGAGAGCAAGCAAAGACAACAGGGAAGCTAGGGCTGTGACAACATCGGACCCAATTCCGTGTCGAACATCTGCAACTTTCAATTCATCTGCGAAGTATACCTTCAAGAGGAGCCCAATGTTGAACTCTTTAGCGAATGTTAATATTTAAACCGCCAAAACAAGTTTACGAACGGACCCAACTTGGAACTTGGCGGAATCTCAATTCAATGAAGAAGAGATGCCAACTTCCCCTGTGCTTGCTTGCCGAGTCACCCCAAGGATTGGAACCAGACATGGTTTTACTGCAAAGATACCTCTCCGGCTGATGAAAATCCATTACTGGGTTATCGTGTCCAACGTCTTGACCCAAAGTATCATCTTCCTGAAAAGCTTACCAGTGTTGAACATAAAAAGCTTGCCCCCACTATTACAAAGGTCAAGGCTCTGCTGGGAAATGAGTTAACTGGTATTGACTTGGTTCGGTGCTAGGTTTCTTGGCGAATCATACCCTTGAGTCGCCGACCCGGCTTAATGTGTACTTACACGGGTGGTACAAAGGATCCATTATGCCACAACTTCTGAATGAAGATCCGGAAGATTGCAGCAAAGTGGGTCTGAACCCTTTCTGCAAACTTAACCCGCCACCAGATGTGAGTCTCTAACTTACTTTACTTTTACCTCATCATTCTAATATTCTATTAACTCAACTTTGCTGACTTTCATAGGCCGAATCCAATTTTTGGAAGAAAAATAAGACCATGAAACAGCCAAAAAGGCCAGGGTTGCCAAGAAAGCCGCCAAGAAACATACAAAGAAACTAAGTTCTCTGAACTGTTTGAGCTGAATGACAGCTCTGAGTCGGAGGTAGCCCTTGACTCCCTTGGCTCCTTTTTCAATTATCTTATTGACATTGATTATTCTCATGATGACACGGGGGACAGCCAAGCAATTAAAGAAGAGGTAACTGTTATTCCCTCCGGCTCAGCACATTTGCCAAGATAGAACATTCGACGAGTAACCCGGAAAGTAAGCTTTTTACACCCCTTACACTACAAAAAAAATACACTTCCGTGATGATACGTGTTTGTCACAGTAGGTCACGTTTTCTGTCATGCATGTACACCCATGACGATTTTATGACAGAATCAAGATAGTCATACATGTGCTGTCGTAGAAGTGTTCCATGACATTACCAAAATTATCATCACGGAAGTGTCCACTTCCATGATGATAAACCGCGTGTCACAGAAGTGCTTTCGTCAAGGGTGACCGACACGTGGCATCCACCGTAACGAAACGCCGTTAAGCTATCGGGTCCGGTTTTGGATCCGATAACCCGTTAACAGCCTTGACCAAAGGGGATTTTCCATGTGTAAAATTCTGATTGGCTAACGGAAACAGGTGTCAGCTCCGCGTTGGCACAGGTGTCACTCATCCAATGGGCGAGATGCGCCTATGATATGTTGACACGTCGATCGGCCCAAAAGTGGCCCATAAAGTTTAAATGGGCCGGCCCAACTAAAGGCCCGCGAGATTTTGCAGACCATAATAGGCCGGCCCAACTAAAGGCCCACAAGATTTTGCGAACCATAATGGGCCGGCCCAGCTAAAGGCCCACAAGATTTTGCGGGTCATAATGGGCCGGCCCACGTAAAGGCCCACAAGATTTTTGCGGGCCATAATGGGCCGGCCCAAGTGAAGGCCCACAAAATTTTTGTGTACCATAATGGGCCGGCCCAGCTAAAGACCCGCGAGATTTCGCCAACATTAATGGGCTGGCCCAGCTGTAGGCCCACAAGATTTTGAGGACCCTAGTAGGCCGACCCATTAACTCGCAGCCATATTTTGGGCCAAATGCCGGCCCATATATGATATGGTCCATTAATGGACTGCCACGTTCTTGGCCTAATAACGGCCCATATGAAATCTGGCCCGTTAAAAGCCTACCACGTTCTGGGCCAAATTACGGCCTAGATCAGGTCCAGCCCTTTAAGAGGCTTTGGGCTAATTTATGGCCCATATCAGATTCGGCCCGTCAACCGGACGCTATGCTTTTGGGTCCACTTGCCAAAGGCCCATTTAGTAATTCGGCCTGGTATTAGTTTCAGCCTGTTAAGGGCCCGTTTAACATTTCGGCCCTATATTAATATCGGCCTGTTAAAAGCCCGTCATATAGTTGGGCCTAACTATGGCCCGGTTTGCATCCGGCCTGCTCGCAGCCGATAATCTATTTGGGCCAAACAAGGACCGAGACATTTTTGTCCTGTTATAAGACCATGATTGGATTGACGCATTCATGGGCCGGGGTCAATTTTGGCCTGCTGCCGGCCCGTGAGCTGTTCGGCACGATTCAGGCCCAACCTACTTTTTAGCCTCGAAAAGGCCCATTGAGTTTTCTTGGGAAAATAGGGCCGGTGGTTTACTCGGGCTATTAAAGGCCCGAACCTACTAGTGGGCCAGTTTACATTTAGGCATGTTAACGGACCAAGATGACGGGGCCCATGATGCAGATCATACATGGTGATTTGCATGACGGCCTGATTATGTACCGTAATTTTACGGTTTGGCCGGTTTACTACGAAGACAGGATATATATACAGTAAAATAACTGCAGCAAAATGAATAATAAAAAACCTAGACTATACAATAAAGAAATTACGGCATATTACATCCATTGGGCATCAAAGTTCGCCACTATGATAATAAAGCACAAGCAGACAGCAGATTACATACACTGGGCATCAAAGATCGCCACCAGTGCAACTAAACATGCCGACAAAATAATATACAAAACCGACATCACTTCAATAGAGTTCAAGAAAGGTTAGCCCTGCTCGGGAGCTGCAGCGCAAGCAGCTGAGCAAGCTGTTGAGACTGCACTTGTTTGACACTTATATCCTCCTCACTCTGAAAGATAAACAAGTAGATAGATGACAGGTTTTGCACATATAAGTATCAGTGCTAACAATTCATCACATTTCTTACTGACGGATAAAGTGACATATTTTAAATAGCATTGACACAATATGGTATTGTTCAGGTCAAGACATGGCAGGAAATGACATTGTGAAGGAGTCGGCAGCTTCACGACACCACTGGATTTTCACTTGCTCTGTATAGTTTAATTTACATGGTATGAAGAAGGAACTTGGTTGTAAAACTAAAAACTTAAATTGAGAAGGACGAACTTTTGTTTATGAACTGGAGTACATAATAAACATTAAACATGCAATTGATGCAAACACCAAAAATAAACAGCTGTTGTAGTCATGCCTAACCAAATATACACAACAAAGTTTGAAGGCTTGAGAAGGACAAACTTACATTATTGGTGAAGGAAGGCTCTATAAAGACCTTGTCCATTATGATGGGAGGGGGCAATTCAAGAAGTTTACCACAGAATGTTCTTCATAAGCATTGCCTTTATTCTACATTTTGTTAAGAGTAAATATAGATGTGACAACATAAGAAAAAAATGGAGAATATTTAATATAAGATGAAGAGTGATGCTACATAACCAAGTAGCTATAAATGTAAGTACAGGGATACAGGCAAAAGGTACAACCAAGAGCAATGCAGAGTTAAACTTCTTCAGTACCATCGGTGTTATCCAACCTTATGGTAAGAGTAAATATAGATCTTATGTGTAGAAAATGGAGGGCAAAGGAAAATAAGCTGCAGAGTGATGGTACATGAACAGCTACCTGACGGTGTATTTGGATCGACACATATGGGATCACAAGAATCCCTACTATGGTTGCGGGGCGCGGGGTTGAGAGAAGAGCGGATCTAACGATCGGGACACGGTTCCTTTACCCAGGTTCGGTCCGCAAAGATGCGTAAAACCCTACTCCTGCTTTGGTGGATTATATGTTGGTGTTCTTCAGCTAACGAGGAGCTCCAAAAGAGTCGTGACGGGTTCCGAAAAGCCGAAATCCTTCTCCTGGTCGCCTCGGGCCTCCTTTTATAGGGAAAAGGGGTTGCCACAGTGGCACACAGGAGGTGGAAAGGGTACAGTGATGCGAGGTTATCCCTCGCATTACAGGACAAGGTACATTTAATGCGCCCTGCTTAGGTGTCCTTGCTTTATCGGGGACGAGGGGAGACGCCCATCTTGTCCGTCGCCGCTCCTCCTCATGTCGACACGCGCCCTGGCCAGCGGTGCTTGAGGTGCCATGTAGGCAGATAGGCAGCTGAGGTGGCGCAACGGTGGGCCTCCACGAACACCTGTGGGTTGCCATGCAGGAGCCTGTCCAGCTGGTTGGGTCGGCATTTGCGTGGGTCGGTGGAGACCCAGTTGGCGCGGGCCTGATGGTGGCCCCGTGGGTGTCCTCGGCAAGGGCCTTGCCGGGGCCCCGGGAAGGGTCTTGCCGCGGCGCCTGCTGTCATCCCCGGCAAGGTGCTTGCCGGGGGCCTTGTGGATCCCCTTGGCTGGGATCCCGCCAAGGGTCGTCGTCTTCTTACCTTATATCTGATCTTGAAGGTCTTCACAAAGATATGCATGCCACCACGGGGATATCTCCCGAATCCTCCCCCCATGGGGGTGGCGGACTCAAGGGTGATTCGCTCCGTAGGCGGCGGGGGG
>LR738710.1:411257833-411299779 GCA_902687465.1 Secale cereale
GGGGGGGGGGGCGAGCTGCCGAGGCAAGGGTCTTGCCGGGGCTGCCAGAGCCTTCCCCGGCAAGGATCTTGTCGAGGGAAGCCGCTTCGTCCCCTTGCTCTTCGTGGTCTTGTTCTTGGTGTCGCTCCAGTCTTCATCAAGCTTCAGTCTTGCCCTGGCTTGCCTCCCCTCCCTTGCTTGGTGGGATGGCGCCATGGCTCAGACTGCCCGTGCACAGTCATAGGGGTACAAAAAGGGCACCCCTCTTTTTGTACACCGACAGGAGCCCCTGGGCCTGGGCCACACATAAGCGCGACACGTTGTTGGGCCAGGCCCAGAACGGTGCGTGGGCAGGCGTGGTGGTTCTCACCGTGGTAAAACATCCGCGTGCTACGCCTCCCACGACCCGCGTGCGTGGCGCGGGATTGAGGGGCGTGCATGACGTGGGCGACATGCGTGGGACGGTTTCCGCACGCATGCGTCACGTCGCAGTAAATGCGAAAAGAGGTGGCCCGCGCCTTCCCCATAAACGGGAGGAGGCGTGGGGGCGCTGCCCGCTGACCGGATGGGGCCGAGGTGCGGTCTGCTAGGCGTCCACTCCCTACGATCACGTGGTGGGGAGAGGTCGCCTCACCCGTCTTTTCGGTCCTGCACGTTCGCCACGTGCCTCCCATGCGTTTGAGGTGGCGAGCGGTGGAGGCGGGGACCCGAGCCATCGTTGGTTGGGGCGGCGGGTCGGTCCCAGCCCCTCTCGCCTTCTGCGTCTTGATTTGTCGAGCGGGGCGGTCGAGCTCCAGCCCCGCCCCTTTATAAGGGGCGGAGGGAGGGGACGGCGCTCCGCACTCTTCCATCTTCTTTCTCCTCCAGCTTCTGCTCCTTTCTTCTATCCGCCATGAAGAAGGAAAACCCCGGCTCCTCAACGGTGGCGGCGATGGTCGCCGCTCGACAGCGCGTCCCCCCTCCTCCCGCACCCGCAGTGGCTGAACCAGCCACGAGGGGAAGAGGGAGGGGGCGAGGCCGTGGGCGAGGCCAAGGTGCTCGGGGAAGAAGAAGACGGGGCGGCTCGCCGGCTTCGCCCCCGCCAGCAGTTCCTCCTCCGGCGGAAGGTCATGTTGGAGATGACCCCTGTGAATTCTTCATTAGGATGCGGGGGTCGCCACGCCACCGCCTTCGTCTCCCGACCCTGTTTGCGCGGGAGATGGAGGCGAACCCGCCGGAGTCGTTGCGTTTGCACATGAGGGGTTGTGGGATCAGTGGCACGCGAGTCGTCATCGAATTCCCCGCCCCTCATGTGATGTATCTTCGTCGAGGATGGAAGAGGTTCGCCCGCATCCACAGCCTGACGGACGGGCTCACCCTCCACTTCAAGCTGATGGGGGATGGCCACCTCTCCGTCAAGGTCTTCGGGCTCCTCGGAACTCGCGCGAGGTGCTGCGTGGAGAGCTCTTCCGACGACGAAGACTCCTCCTCGAACGAGGGTGACGAGGAGGACAGCGATAGCGATGACGAGGGCGGGGGACGGCAGGATGACGGGTCCGACTAGGTGTCGGGCGCCGCTCCTGGTGGCACCGGCGACCCCATCATCCGCGTCGCCGGCTCCTTGAACTTCTCGGGGTCGTCTCCTTAGCGGCTGGCATAGGGAGGCAGCGGAAGAGGAAGAGGAAGAAGGTGGGCGGCAAGGTCGTCATGTCAGAGTACGCGGGCACAGACGCCTTCGTCTCCTACTGACGTCCTGCCGCCTCGTCTTCGAGCTCAGCCTCCGGCGCCGTCATCACCGTCCAGCCCTGGGGAGGCCGCCGAGATGCCTTCTCGGTGTCTTCTGTCACCCGTAGCTCGCCTAGGCGCCCCTTTTGCCCTTCTCGCCTCCTTGACCTACCTCCTGAGGAGAGGGACAAGAAAGGCTTTACGGGCATCTTATCTCTTTTTAGTCTGTAAGCCTTCGGGGATCTGTAAAGTTTAAAACTTGTAATCCTCCTTATCCATGTTTTTCATTCCCTATGGACCGTACCTGAATGGAATGTTTTTAATGAAAAAGGAATGTGTGCCGGGTCTTTTTGTTCGTAGGTAAAAACCCACAACAGGGAATAAATCCCTGATATCCTCAAGATGAACATTCTCTCGCCCGGCAACAAGCCCTGCCGTTTCCCCACTTCGCTCGACCTTTCTCACGCTCTTGGCGGAGGCAGGGATGAAGCGGGCCTAGGCTCCTCGTTCTATCCTTTTGCTGCCGCGACTACGACCAAACTTGGTCCCAGGGATGAGCCTTAGGACCTAGAGTTATGGGAGCACGACAGCTCAAGGAGAAGAACAAGGTTTCACATACCTCAGTCCATAACAGAATGCATGACAAGGGAAAAAGGACTTATATGAGATTGCAGCCCCCGGCAACCCTGATCTGCCGCGGGCGAACTCTTGCTCTTGTAGCCCCCGGCAATGCTGGCTTGCCGGGGCCCAAATACTGATTTGTTCTTCTGTCCTCCCTCCATGTGGCCTCGGCAAGGATGCCTGTGCGTCCTGTAAACCAAGGAAGACAGAGGAAAGACCAAGACTCGACCTCTAAGCTAGGGGTTAGCCGCTGCTAAGCACTATCAACCCTAACCAAGGACGAGACTCGACTCAGCATGCATGCTTAAAGTCAGAGCGCCAGAGCTTCATTTATTTATGCTCAGGGTCTGCGCTTGCTTTGTACAAAGGGTTACATGCCTTTCCGGCAAAGCTTGTACAAAAGGGTGGCTTGCCGGGAGGCCCGGCAAGCCACGCCTTATGGGTAAAACTTGCGAAGATGCTCGATGTTCCAGGAGTTACTCACCAGAACGGCATCCTCGGTCTCCAGGCGGACTGCGCCAGGCGTGGTGACTCGTATTACCCGATAAGGGCCCTCCCACTTTGGTGTCAACTTGTTCGTATTCCTGGCCGACTGAACATGACGGAGAACAAGGTCACCTTCCTCAAAGCTTCGGGCATGAACCTTGCGGCTATGGTAGCGGCACAAGGCTTGTTGGTAGCGCGCTGCTCTCACAGCCGCCCGAAGACGATCTTCCTCAAGGAGCATTGCGTCATCTTGCCGCAATCGCTCTTGCTCAAGCTCATCATAAGCGAGCACTCGAGGTGACCCGTATATGAGTTCCATGGGGAGAACTGCTTCTGCCTCGTATATCAGGGCAAAGGGCGTCTGGCCGGTGGCTCGATTTGGCATCATCCTGATCGACCAAAGAACCGCCGGCAATACATCAATCCAGCGCCTCCCGCTCTTGTGCAGCCTGTCAAAGGTCTTTGTCCTTAATCCTCGCAGCACTTCAGCATTTGCCCTCTCAGCTTGACCATTGCTTCGGGGGTGAGCAACGGAAGCGAAACAGACCTTGCTGCCGAGGTCTTGGGTATATTGCATGAAGGTGCGGCTCGTAAACTGCGTGCCGTTGTCGGTGATAATCCTGTTGGGGACACCAAAACGGCACACTAGCCCCTTGAAGAACTTGACGGCTGACTGAGCTGTGACCTTCCTCACTGCTTCCACTTCTGGCCACTTTGTGAACTTGTCGATTGCAACGTACAAGTACTCAAAGCCCCCGGCGGCGCGGGGGAAAGGTCCCAGTATGTCGAGCCCCTAGACCGAGAAGGGCCAGGAGAGAGGAATGGTTTGAAGGGCTTGAGCTGGTTGATGAAGTCTCTTCGAATGGAATTGGCATGCTTCACACCTGGTGACCAGCGCCGTCGTATCCTGGAGGGCAGTGGGCCAGAAGAAGCCTTGCCGGAATGCCTTGCCGGCAAGGGCTCTTGACCCTATGTGGATCCACATATGCCTCCATGTATTTCCGCCAACAGCTCCAGTCCTTCCTCTCGGGGGATGCACTTCAATTTCACACCGTTCGGCCTTCTCCTGTACAGGACGTCATCGACGAACTGATACATGGCGGACCGACGGGCTACTTTCTCCGCTTCTTCCTACTCCTCAGGAAGTTCCCCAGTCTGAAGGAATCGGACGGTATGCTGCGCCCACGCTGGAGCCTGGGGCTCGACGGCGAGGACTAAAGGCATTTCCTCCGCCAAGGGAGTGGCCATCTCGACGGCAAAAGCTTGTCGCTCCGCCGGAGTTAGCCCTCCGCAGGCGGGCTCAGTGTCCCCGGCAACATCCTTGCCGGCGGCTCCGGGGAGCTCGGCGGGAAAGTACTTGCCGGGCCCTGACTTCCTCCTCTTGTTCTACTCTGTTGATGGATCAACGGATGGCTGAGAAAGCTGGAGCACAAAGGTACCTGGTTCCACAGGTAACTTGAGTGCAGCTCGCTTCGACAGGTAATCGGCGACGTCGTTCTCCGCTCGGGGAACGTGCTCCGCCTGTATACCGTCAAAGCGCTCTTCCAACTTTCTCACTTCATCGACGTAGGCCTTCGTCAAAGGGCTTTGGTAATCCTTGTTGACTTGTTTGATGACAAGCTGTGAGTCGCCTCTGACAATGAGCTTCTTGATTCCGAGGTCCGCCGCGATTCTAAGACCGACAAGCAGCCCCTCGTACTCGGCAGTATTGTTCGTTGACACCTTGATGGCTTCTCGCCCCTCGTTGGTTACCCCAAGTGGAAGGTTTGAGATGCAGTGTAGCGGAAGTTTTCCCTTGGCAAAGATACCAAGGATCGATTTCCCTGAGACTCCCAGTTTCAACAAGAAGGTGTCAACTGCTAATGGCGCCAGATATTAGCAATCAACGTGGACCTGCACACACTTTGCTCCCAACGAGTACAGAGAGGTTGTCAATCCCTCCGGCCTTGTCGTTTACAAAGGATCAAACGCAAGTGATAATAGTGATAGGTAATGCTGCAAATAGTAAGTAAAAGCGTAAAGTAAATAGCGGATGTGATCAATGATGGTAATATGGACCGGGGTCCCATGATGTTCACTAGTGATGTCTCTCTCCCAAAAGACGATAAAACAGCTATGTGAGGTAAACGAATTATAGCTGGGCAATTGACAGAATTATGTGCGCAAACCAATGCTAACTATGTTGCAAGAAAGGTAAAGGTTCAAAGCATGGGCGGTACGCCAAGGCAAGTAGACCGAAATCCATCTCCATCTACTACTAATCATCCACCCTGAGATATCTATCCAGAACATCTCGCTGGTATTAAGTTGCAAGTCCCACCCATAGTGTAAACTCAAAGCAACAGACAACTGCATTAAAAGAACTTTGCGTAAAGTAAACAATCCTTGCACCCGTGGGCACAAGCACCGTTGTTTCCCCCTTGTGGCAACAACACATCCCCTAGAGTCATGTTTCTTTCACTCAAGCTAGTCATCGAGGGGCATGAACCCACAATCAAGCATAACGTTCCCTCTTGGAGTCACTACCTACTACTTGGCCAAATCAATAAATAACAACGGAGAACATGCAAGAATTACTTACGAACATAAATATAAAAGAGGTAGATCAAATATATTACTCAAACACAATCTGAACATAATCTCACAATCCATCGGATCCCAGCAAACTCATTATAGCAACAGCATAAGGATTACATATGTGCCTCGATCATGTAGGGCAGCTCACGAGGACTAATTAGTGAAGCACAAGAAGGGGAGGAGAACATCACATAGCTACTGGTCATGGACCCATGGTCCAAGGGAGACTACTCACAACTCATCCGGGAGGCGTCCATGGTGGTGGAGAAGCTCCCGGTGGTGATCCTCCCCTCCGGCAGGGTGCCGGGAAGAGTTCTCCTGGTGCTCCCGATCTTGGAAGCGTGGCGGCGGCGGAACAGAGATGAGATCGCGAAAAAGGGTTCCCGTCTCGAGGGTTTCGGGACACGATATAAATATATGCCAAAGGGGGCATCAGCGGAGGCCTGGGGGGCCCAGGCGCCCCCCCGGCGCGGCCAGGAGGGGGGCCGCGCCACCAGGGCGCCTGGAGCCCTGGTGGCCCCCCTCCGGCTGTACTTTGGCTACCGGGAAGCTTCTGGAACGCTGATTTTTTATATATTTTTTCCGGGATTTTTCTGGCAGTTCTCGTAATGGGAAAACCTGAAATACAAAAACAGCAGAAAACAGAAACTGGCACTGGGGTGCACTGAGTTAATAGGTTAGTCCAAATATGATCAAAAGTGTATGGAAGTGTATAAATATCATAGCAATATCACCCAAAAGAGGCATGGAGCAAGCAGAAATTATAGATACGTTTTGGACGTATGACACCTCCCTAGGGAAGTGCATCTGGACCACATACTTGAGGTGCTCTCCAGTGGGCGCGACCAGCAGTACACCAGCCCCGGCGCCCTGTAAAGAGAAAGCGCCATCAAAGTACATGACCTAGTTGCAACTTGCCTCTTTGCCAGGGAGAGCAGTTTCTTGGACTTCTTCATCGGGCGTTGCAGTCCATTCTGCAACGAACTCTGCCAGGACTCGGCTCTGAATTGTCGAGGTACTTTCAAACTTGAGGCCAAAGCTGGACAGCTCCAGTGCCCACTCTACAATCGTTCCCGTTGCATCTGGATTGTGCAATATCCGTTGCAGAGGGAGGCGAGTGGCGACAGCGATCTCGTGCGCCTGGAAGTAGTGACGCAGCTTCCTCGAGGCCATAAGAAGGCCGAAGAGCAGTTTCTGCACACCGGAGTACCTCGACCTAGCCCCCTGCAAGAGGGAGCTAACGAAGTAGACCGGGTGCTGCATCATCTTCTTCTTCGGCTGCACTCTGATCGGCTGCGTCGTCTCTACGCCCGTGGCACCAGGTTCCGTCGCTGTTACCACCTCATCATCGATTTATCTCTGCGCCACCAGTGCAGCACTGACCACCTGGTTCGTTGCCGCTAGGTACAACAGAGACGGTTCCTGTGGTCGGGGCGCAACCAGTATTGGCGTGGAGGAAAGATACTTCTTCAGATCCTGTAACGCTGCTTCTGCTTCCGGCGTCCACTCCATTGGGCCCGCCTTCTTCAAAATCTTGAAAAAGGGGAGGGTGCGCTCAGCAGACTTGGAAATGAATCTGCTCATGGCGGCAATGCAGCCAGCAAACCGACGCACATCCTTGACCCGTTTGGGTGCTTCAATCTGCTCTATAGCTTTGATCTTGTCCGGATTGGCTTCTATCCCACGCTGCGACACAAAGAACCCAAGAAGCTTGGCAGACGGAACGCCGAAAACGCACTTCTCAGGGTTCAGCTTGAGGTTGATCTTGCGCAGGTTCACAAACGTTTCTTGTAAATCCGGTACAAGGGTCGCCCTGTCCTTGGTTTTGACCACTATATCATCCATATAAGCCTCCATATTTCTATGGAGTTGGGCTTCAAAACTAGTCTGGACTGCCCTCGCAAATGTTGAGCCAGCACTCTTCAACTCGAAAGGCATTCATACGAAACAGTACGAACCACATGGGGTGATGAATGCTATGTTCTCTTCGTCTTCTCTCGCCATGAAGATCTGGTGGTAGCCGAAGTAGGCATCGAGGAATGACATCAGGTCACACCCTGCCGTGGAGTCGACAATCTGGTCTATGCGCGGCAACGGGAAGGGGTCCTTCAGACAAGCTTTATTGATATCTGTGTAATCAATACATAGCCTCCACTTCCCATTTTCCTTGCGCACTACCACTGGATTGGCCAACCACGTTGGGTGGAGCACTCCTCTCACCAAACCCGCAGCTTCCAGTTTCCGGATCTCCTCGGTGATGAACTCTTGCCGTTCCAAAGCTTGCTTCCTAATATTCTGCTTGACGGGCCGTGCATGAGCGCAGACAGCAAGGTGGTGCTCAATCACCTCGCTGGGAACGCCGGGGATGTCGGATGCTTGCCAGGCAAACACGTCGACATTCGCCCGCAGGAAGGTGACGAGCGCGTCTTCCTATTTGTTGTCAAGGGCGGAGCTTATGGTAAAAGCCCCTCCCGTGCCGTCCTCCTTGACAGAAGACTTCTTGGTTCCTGGCGGCGTAGCCCTTGATCTCTTATTCCTGCCGGTGGAGCTCTCTGGCACGTCCTCGACGGGAGCACGACACTCCAAAGAGGCGCGCTTGCCGGAGTGGGTGTCTGAGGTCTCGCCGGTCTTCTTCCTTCCGGTGGAGCTCTCAGGCACGTCCTCGATGGGAGCACAACACGCCAAAGAGGTGCGCTTGCCAGAGTGGGCGCCCGAGGTCTCGCCGGTCTTCTTCTTCTTCCCTCCCGGGGCTCCAATGGCAGGAGCAAGTGCCCCTGTAGCGGCAGTTGCTGCAACTGCTTGCTGGTACAATTGGTTGGCGCAAACCAGCGCGTCTTTCTTGTCGGAGGGGATGGTGTTGATCGTCGCGGGCCCTGGGATCTTCAAGGTGTTGTAGGCATAGTGCGACGCCGCCATGAACTTGGCCAGCGCTGGGCGTCCAAGGATCCCGTTATAGGGCAGGGGGTTCCTGGCGACATCGAACACGATCCTCTCGGTCCTATAGCGGGCAGTGTGACTTTCCCCTTTGGTTGGCTCCTTCCTGGGCTGACCCCTTGAAATGTGCCCGTCTCCTCGAGGTCTCCATCAGGAACTTGTAGCTTCTTGATCACGGTGGGCGAGAGTAAGTTTAGCCCGGCCCCGCCATCGACTAGCATCTTCCTCACCTTGAGGTTGCGTATTGTTGGTGAAACCAACAATGGCAAGCACCCTGTCGGGACCCCGATCCTAAGTCACACCGATCTAGCATGTAACACACCATATCACTTTGCGGCCTCACGCACGGTATCCCCAAGGGTGCCACCTTACCTGGCCAGGGACCGTTTGCGCATTTTGGCTCACGTATATGATAGTGTCGCTAGCATCCATATGACAGAGAACCCGGGCCGACATGTAATGCCCCGGATGTAATACTTTCCCTTTTGGGTATATAATATATCTCCGGCTTCATCTATTTCCATTCCGGGTTCTTTATCTTTCGGGTTTTCGTCGTTTTGTTGTGTGAGTGTGTGGCATTCATTCATATCATGTAGACATGTGCATCGCATTGCATTTGTGTTGTCGGTTGCATCCGGTTCCGCGTGTTTCTTCCCGTTGTCCGTTTCGCGTTCCGGAGCTCCCTCACGTGTCCGTGACGTCCCGTAAGGCCTACTTTGTTGTTCGGGCGTTTAACGTCACCGGTGTGCCGCGAGGTTGTTGTGTGTGTTGTTGTTTTGTTGTGTGAAACCCGCCTCTCAAATCTCGTCTCGTTTGGACTCCGTTGACTTTCCCATCCGTTGTTCATGTGGGTCCGATGTGCCTTTACTTCGTGTCCCGAAAACACCCCTACTGCAGTCTTTTATCTCCGTCTAGGCCTTTTAAATCTACCCCCGCGATCGGATCCGTCGGATCGCGATCGGAGGGCTCCTAGCGCCCCCAAATCTCCAAACCCTAGCAGATCTGCTATATATTAGACCCTGGTCTATTTATTTTAGCATCTCCTCCTTCTTCCTCCTCCTCCCCTCTTTTTTTCCCAAATCCACCAGATCCCCAAATTTTCTCCTGGATCCCGAGGGAACCAGCCGTTCTGGCCAGTCCCTCGATCCTCTCCGCGCGCGCCAGCCATCGCTGGGTCAACGCCGCGCGCCAGCCACCGAGGCCGCAACCTCTCCGCAGATCGATCGCCCCAGCCGGCGAGACGACCGCGTCGGCCCAGGTCCACCCCCTCGTCACCTCTCCCTCCTCGAGGCCCGTACGCCGCGGCCCCCAGGTCCCCACATCGCCGACTCCTTCGCACCCGGGCCCGAAGGCCCAGCTCCCCAACGCCTCCTCCCAGCAGCGCCCCGTACGCCGCCGCATCGCCCCTGGGCCTCCCAGTCGGCCGGCCCGTACCGCGGCCCCCCTCGGGTCCCCACATCGCCACCGTCCGCGCCGGATCGCTGCTCCCTCCGAGCTGGGCTGCCCTCGCCCCGGCGCCAGGCCCAGCCAGAGCCAGCGCCAGCGGCCCAGGCCGCGTCGGGCCTCCCAGCCGCACCGCGCCGCCGCCTTGCCTCCGCTGGGCCGGATCCGCATCGGGCCAGGGCCGCCTCGGTTTTTCCAGATCTGGACTCAGGTCGAATCCCCTCTCTTTTCACTAAGTCCCAGCTTTATTGATCTGTGATGCACTTTTCATACATGCATAACTTTTACTGTGTTGCTCCGTTTTGCGCGTGTAATATGTCCAGACGTTCGTGGAGTTGTGCTCTACGTTTTACCTGTTGTTGTCATGCATGTTAGAGATCATCTAGGTGCTTGTTTTTCTGTTGCAAGAGTGCATCATGATTTAAACTGCTGTTGTGTGTTATTTTCATGCCACCTTTGCCATGTGATATCTTTTAGCTCGTTTGTCCAAATGATGCAAATGACATGTCCACGTGTTCGTCTTGCCACGAACTACGTGTTGCTTGTGATAGGTTGCATGGTAGATTTATTATTGCCTTGTTATCATCGTTGCAAAGTGCCATGTTCATATGATGTGTTTTCACTTGTTATGAAATGCCATCTTGTTGAGCTCGTTGCAATCGTTGTGTTCACCTATATGATGCATGCTTGTGTGTTTCGGGATCACCTTCATGTGCACTTTGAAGAGTTGCTTACCCTTTGCCATGTTTAGTTTCGAGGTGACTTAAACATGCTCTTTTATATGCCATGATGATATTGCTGTTTTAGGTCACTAAGTCTGAAATCTGTAACGTTCCGATGCCATGTTCGTGTGATGCTCTAGGACAAAGCATGATAGTTTTGGAGTGGATTTTGATTGTTCCTTGTAGTATATATTGTTGTCTTTCCATCCATGTCCTCACATGTCCATTTAAGTGGCTGTAGCATGTTTATCTTTTGCTCTAAAGTTTCAATAAAATTCTGCTGCCAGAATTTTATTGTCAAGTTCAATATGTCCAAGATCATTGCTATTGATCCGTGACTCCGTTGGGGGTGCACTTTCGACTTAGTTGCTGTACTATATGTCTAGTTTGTGTTCATGTCCTTTGCCATGCTTTTTGGGTGCTGTAGCTTAATTATTTTGAGCTCCAAAGATGCTATGTTGCTGTAATTTTCAGCTTTCGCTCAAATCTTGTTTCGGGCATAACTTTTAGCCCGTAACTCCGATTTCAGCGAATCTTATATCAAACTTGGTTGATTTTCTGTGTAGATTAATAATATCAGATTGTTATCTTGTTTTGAGGTGATTTGCTTGAGTGATTTTTTCCGTGCTCCGTGTGCATCCTTAGTGCATCCATCATGCATTCATGTTTTCCGAGTGCGCATTGCATCTTGTTGATTGGTGCTTGGTGTGATTGTTTTGTTTAGAGCCGGAAGCTGAGACCGGGTATGAAGTTGAGCACGAGGTTTCCAACGAGGTTGAGCACGAGGACCCTTCTTACGATCCGAACGACTTCTCTTCAGGCAAGATGACCGAACCCCGATAACATTACTATCTTTGCCTATTTCTAGTAGTCTCGATCTATAGTTTTGCCTCGATGCCCATGTTCTTCTTGTCAGCCTCCTATTTGTAACCAATTGCCATGTTTAACCAACCTACCTATGCAAACCGTTGCTTGGCTAAGTACGCTTCGCTCAGCCCCTCTTATAGCGTTGCTAGTTGCAGGTGAAGTGAAGATGCTTGCTCCATGTTGAAGTTTGGTTGGGTTATATCACACTATATAAATGCTTTAACTGAAATCATCTATATATTGGCAAGGGTGGAAGGCTAAGCCTTTTGCTTGGTGATTTGTTCCACTCATGCCGTTAGGATCCGTATAAGCCGGTATTATGTTCCTTGATTATGCGTTCCTAACACGGTTGGGGTGTATGGGACCCCCTCGATAAACCGCTAAGTGCTAAGTCTTTTCCAGCAAGTCCCAACATTGGTACTATTTGCCTAATAACAAACTAAACTTGCATAGGGAGTGATTAACCCTCTTCCTTAATCAACAACCCCGGGCCAGTGCTCCACATGAGTGTTGGTCCGAAACGAGCAGACTGCGGGGCCGCCGAGGGGCAACCTGAGGTATCTGGCATACACCTGTAGGATGACTCATCCGGTCGTGTCCTGAGACTTAGATACGCGCGGCTACTATCAGGGTGTCGACACGCCGGGAGGATTTGCTGGATTAGCCTTACCTTAGCTCGGTATATCTTGAGCACGGGATTCCGAGGATACTCGGGTCTTCCCACTTTGGAGTTGCGACTCCGCGGATCGTGGGCTTGTAATGGGTCAAGTTGGAACACCCCTGCAGGGTTTGAACTTTTGAAAGCCGTGCCCGCGGTTATGTGGCAGATGGGAGCTTGTTAATTCCGGTTGTAGATAATTTGACACAATGTTTCTAATACACTACCAGTGTGTGTTCCGTGACTGTCAATTTCCGAATAGGGATTCGGGAGTTGAACACGGAGGGGTTATGATTGTGGAGCTATAGCTAGGATCACTTCGTGATCACTTCTCGCCGATGCCTTCTCTTCTCGCTCTCACTTACGTAAGCTAGATGCTAGTTGCTGCTGCAGACACTTATTCTTTCTTCAGCCTTTTCCTCACCCAAAGGCTTTGATAGTCTTGTTACCCGGAGACGGGATTGCTGAGTCCTCTGTGGCTCACAGTTACTTCACACACCAGATGCAGGTCCAGCTGTGAGCTATCCAGGTGATGGCACCGAGCTGGATTGGGAGTACGACGAGGAGCGTAGTCGCTACTACGTGCGCTACCCGGACGATCAGTAGTGGAGTCTCTTACTAGGATTCGATCCGCCTGTGGTTTATTTATCTGAGTTCGGTACTTTGACATTTGGCTTTTGCCCTTAGAGGGTTGTGATGTTCTTAATGTATGATGTTTGAGACTTGTACTGTAATTCTGTGACGTGGCGAGTGTAAGCCAACTATTTTCAGTTTACTATCCCCTCTTTTACATGAGTTGTGCAAAGATTACCGAACTTGAGATCATTCTAGGATGGATTTATGCCTTTAAGTCGTGCCTCGACACGTAGGAGGTATAACTCCATCCTGGGCATTACAAGTTGGTATTCAGAGCCTTCTCCGACCTAGGAGCCCCCACTGTTTGATCGAACCGTTGACGGTCGAGTCTAGGCACACACTGAAAACTTTTTGAGTCCTATATTATATCGGAGAGTAGGATTTCTTTGCTTCTCATACCCTTTCTCTCTGGTGAGGACTCCTGACGTCTACTCTTGTCTCTCCTATCTTTAAAATTTGCACAAATTATTTTTTAGGAATCCCGCGAGTATTCTGGGATTGTTTCGATGTTCTTGTGACAAGGATATTGTTCCCGATGCCTCCTGTTACCGAGGAGTTGAGCTTCGGGGTATCATTGTAACAAGCATATCACGACAGTACTAAATACTTAAGACGGCCGACATCGAAAATCTCTCCTATACGGCCAGTGGCAAGATAACCCCGACATCACCCATTACTGGGGAGGTAGTTCGAGAGTATTGCCATAGCTTGTTATAGTGGATGCTTTTCGAAGGTCCGAGGTACACAGTTTCCGAGAAAGACTGGTTATGTGTTGAAGGATGGATACACCTGGATGTAGGTTTAGAGTTGATTGCGCGGTGCTTCCCGTGTATCCCCAACACCTGATTGCATAACTGGAATCTTTCGGAAATCTATAGGTGGGTTTTATCCAGTAGATCGTAGGCATTCTTCCAACGAATGCAGGTTAGTGAGTTCAGGGTTCGACATTGAGTGAAGGGGTTATATGACCGAGGTTACTATCAGGAGTTGCATCTTAAAGGGTCCTTGGCTATGCTGATCCGGGGATTGCAAAACCTTTTCATAACGCGTTCATATGCTTTCAGCACAAAGATGTTAGAACGAAACTCCTCTCTTGTGTTTGTTCCTGTCCGTACCTTGTTGTTTTTCTTATTTTCATTTTGTCCCCTATGTGGCTTCTCGTGAAGACTGAATTATCAATTAACTGAGAAATTCATGCGTTCCTCTTGTTCGGATGATTTCATTCGTTCTTATTGTTCGAATGATTATTGTGAAGACTTGTTGCAATTCATTCCATTGATTCAGCTTATTCCTTTTGTCAATCAATTGCTGATTCGTGGTCATCTCTTACAGGATGGCTCCGAAAAAGGTTCCGAACGCTAACCCAGAGGTGGAATAGGTCCCAGAGCATCCTCCTTCCCCTCCTCCTCCGCCTGAGGCTTGGAGAGCAATTATGGAGACTACAGCTCAGAACACTTAGTTGATGATGCAGATGATGCAGATGATGCAAGCTAATCAAGCTAATCAGGGTGTTCCAGTGAATCAAGGCAACTTCTTCCAGCAGCACCATGCTACTCTCAACCAGTTCCTGGCTAACAATCCTAAAGCTTTCAGTTACTGTGTCGACCCTCTTGATGCTGAGGATTGGTTGACCGACATAAAGAAGCATTTTGAGTGCAGTAACGTGAAAGAAGATGACTATGTGAAGTTTGCAGCCTTCCAACTGAAAGATCAAGCAGCTGACTGGTGGCAGCATTACAAAGACTCCAGGCCGGGTCAAGTGATCTCTTGGGAGAATTTCTGCAAGGATTTCCGCTCGCACCACATTCCTACAAGTGTCATCGAGGGTATGCGTGAGCAATTCCGCAACCTCAAGCAGGGCTCCATGTCAGTCTATCAGTATAATGTCAAGTTCCAAAACCTCGCTCGCTATGCAAAACAAGACATCCCTGATGCAAAGAGTAAAATCTATCAGTTCCGTGGAGGTCTCAAAGATGAACTTCAGCTTGCTCTCACTTTGTTCGAGCCAGACGAATTCGATAAGTTCTATAACATGGCTTTGAAACAAGAAGCAGCTCAGCTTAAGATGGAGGCTTCTAAGAAGAGAATTCGAGATGCTGTTCACTCTTCCTCATCGTCTCAGTTGGTCTCGAAGCATCAGAAATTCTGGCTTCCTCCTCCTCCAGTGATTCGAGCTCCATACAACAACTCCAACAACTTCAACAACTCCAACAACAAGAACTCTAGTGGTCGTGGTTTCTCCCACCCACCCAACCCGAGCAACCAGTCGAAGAAGCAGTTTCATTCTCAAGGCTCCAAGTCCAGTGGCTCTCATTTCCGTCCTCTCTCTGAAGTGGTGTGCAACAAGTGTGGCCAGAAGGGTCATTATGCCAACAGATGTCCGAATCCGAAGCGTCTTCCTCCTCCTCCACCTATGAGTTCAGCTATTGTCAAGCATGATCCAAAGTCTGCAAGGGTCAATCTGATGAATGCAGCACAAGCGGAGGCTTCTTCTGATGTCATTTTGGGTAACCTTCCAGTGAACTCTTTTCCAGCTAAAGTGTTATTTGATTCGGGTGCATCATGCTCTTTCATGTCTCAACCTTTTGCATCCAAGTATAATGTTGACATCCAAAGTCTGCCTCAGAGGTTGCAAGTAATTTCTCCGGGCAAGTGCATGTATTCCAACATTTTTGCTCCGAATGTTTCTATTCGCATGGGTGATTATCGTTTTATGGCTAAACCGGTGATTCTTGGTAATTCTGACATCGACCTCATCCTCGGAATGGATTGGCTTTCTCAGCACGATGCTCATATTGATTGTGCTCAAAAGGAAGTCAAGTTGACTCATTCTGATGAAGATGTGATTATCTTTGCTTCAAGGGATAATACTATTCGGCTTTTCTCTCTTAATGATCAGGGCGAAATTAATGCCATAAATCAAATTCCGGTGGTGAACGAATATCAAGACGTCTTTCCAGAAGAACTTCTAGGCATGCCTCCACACCGTCAGGTGGAGTTTGTCATTGAACTCGAGCCGGGCACTGAGCCTGCTTGCCGGCGTCCATACAAGCTATCTCCGGATGAATTGAAGGAATTGAAGAAGCAGCTTGATAAGCAGGAGAGTATGGGTCTCATCAGACCGAGTACATCTCCGTGGGGCTGTGGTGTCTTATTTGTCAAGAAGAAAGATGGCACGGAGCGTCTCTGTGTTGACTACCGGCCATTGAACAAGAAGACGATTAAGAACAAGTATCCGCTCCCCAACATCAACGAACTCTTTGAGCAGCTCAAAGGATCTAAAGTGTTCTCTAAGCTTGACCTCCGAATGGGCTACCATCAAATTCGCATTCGCGAGGAAGACATTCCCAAGACGGCCTTCAGAACGAGCTACGGTTCATACGAGTATACCGTCATGTCCTTCGGTCTCGCCAATGCTCCTCCTACCTTTTCAAGGATGATGCATTACATCTTCAACCCCTATACTGGCGAGTTCGTGCTTGTGTATCTGGATGATATTCTGGTGTTTTCCAAGAATGAAGAAGATCACGAAAAGCACTTGCGTCTGGTTCTTGATCGACTCCGAGAGCATAAATTCTATGCCAAGTTCTCCAAGTGCGAGTTTTGGCTCGATAAGGTTTTGTACCTGGGCCACATTATCTCAGCTGACGGTATTGCGGTTAATCCCGAGAAAGTTGAAGCAATTGTCAACTGGGAAGCTCCTCAGAACGTCAAGCAGCTCCGCAGTTTTCTGGGTCTTGCCAGCTATTGCAGAAGATTTGTTGAAAACTTCTCAAAGATTGCCAAGCCTCTTTCCAACCTGCTTCAGAAGAATGTCAAATACTTTTGGTCTCCAGAGTGTGAAGTGGCATTCAAAACCCTCAAAGAGAAGCTTGTCTCTGCTCCAGTTCTGACTCCTCCGGATGAAACCAAGCCCTATGAAGTACTCTGCGATGCTTCTCTTCAAGGTCTTGGTGGTGTGCTTATGCAAGATAAGAGAATTGTGGCATACACTTCTCGTCAGCTCAAGCCAAGTGAGAAGAACTATCCCACACATGATCTCGAGCTAGCAGCTGTGGTACATGCTCTGATTACGTGGAGACATCTGTTGTTGGGCAGAAAGGTCAACATCTTCACTGATCACAAGAGCTTGAAGTACATCTTCACACAACCGCATCTGAACCTCCGCCAGACTCGTTGGGTCGAAATGATCCAAGAGTACAACCCCAGCATTGAATACACTCCTGGCAAGGCGAATGTGATTGCAGATGCTTTGAGCAGAAAGGCATATTGCAACAGCCTTCTTATCAAGCCATACCAGCCTGAGCTTTGTGAAGCATTCAGGAAACTCAACCTTCAAGTTGTTCCGCAGGGTTTTCTTGCTAATCTCCAAATTGCTCCTACCTTGGAAGATCAAGTCCGTGAGGCCCAGCTCAGTGATACCATAGTGAAGAAGGTGAAACATGGGATTGCAAAGGGCACTCCAAAATACAAGTGCTTCCGTGTTGATGAGAGAGATACCTTGTTCTTCGAGGACAGACTCGTTGTTCCCAAAGGTGGTCTCAGGAAGCTCATAATGGAAGAAGCTCATGACTCTCTCCTTTCCATTCATCCTGGCAGTTCCAAGATGTACCAAGACCTCAAGCAAGCTTACTGGTGGACACGCATGAAAAGGGAGATTGCCCAATTCGTGAATGAATGTGATGTATGCAGAAGAGTGAAAGCAGAACATCAACGTCCAGCCGGTCTTCTCCAACCTCTTCCTATTCCTGAGTGGAAGTTCGACCACATTGAAATGGACTTCATCACTGGTTTTCCTAAATCCAAGCGAGGAAATGATGCTATCTTTGTGGTGATTGACAAGCTTACCAAAGTCGCTCACTTTCTTCCAGTCAAGGAATCAATCAATGCAGCTCAACTTGCAGAGCTGTACACTTCCAGAATTGTGTCCCTACATGGCATTCCTCAAGTGATATCCTCAGACCGTGGCAGCTTGTTCACATCAAGGTTCTGGGACTCCTTTCAGTCCGCCATGGGCACTAAGATCAGGTTCAGCACTGCCTTTCACCCTCAGACTAGTGGTCAAGTCGAGCGTGTGAATCAGATTCTAGAAGACATGCTCAGAGCCTGTGTCATCTCCTTCGGCATGAAATGGGAAGACTGCCTTCCATTTGCCGAGTTCTCTTACAACAACAGCTTTCAAGCAAGTGCAGGCAAAGCACCGTTTGAAATTCTCTATGGCAGAAAGTGCCGTACCCCTCTCAACTGGTCTGAAACAGGCGAACGCCAACTTCTTGGCAATGACTTGATCTCTGAAGCCGAAGAAATGTGCAAAGTCATACGTGAGAATCTCAAGGCCGCTCAGTCGCGTCAGAAGAGCTACTATGACGGAAAGCATCGTGATTTGGCTTTCGACATCGGTGATCATGTCTATCTCCGAGTTTCTCCGATGAAAGGAACCCAAAGATTCGGTATCAAAGGAAAACTTGCTCCTAGATACGTCGGGCCTTTCAAGATTCTTGGCAAAAGAGGCGATCTAGCCTATCAGCTCGAGATCCCTTCCAACTTTGCAAATGTTCATGATGTCTTCCATGTGTCTCAACTTCGCAAATGCTTCAAGGCACCTGAGCGCATGATTCCGTTTGAGGAGATTGATCTTCAACAAGACCTTTCCTACCGAGAGCATCCAGTTGCAATTCTCGAAGAAACCGAACGCAAGACTCGCAACAAGTCCATCAAGTTTCTGAAAGTCAAGTGGTCACATCACACAGACCGAGAAGCTACCTGGGAACGAGAAGATCATCTTCGTTCCGAGTACCCTTCCTTTTTCCAGTCCTAGATCTCGGGACGAGATCTTTTTGTAGTAGAGGAGAGTTTGTAATGCCCCGGATGTAATACTTTCCCTTTTGGGTATATAATATATCTCCGGCTTCATCTATTTCCATTCCGGGTTCTTTATCTTTTGGGTTTTCGTCGTTTTGTTGTGTGAGTGTGTGGCATTCATTCATATCATGTAGACATGTGCATCGCATTGCATTTGTGTTGTCGGTTGCATCCAGTTCCGCGTGTTTCTTCCCGTTGTCCGTTTCGCGTTCCGGAGCTCCCTCACGTGTCCGTGACGTCCCGTAAGGCCTACTTTGTTGTTCGGGCGTTTAACGTCACCGGTGTGCCGCGAGGTTGTTGTGTGTGTTGCTGTTTTGTTGTGTGAAACCCGCCTCTCAAATCTCGTCTCGTTTGGACTCCGTTGACTTTCCCATCCGTTGTTCATGTGGGTCCGATGTGCCTTTACTTCGTGTCCCGAAAACACCCCTACTGCAGTCTTTTATCTCCGTCTAGGCCTTTTAAATCTACCCCCGCGATCGGATCCGTCGGATCGCGATCGGAGGGCTCCTAGCGCCCCCAAATATCCAAACCCTAGCAGATCTGCTATATATTAGACCCTGGTCTATTTATTTTAGCATCTCCTCCTTCCTCCTCCTCCCCTCTTTTTTTCCCAAATCCACCAGATCCCCAAATTTTCTCCTGGATCCCGAGGGAACCAGCCGTTCTGGCCAGTCCCTCGATCCTCTCCGCGCGCGCCAGCCATCGCTGGGTCAACGCTGCGCGCCAGCCACCGAGGCCGCAGCCTCTCCGAAGATCGATCGCCCCAGCCGGCGAGACGACCGCGTCGGCCCAGGTCCACCCCCTCGTCGCCTCTCCCTCCTCGAGGCCCGTACGCCGCGGCCCCCAGGTCCCCACATCGCCGACTCCTTCGCACCCGGGCCCGAAGGCCCAGCTCCCCGCGGCCTCCTCCCAGCAGCGCCCCATACGCCGCCGCATCGCCCCTGGGCCTCCCAGTCGGCCGGCCCGTACCGCGGCCCCCCTCGGGTCCCCACATCGCCACCGTCCGCGCTGGATCGCCGCTCCCTCCGAGCTGGGCTGCCCTCGCCCCGGCGCCAGGCCCAGCCAGAGCCAGCGCCAGCGGCCCAGGCCGCGTCGGGCCTCCCAGCCGCACCGCGCCGCCGCCTTGCCTCCGCTGGGCCGGATCCGCACCGGGCCAGGGCCGCCTCCGTTTTTCCAGATCTGGACTCAGGTCGATTCCCCTCTCTTTTCACTAAGTCCCAGCTTTATTGATCTGTGATGACCTTTTCATACATGCATAACTTTTACTGTGTTGCTCCGTTTTGCGCGTGTAATATGTCCAGACGTTCGTGGAGTTGTGCTCTACGTTTTACCTGTTGTTGTCATGCATGTTAGAGATCATCTAGGTGCTTGTTTTGCTGTTGCAAGAGTGCATCATGATTTAAACTGCTGTTGTGTGTTATTTTCATGCCACCTTTGCCATGTGATATCTTTTAGCTCGTTTGTCCAAATGATGCAAATGACATGTCCACGTGTTCGTCTTGCCACGAACTACGTGTTGCTTGTGATAGGTTGCATGGTAGATTTATTTTTGCCTTGTTATCATCATTGCAAAGTGCCATGTTCATATGATGTGTTTTCACTTGTTATGAAATGCCATCTTGTTGAGCTCGTTGCAATCGTTGTGTTCACCTATATGATGCATGCTTGTGTGTTTCGGGATCACCTTCATGTGCACTTTGAAGAGGTGCTTACCCTTTGCCATGTTTAGTTTCGAGGTGACTTAAACATGCTCTTTTATATGCCATGATGATATTGCTGTTTTAGGACTTAGTGATTTTTCACTAAGTCTGAAATATGTAACGTTCCGATGCCATGTTCGTGTGATGCTCTAGGACAAAGCATGATAGTTTTGGAGTGGATTTTGATTGTTCCTTGTAGTATATATTGTTGTCTTTCCATCCATGTCCTCACATGTCCATTTAAGTGGCTGTAGCATGTTTATCTTTTGCTCTAAAGTTTCAATAAAATTCTGCTGCCAGAATTTTATTGTCAAGTTCAATATGTCCAAGATCATTGCTATTGATCCGTGACTCCGTTGGGGGTGCACTTTGGACTTAGTTGCTGTACTATATGTCTAGTTTGTGTTCATGTCTTTTGCCATGCTTTTTGGGTGCTGTAGCTTAATTATTTTGAGCTCCAAAGATGCTATGTTGCTGTAATTTTCAGCTTTCGCTCAAATCTTGTTTCGGGCATAACTTTTAGCCCGTAACTCTGATTTCAGCGAATCTTATATCAAACTTGGTTGATTTTCTGTGTAGATTAATAATATCAGATTGTTATCTTGTTTTGAGGTGATTTGCTTGAGTGATTTTTTCCGTGCTCCGTGTGCATCCTTAGTGCATCCATCATGCATTCATGTTTTCCGAGTGTGCATTGCATCTTGTTGATTGGTGCTTGGTGTGATTGTTTTGTTTAGAGCCGGAAGCTGAGACCGGGTACGAAGTTGAGCACGAGGTTTCCAACGAGGTTGAGCACGAGGACCCTTCTTACGATCCGAACGACTTCTCTTCAGGCAAGATGACCGAACCCCGATAACATTACTATCTTTGCCTATTGCTAGTAGTCTCGATCTATAGTTTTGCCTCGATGCCCATGTTCTTCTTGTCAGCCTCCTATTTGTAACCAATTGCCATGTTTAACCAACCTACCTATGCAAACCGTTGCTTGGCTAAGTACGCTTCGCTCAGCCCCTCTTATAGCGTTGCTAGTTGCAGGTGAAGTGAAGATGCTTGCTCCATGTTGAAGTTTGGTTGGGTTATATCACACTATATAAATGCTTTAACTGAAATCATCTATATATTGGCAAGGGTGGAAGGCTAAGCCTTTTGCTTGGTGATTTGTTCCACTCATGCCGTTAGGATCCGTATAAGCCGGTATTATGTTCCTTGATTATGCGTTCCTAACACGGTTGGGGTGTATGGGACCCCCTCGATAAACCGCTAAGTGCTAAGTCTTTTCCAGCAAGTCCCAACATTGGTACTATTTGCCTAATAACAAACTAAACTTGCATAGGGAGTAATTAACCCTCTTCCTTAATCAACAACCCCGGGCCAGTGCTCCACATGAGTGTTGGTCCGAAACGAGCAGACTGCGGGGCCGCCTCGGGGCAACCTGAGGTATCTGGCATACACCTGTAGGATGACTCATCCGGTCGTGTCCTGAGACTTAGATACGCGCGGCTACTATCAGGGTGTCGACACGCCGGGAGGATTTGCTGGATTAGCCTTACCTTAGCTCGGTATATCTTGAGCACGGGATTCCGAGGATACTCGGGTCTTCCCACTTTGGAGTTGCGACTCCGCAGATCGTGGGCTTGTAATGGGTCAAGTTGGAACACCCCTGCAGGGTTTGAACTTTCGAAAGCCGTGCCCGCGGTTATGTGGCAGATGGGAGCTTGTTAATTCCGGTTGTAGATAATTTGACACAATGTTTCTAATACACTACCAGTGTGTGTTCCGTGACTGTCAATTTCCGAATAGGGATTCGGGAGTTGAACACGGAGGGGTTATGATTGTGGAGCTGTAGCTAGGATCACTTCGTGATCACTTCTCGCCGATGCCTTCTCTTCTCGCTCTCACTTACGTAAGCTAGATGCTAGTTGCTGCTGCAGACACTTATTCTTTCTTCAGCCTTTTCCTCACCCAAAGGCTTTCATAGTCTTGTTACCCGGAGACGGGATTGCTGAGTCCTCTGTGGCTCACAGTTACTTCACACACCAGATGCAGGTCCAGCTGTGAGCTATCCAGGTGATGGCACCGAGCTGGATTGGGAGTACGACGAGGAGCGTAGTCGGTACTACGTGCGCTACCCGGACGATCAGTAGTGGAGTCTCTTACTAGGATTCGATCCGCCTGTGGTTTATTTATCTGAGTTCGGTACTTTGACATTTGGCTTTTGCCCTTAGAGGGTTGTGATGTTCTTAATGTATGATGTTTGAGACTTGTACAGTAATTCTGTGACGTGGCGAGTGTAAGCCAACTATTTTCAGTTTACTATCCCCTCTTTTACATGAGTTGTGCAAAGATTACCGAAGTTGAGATCATTCTAGGATGGATTTATGCCTTTAAGTCGTGCCTCGACACGTAGGAGCTATAACTCCATCCTGGGCATTACACGACATGACCAGTTATAAACCAAAAGTGGCACTAAATTACAGAGACAGGCATTCATGACCCAGCAACGAACGTGTCGGTCATCAACGTATGAACCCAAGTCGTAGCAAGCTACAAGGACTTAAAGGAACAACGCGTGACATTTCCCCTAAGCGACAGACACAGGAACGAAGAAGGACACATGCCGGTCAGCCTAAGTGTTCCGGAGCAGTAGCAAGCTACCAAGGCTCAGTGGAAACACTAGGAGACATTTCCCTGTAAGATAGGCTACCAAGGGTAAACAACTAGGTGTCGGATCCCACACATACCAAGCATTTCAATAACATACACGCAATATGCTCAATATGTGCAAATACAACATGGCATCACAACAAGACTCTAATAAACAAAGTATTTATTCATTAGGCTCCGAGGAGCCAAGTATTACAAGCATGGGTCTCACGACCCAACATTCAGAGCATACAAGCAACAAGCGGAAGCACTACATGTCTGAGTACAGACATCTACAAATGAAAAAGGCTGAAGAGCCTGACTATCTACAACACTTGTCCAAGATCGTAGCTGAGGTACAAGCTACTTGTCGAAGTCCAAGCGGAACTACTAGTGAGACATCAATCCTATCTGCAAAACATAAATTAAGCAAACATGAGTACAAAGGTACTCAGCAAGACTTACATCAAATCCTATCATACATGCACTTGTATCAAGAAGGCAAAGTGGGGTTTAGTTGCAGCAAGCCAGCTTTGACTCAGTGGCTATCCTATTCTACGATTGCTGGTAACTCTTTTGAGGTGGCGCACACGAGTCCACTAAGCACCACACAATACACCACTATGGATTCATCCCCGTCTCCCTACGAGAAGGCCATATATAGCACTCACACTTGTCTTGAATATTTTAGAGTGTCCACTTCAAGTTGTCTATGTACCACGTAAGCATCCAAGAAGTCCATATACGCGGACCCGGCTATTCGAATAGATTATGATAACCCTGTAGGGGTGTACTTCTTCACACACGCTCTCGCCACTTACCGCCAGGTACACGTCTCGTATCTCGGCAACCTTCAAGCGGAAGCCTGGCGAGGGTGTCGGCCACGACCTGACTAACCACACAAGTCTCTCGTCCAGGTTTATCGCCTATTCGGGTTCCATCCGCAAGGGAGTCCGGCCGAGGTTTCCATCACGGACCCAAACGATGTCTATAGGGTTCCCGAGCCCACCATCCGGGTGCCACTCGGTACACCGGGCCACGTGTGCCTAGTCTGTCCCAAGCCCACCCTGCCGGGTGCCACCTGGTAGAGAAATAACACTACCTACAAACACCAGAAACTAGTCGCAACTCCTGGACAGAGATCATGTTGATTAATAAGTCGAGAGGGGTCGAGTTACCGGAACCCAATGTGTGGTAGTAACTAGTCATTGGATAACATACTCGGAACTCAGTTCTTAGGGACGGTTCCAGTGAGACAACCCACCATGTACTCCTACATGGCCTCTCACCACTACCTTTACCAAATCGTGTTCACACACTTAACCCTCAGCATCAGAACATATCATTTCACTCTAATTCATTCCCGATGAATCAGACCTGACACACTCTAAGCAATAGCAAGCAAGGCATGGTAAGATCACATCATGGCTTCAATCAACTCCTACACATGCTAGTGGGTTTCAACTATTTACTGTGGAAAGACAGGTCATGCAGAGGAATGGGTTCAACTACCGCAGCATAAAGTAGCAGTTGAGATCGTTGTTGACCTAATGCAATAACAAGGAGCAGGAGCGAGAGAGGGATTGTATCGGAATGAACAAGGGGGTTTGCTTGCCTGGTAAAACAACGTGCAGAGCACTGCTCCTCTGACAGGTACTCTGGATCGGTCTCCGGAGCTGGACCTATCGAGAAGAACGGTGCCGACAATCAGACACAAGCATATGCAACAATATGATGCATGAATATGGCATGAAGTTATGATGTTGTTTGAGCTAGTGCAACTAGCATTCAATTTGAAAGGAGTCCATTTGAGCCAAGGGTTCAAATGCAATTTTAAAATAAGCATTCTAAATGCCAAATATGTGTTTTCAAATAAACAGTAGGTTTAACTTCATTTGTCATGCATGAAAATGGTACAGATGGATTGATTGAATTTTTCTGATAATTTTTCATATATAAATTATTTCATTCTGAGCTACAGTTGAATTTCTATGAATTTTTGAAGTTTTGAATATTTTCTGGAATTTCGTGTTTAAAAATAATTCCAGAAAATAATTAATTGCGTCAGCACTGCGTCATGCTTGCGTCAGCAAGTCAACAGCGATGACTGGTCAAACCTGACGTGTGGGGCCACACGTCAGTGACACCGGGGCTAAACCTGAGTCAAACCCAGCTGACCAGGGTTTGACCAAGCCCTGGGGCCCATGGTCAGTGGCTTAGGGGGTGGTTTAGGTGGCAGGATTAGCAGTTAAGCACGTGCCATGCCAGTCGCCAGAGTTTCGCCGGCGACGACCTCGAGCCACGGCGGAAGTTCGCCGGAACGAGCTGGAGGCCACGGTTGGGCAAACGGAAACCACCGGCGGGTAGCCCGTGCACGGGCGCATCCAGCCGCGCATAGGGGAGGTCGTGGGAACCGCGGAGCTCGCCGGAGCATGGCTCGCGGCGGCGGTGGCTTCGGCCGGAACGAAAACCACGGCTACGACACGGGAGAAGGGGAAGAAGAGAGGTAAAGCAAGGGGGAAACGGAGAGGAGCTCACGACGGGGCTGCTGAGCAGGCCAGTGGGCTCGGGGAGGCGTTGAACACGGCAAATCGGAGCCGGCGGTCAGCGGCGTCCGAGCAGGAAGAAGTGGACGACGGCGGCTCCACAGGGCGTCCGGCGTCTTGTGGCTGGGCGGAGAGGAAGAGGGAGTCGTGGCGGAGCTCGTGGGCTCTACGGAGGGGCGAGGGGATGGCTCCGGCTACGACTACGGCGAGCGGCGGCGACGGTGGCGTTCGGAGCCGTGCGGGAGAGGGAGATAGAGGAGAAGGGAGGGTCCAGAGAGAGTGAAAAGAGGGCGCGCTCGATCCAGACGGCAGTGGCGACGTCGGCCGTCTCGTTGCGCTGGCAGGAGACGGCAGGCAGGCAGCTCGCGTGGCGAGCGGAGCGCTCGCGTGCGCCGGGCACGCGCCTCGCCTACTGGCGCGAGGTGGGGGACGGTGCGGTGGCCGGTGCGCTGGGCCGACTGCTGGGCCAGGCAGTTGGGCCACCAGGGTGGCACAGGTAAGTTGCTTTCTTTTATTTTTTTTCTTTTCTATTTTCTTCTGACATTTGTTTTGATTTAATTTCCAAACTAAATCATTTATTTTCTTCTGACATTTTATTTTGCAGGGACCTAGGAATTTACCCAAGCCCCTAAAAATAAAGAACCAGAATTTTGGACATATATAAAATATATAATATATATATATCCAAGCAAAATAGCTATTGCATTAATTCCAAATGCCCAAAATAAATACTTATGAGCTCCTAATAATATTGGTTTGATTTTTGTCTCTGACCAATATTTTTAGAGGGCCACATGAACATTTTCTTGGACCTTTTTGGAGCAACTTTTATTTGGGTCATTTTCAATAGGGTTTCTGAGGGTTTCACAAGTCCTCATTTCAATTTCATTTGAAATTTAAACATGATGCAAACCACAAGAGCTAACCTAGTGCATACCAGAACTAGGGTTGTGACAACTCGCCTCCACTCGAAAGAATCTCGTCCCGAGATTCAGGAGTAGGCGGAAAGAAGGTGGGGTACTCCAGTCAGAGACGATCTTCTCGCTCCCAAGTAGCTTCTCTCTCGGAATGACGAGACCACTGAACTTTGAGAAACTTGATGTTATGACGTCAAGTGACACGCTCTGCTTGATCCAGAATGCGAATGGGATACTCTCGATATGTGAGGTTATCTTGGAGGTCAAGCGTTTCGTGGTCCTCTCCGCGGATGGGATCCGAGAAGCAACGCCTGAGTTGAGAGACGTGGAAGACATCATGAACTCGGGAAAGATGTGGGGGTAGTTCCAATTGGTAGGCAACCTCTCCTCGTTTAGCAAGAATGCGAAAAGGACCAATGTAACGAGGAGCCAACTTGCCCTTGATACCGAAACGATGGGTACCCTTCAAAAGAGTAACCCGAAGATAAGCTTTGTCACCAACTTCATAAGCCACTTCCTTATGTTGACGATCATACTGGCTCTTTTGACGGGACTGGGCTGTTTTCAAATTCTCACGAATGACACGAACTTGCTCTTCTGCTTCCTGGATCATATCCGGTCCAAAGAATTGTCTTTCGCCGGTTTCTGACCAGTTCAAAGGTGTTCGACATCTTCGTCCATAGAGTATTTCAAAAGGAGCTTGTTTGAGACTAGATTGATAGCTATTGTTATAAGCAAACTCGACGAAAGGAAGACATTTCTCCCAATCCTTACCGAATGAGATAACGCAAGCTCTAAGCATGTCTTCGAGAATTTGGTTAACCCGTTCCACTTGACCACTTGACTGAGGGTGGAAAGCGGTACTGAACGAAAGATGGGTGCCCATGGCAGTCTGGAAACTCTCCCAGAAATGAGAAGTGAAAAGACTACCACGGTCTGAATTGATCTCTAGTGGAACACCATGAAGTGACACTATTCGAGAAATATACAAGTCAGCAAGCTGGCTAGCAGTGATACTCTCTCGAACAGGTAGGAAGTGAGCCACTTTGGAGAGACGATCAATGACTACGAAGATAGCATTATTCCCTCTCTTGGTCCTGGGAAAGCCAGTGATGAAGTCCATACCAACTTTATCCCATTTCCACTCAGGAATAGCTAGAGGCTGAAGGGTGCCAGCAGGTCTTTGATGTTCTGCCTTAACGCGACGACAAACGTCACATTTAGCAATGAATTCAGCAATTTCTCTCTTCATCCTAGTCCACCAGAACCTCTGGCATAGGTCCTGATACATCTTAGTACTACCGGGATGAATCGTGAGAGGAGATTCATGAGCCTCTTTAAGGATCAATTGCCGAAGATGTTGCTTCTTGGGAACCACCAGCCGGTTTTGGAAGAGAACAACACCTCGATCATCCATAGAGAAACATCCACCAACTCCCTTTTTAATGTTTCTCTTGATCCGGGTAATTCCGGTATCATGCTTTTGGGCTTCTAAGATATGATCCATAAGAGTAGGTTTCGCCACCAAAGTTGAAAGGAATCCGTGAGGAGCAATGTGAAGGTTAAGCTTACATAGTTCCTCATGGAGAAGTGGTTGGCCCGGCTGCAACATGAGATTGTTGCAATAGGTCTTACGACTTAGTGCATCAGCCATGACATTTCCCTTGCCCGGGGTGTAGGTAATTCCTAAGTCGTAATCTGAGATCAACTCCAACCAACGTCTTTGCCTAAGGTTCAAATCTGGTTGGGTGAAGATATACTTGAGACTCTGGTGATCGGTGTAGATCTCGCAACGATTACCAAGGAGGTAATGCCGCCAGGTCTTAAGTGCATAGACCACAGCTGCAAGCTCTAGATCATGTGTAGGATAATTCTCCTCATGTGGATGCAACTGTCGAGATGCATAGGCAATCACACGACAATCCTGCATAAGAATGCAACCTAGTCCCTGTCGTGAGGCATCACAGTAGATAACAAAGTCCTTAGTGAAATCCGGTGGCACAAGTATGGGAGCAGAGGTCAGGCGTCTTTTCAGTTCCTGAAAACTGTGCTCACACTGTGGGGACCACTCAAACTTTTTATCTTTCTTAAGAAGTTCCGTGAGAGGTTTGGCCACTTTCGAGAAGTTTTCAACAAAGCGGCGACAATAGCTGGCTAGACCAAGGAAACTCCTAACTTGTTTAACTGTTTCAGGCGGAGTCCAATCAAGGACGGCCTGAACTCTCTCAGGATTGACAGCAATGCCCTTCCCTGAGATTACGTGGCCGAGATAGGTCACTTCTGGCAACCAAAATTCGCACTTGGAGAATTTGGCATAAAGGCGGTGCTCTCTGAGTTTTTCTAGAACAAGTCTAAGATGTTCAGCATGCTCTTCCTCGTTCTTCGAGTAAATAAGAATATCATCGAGGTAAACCACGACGAACTTATCCAAATACTCCATGAAGATCGAGTTCATCAAGCGGGAGAAAGTGGCTGGAGCATTGGTTAAACCGAAAGACATGACGGTGTACTCGTACTGGCCATAACGAGTGACAAAAGCCGTCTTAGGAATGTCTCCGTTTTTAATTTTGATTTGATGGTAGCCTAACCTCAAATCCATTTTGGAGAAGACTGAGGATCCAGCGAGCTGATCATACAGGTCGTTGATCCTGGGAAGCGGATACTTGTTCTTTACCGTGACCAAATTAACGGGACGATAATCTACAACCATCCGATCCGTACCATCCTTCTTCTTGACGAAGAGGACGGGACAAGCCCAAGGAGAAGAACTAGGACGAATAAAACCCTTTTGCAAGGACTCATCAAGTTGTTTCTTAAGCTCAGCTAGTTCTAAGGGTGCCATCTTATAAGGTCTCCTAGAAATTGGAACAGTTCCTGGGATAAGATCTATGACGAACTCTAAATCCCTATCAGGTGGAACACCTGGTAGTTCTTCTGGAAAGACATCCGGAAAGTCTCGGACTACCGGGATATCTTCAAGGTCTGGAAGGGGGCTGGCATTAAGAGAATAGAGTTGACGCTTTGCAACTCTAGTGGAGACAGTGACTATCTTACCAGATGGGTGTGTAAGCTGAACAGACCTAGTGTAACAATCAATCTTGGCATGATGAGCTGTCATCCAGTCCATACCCAAGATGATGTTAATATCTAAAGACTTGAGGGCTATGAGTGAAGCAAGGAATACAAGTCTGTCAACTAGGATTCCATTACCATGGCTTATTCTGGTAGTTTGCCATCTAGACTCCGGGGTTTGGATTTCGAGCGGAGTTGGCATGTCACAAAATGACATGTCATGCAAACGAGCATAGCCTTCAGAGATAAAGGAGTGAGATGCTCCGGTATCGAACAGAACCGAAGCCGGATGGCAATGGACAAGGAGTGTACCAAGAACGACATTTGGATCATCATTAGCGTCTTTAGCTGAGACGTGATGCACACGTCCATGTTTAGTGGGAGCTGGATTGGCAATGATAGTCTTGCGTGGTGTCTTACTACGAAGAACGGACTTCACGGGCTGGGGTGGAGCAAGACTGGCCTGAGAACAGTCACGTGCATAGTGTCCTGGCTTTCCGCATGTAAAGCAAGTCCCTGAGGTAGGTCGTGGACCCGCATTGACAAGCGGTTTGCTAATAGGCTTGGGTGGAGCATAAGACTGAGCTGGATAAGGTACCACACAAGATGGCCTCGGAGGATAAGTGGGTGGAAGAACAGAGTTCGGAACCCAAATCCGGCGCTTCTGAGAACTAGAACCGGAAGAAGATCCCAAATCAAGGGTGTGCTTACGAGACTCCTCGTAAGTGAGATGAGCTGTCTCTACATTGATGGCCTTGTTCACAAGAGCCTGGAACGTGTTGCAATGATGCAAGTGGAGATCACGACGCAGTTTGGGGTTGAGACCCTTCCGGAACCTAGCCTGCTTCTTGGCGTCCGTGGACACTTCTTCTGTAGTATAGCGGGCGAGGTTCTCAAACTCTCGACTATAAGCATCAACAGCCATCTTAGCCTGTGTAAGACTACAGAACTCTTCTCTCTTACGATCGATAAGGGCTTGAGGAATATGATGCTCACGAAAAGCCTCGGTGAAATCTCTCCAGGTAGGAATCTGGCCAGCTGGAATCATGGCCTCATAGTTCTGCCACCAAAGACTAGCAGGACCTTCCAAGTGATAAGTGGCATAGATGACCTTGTCATCTTCAGCTACGTTTGCAGAACGCAGCTTGTGAGTGATACTACGGAGCCAGTCATCTGCGTCGAGTGGCTCAATGGGATGATGGATGGTGGGTGGTTTCAGACGAATGAAGTCATGGATGGTTGCCGATTCCTTGCACTAATGTGCGGTGTTCTCCTCAATACGTGCCAACAAGCGGTTAGACTCACGCTTGTTTCTCTCCATCTCTAATATTAACTCTGTCAACGAAGGCTGGTCGGGAGGATCCTCCTTATCCCTACCACCTCCGGGGTTCTGTCTATGAGCAGCTGAGCTTCGCTTAACTGAAGACATCCTGAGAAGCGAAACCGAAGACGGAAACATCAACAACTATAGGATGCATAAAGGTAGAACAAGGATTTAGTATATCTCGAACTACTAGGATAATTCCGGCAGCATAACGGCAGTAAAATGCTCAGAATGAGACATCCTGCTAGAAAAGAGTAGTACAACATCTCAACATCATCACTCAAGGTACTGTGATAGTACTAAACAAACTATACCGGAAGAACTTGAAAACAGGAGTAGGACTCTGATCAACCAATCCTAAGGGACTACGGAGTAGTAACTCGTGATCCTGATAGACGGAAAAGAAAGCCTAGTTCCTTAACCCCGTAGGAAAGGTAAGATGACTCAGATCAGAAGACATGAGGTATAAGGAGTAAAAAGAGCCTTACGTTCCCTTCCACAATCAATTCCCTTATATAACTAAGGAATTTCTAGACTCAACTTCGACCATTTTGGCTTGGTAATCCTACAGGCAGTCAGGCTCTGATACCAACGCTGTCGGGACCCCAATCCTAAGTCACACCGATCTAGCATGTAACACACCATATCACTTTGCGGCCTCACGCACGGTATCCCCACGGGTGCCACCTTACCTGGCCCGGGACCGTTTGCGCATTTTGGCTCACGTATATGATAGTGTCGCTAGCATCCATATGACAGAGAACCCGGGCCGACATGACCAGTTATAAACCAAAAGTGGCACTAAATTACAGAGACAGGCATTCATGACCCAGCAACGAACGTGTCGGTCATCAACGTATGAACCCAAGTCGTAGCAAGCTACAAGGACTTAAAGGAACAACGCGTGACATTTCCCCTAAGGGACAGACACAGGAATGAAGAAGGACACATGCCGGTCAGCCTAAGTGTTCCGGAGCAGTAGCAAGCTACCAAGGCTCAGTGGAAACACTAGGAGACATTTCCCTGTAAGATAGGCTACCAAGGGTAAACAACTAGGTGTCGGATCCCACACATACCAAGCATTTCAATAACATACACGCAATATGCTCAATATGTGCAAATACAACATGGCATCACAACAAGACTCTAATAAACAAAGTATTTATTCATTAGGCTCCGAGGAGCCAAGTATTACAAGCATGGGTCTCACGACCCAACATTCAGAGCATACAAGCAACAAGCGGAAGCACTACATGTCTGAGTACAGACATCTACAAATGAAAAAGGCTGAAGAGCCTGACTATCTACAACACTTGTCCAAGATCGTAGCTGAGGTACAAGCTACTTGTCGAAGTCCAAGCGGAACTACTAGTGAGACATCAATCCTATCTGCAAAACATAAATTAAGCAAACATGAGTACAAAGGTACTCAGCAAGACTTACATCAAATCCTATCATACATGCACTTGTATCAAGAAGGAAAAGTGGGGTTTAGTTGCAGCAAGCCAGCTTTGACTCAGTGGCTATCCTATTCTACGATTGCTGGTAACTCTTTTGAGGTGGCGCACACGAGTCCACTAAGCACCACACAATACACCACTATGGATTCATCCCCGTCTCCCTACGACAAGGCCATCCATAGCACTCACACTTGTCTTGAGTATTTTAGAGTGTCCACTTCAAGTTGTCTATGTACCAGGTAAGCATCCAAGAAGTCCATATCCGCGGACCCGGCTATTCGAATAGATTATGATAACCCTGCAGGGGTGTACTTCTTCACACACGCTCTCGCCACTTACCGCCAGGTACACGTCGCGTATCTCGGCAACCTTCAAGCGGAAGCCTGGCGAGGGTGTCGGCCACGACCTGACTAACCACACAAGTCTCTCGTCCAGGTTTATCGCCTATTCGGGTTCCATCCGCAAGGGAGTCCGGCCGAGGTTTCCATCACGGACCCAAACGATGTGTACAGGGTTCCCGAGCCCACCATCCGGGTGCCACTCGGTACACTGGGCCACGTGTGCCTAGTCTGTCCCAAGCCCACCCTGCCGGGTGCCACCTGGTAGAGAAATAACACTACCTACAAACACCAGAAACTAGTCGCAACTCCTGGACAGAGATCATGTTGATTAATAAGTCGAGAGGGGTCGAGTTACCGGAACCCAATGTGTGGTAGTAACTAGTCATTGGATAACATACTCGGAACTCAGTTCTTAGGGACGGTTCCAGTGAGACAACCCACCATGTACTCCTACATGGCCTCTCACCACTACCTTTACCAAATCGTGTTCACACACTTAACCCTCAGCATCAGAACATATCATTTCACTCTAATTCATTCCCGATGAATCAGACCTGACACACTCTAAGCAATAGCAAGCAAGGCATGGTAAGATCACATCATGGCTTCAATCAACTCCTACACATGCTAGTGGGTTTCAACTATTTACTGTGGAAAGACAGGTCATGCAAAGGAATGGGTTCAACTACCGCAGCATAAAGTAGCAGTTGAGATCGTTGTTGTCCTAATGCAATAACAGGGAGCAGGAGCGAGAGAGGGATTGTATCGGAATGAACAAGGGGGTTTGCTTGCCTGGTAAAACAACGTGCAGAGCACTGCTCCTCTGACAGGTACTCTGGATCGGTCTCCGGAGCTGGACCTATCGAGAAGAACGGTGCCGACAATCAGACACAAGCATATGCAACAATATGATGCATGAATATGGCATGAAGTTATGATGTTGTTTGAGCTAGTGCAACTAGCATTCAATTTGAAAGGAGTCCATTTGAGCCAAGGGTTCAAATGCAATTTTAAAATAAGCATTCTAAATGCCAAATATGTGTTTTCAAATAAACAGTAGGTTTAACTTCATTTGTCATGCATGAAAATGGTACAGATGGATAGATTGAATTTTTCTGATAATTTTTCGTATATAAATTATTTCATTCTGAGCTACGGTTGAATTTCTATGAATTTTTGAAGTTTTGAATATTTTCTGGAATTTCCTGTTTAAAAATAATTCCAGAAAATAATTAATTGCGTCAGCAAGTCAACAGCGCTGACTGGTCAAACCTGACGTGTGGGGCCACACGTCAGTGACACCGGGGCTAAACCCGAGTCAAACCCAGCTGACCAGGGTTTGACCAAGCCCTGGGGCCCATGGTCAGTGGCTTAGGGGGTGGTTTAGGTGGCAGGATTAGCAGTTAAGCACGCGCCACGTCAGTCGCCGGAGTTTCGCCGGCGACGACCTCGAGCCACGGCGGAAGTTCGCCGGAACGATCTAGAGGCCACGGTTGGGCAAACGGAAACCACCGGCGGGTAGCCCGTGCACGGGCGCATCCAGCCGCGCATAGGGGAGGTCGTGGGAACCGCGGAGCTCGCCGGAGCATGGCTCGCGGCGACGGTGGCTTCGGCCGGAACGAAAACCACGGCTACGACGCGGGAGAAGGGGAAGAAGAGAGGGAAAGCAAGGGGGAAACGGAAAGGAGCTCACGACGGGGCTGCTGAGCAGGCCAGTGGGCTCGGGGAGCCGCTGAAGACGGCAAATCGGAGCCGGCGGTCGGCGGCGTCCGAGGAGGAAGAAGTTGACGACGGCGGCTCCACAGGGCGTCCGGCGTCTTGTGGCTGGGCGGAGAGGAAGAGGGGGTCGTGGCGGAGCTCGTGGGCTCTACGGAGGGGCGAGGGGAGGGCTCCGGCTACGACTACGGCGAGCGGCAGCGACGGTGGCGTTCGGAGCCGTGCGGGAGAGGGAGATAGAGGAGAAGGGAGGGTCCAGAGAGAGTGAAAAGAGGGCGCGCTCGATCCAGACGGCAGTGGCGACGTCGGCCGTCTCGTTGCGCTGGCAGGAGAGGGCAGGCAGGCAGCTCGCGTGGCGAGCGGAGCGCTCGCGTGCGCCGGGCACGCGCCTCGCCTACTGGCGCGAGGTGGGGGACGGTGCGGTGGCCGGTGGGCTGGGCCGACTGCTGCGCCAGGCAGTTGGGCCACCAGGGTGGCACAGGTAAGTTGCTTTCTTTTATTTTTTTTCTTTTCTATTTTCTTCTGACATTTGTTTTGATTTAATTTCCAAACTAAATCATTTATTTTCTTCTGACATTTTATTTTGCAGGGACCTAGGAATTTACCCAAGCCCCTAAAAATAAAGAACCAGAATTTTGGACATATATAAAATATATAATATATATATATATATCCAAGCAAAATAGCTATTGCATTAATTCCAAATGCCCAAAATAAATACTTATGATCTCCTAATAATATTGGTTTGATTTTTGTCTCTGACCAATATTTTTAGAGGGCCACATGAACATTTTCTTGGACCTTTTTGGAGCAACTTTTATTTGGGTCATTTTCAATAGGGTTTCTGAGGGTTTCACAAGTCCTCATTTCAATTTCATTTGAAATTTAAACATGATGCAAACCACAAGAGCTAACCTAGTGCATACCAGAACTAGGGTTGTGACACACCCGACCGTAGTAATGCGATCAGGGTGATCCTCGGCGTCAAAGATGATAGGTGTGCTGGACCATTTCAGCGGCTTTTGGGCACTGGGTGATGGCTCTGCCGCAATAATCCCTCGCGCCCACTGTTTAAGCTGGCGGCCAGAAGCATGCAGCGAGGCGCCACCATCGACGCACATGGCGTTCGTGGCCTTCTGAAACTCTTGGCCGCCGGACTCGTCGTCCTCTTCGTGATCGTCGTCTTCAGGTCTTCTATCGCGGCCCCGGGCGGGCCTTTCTTGCTGTTTCTCCTTGCCGCGACGGCTGCTTGGCCGTCACGCTTCTTGCTGGATCCATTAGGGCCGTCTTGGCCCTTCTCCTTGTCCTGCCTCTCGTATTCAGCTCTTTGCTTCTCAGCAAGGAGCTCAACCTGGTGGCAGTCCTGGAGATCATGGCCCTTGGTGCGATGGATCTTGCAGTACCGTTTGCCGGAGTTTCCCAGCTTCTCGGTGGCCGCCAAGGCCCGGCAGCCGACACATCCGGCAATTTCCTTGCCAGGGTCACCCGCCTTGGTTTTCTTGGTGGAGCCGGCGTCATCGGATCCCTCGACGGCAAATACGGCCTTCCCCCTGCGCTTCCTGTTGCGGTTCCGGCCCTTCTTTGCCGGAACGGCGGTATCTTCGTCTGAGGAGTCGGTTTCCGCACTGGCGTTCTCGCCGGGGTACTTCCTCCCCTCTTCGGCCCGGGCGCATCTGTCGGCAAGAACGTAAAGTTCTGCCACGTCCTTCACACATCTTGCGGTTGGGCACGTTCTGGTGGAACGCGCTGATGATGGCGGTAGGGTGAACATCGGGGATGTTGTATTGTACCCGCTGAATCTCTGTATGTACTTGCGCAGAGTCTCGCCTTCCTTCTGGGGTATGACATGCAGGTCACTCGCTTGTCCATGGGCTTGATGGCCTCCGGTAAAGGCGCCAACAAACTTATGGCACAAGTCGGACCAGGAGGAAATAGAGTCTACTGGCAAGTGCATCAACCATGACATGGCGTTAGGTTTAAGAGCTAACGGAAAGTAATTCGCAAGCACCTTATCGTCACGGGCCCCAGCAGCTTGCATCACGATGGTGTAGATGCTGAGGAACTCCGACGGGTGGGTCTTGCCGTTGTACTTCTCGCCAACGTCAGGTTTGAAGGTGCGGTGAGAGGACCATTGGAACTGTCGTAGCTCACGGGTGAAAGCTGGACAGCCCACCTCGTAAGGTAGACCTCCAGGGCTTTCCGGTGCCGGGCGGTCTGCAGCAGGCCCTGCTCGCCTGTCTGACTGGTGGCGCGTTTCGCGCCGGCGCTCGATGGTGGTTTGAGCATCTTCATGGGCTCGCTCCTGAAGAACATGAAGCTGGTCGCCGCGGGTCCTCGGGTCGGACGACGCTATGGAGATGGCGTCGCCCGCGACGTCCGGACGGGTCGACGCACGCGGCACTGGGCGAGGAGGAGGCGAATGCACCGTAGCCACGGCGCTGCCAGCTCTCCCGCCCATGGTGCATGGGACCTCATCGGAGCGGCGGCCCGAGAGCTCCGCTGGATTTAGGTCGTCCCTGTTGGCGACTGTTACAAGGCTTCGGATGGTGGCTCTCCATTCGTCGAGTTTCCCCGTAACGGGAGGAAAGTCGAGGAGCAACTGCGCGCGCGCCAAAGCTTCGGCTGGTGTCGGTGGTAGCGAAACCTGAACGAATCATGACGCGCTTCGACCCCTGACCGCGTTAGGGGGAGCCCCATCATGATCCCGCGGTCGCCTATCGTCTCCACCAGCGCTTCTGTGGGTGGGCAGGCCTTCTACGTTCCGGGAGCGGCGCTCAGGGCTCTTTCCATGGCGACGTCCGGGGTCTTCGGGACGATGACGCCGTTCGTCGCGCGCTGCTTGAGAAGAGCGCGTTGTTGGCGCCGGCATGGTAGTTCTGGAGGGCCTTGCGTCATCCTCGGGTGGTGCGGCCGCGGCCTTGGAGGGCCCCGCGCCACCCGCGGAGGGCCGGGTTCCATCTCTGGAACTGGCGATGTGCGGCCTGTTACCAGGCGCACAGGCATCGCCACCTCCCAAACTCCGGCTACCGGGATGGCGTTGGTGTTCGCGAGCAGCGCCCCGAGTCCTTTCCGCGACTGGTCCACTGCTCGCTCGCGTTGGGACGGGCTGTCCGGCTTCCGATTGGCCAACCGCCACCGTCGTCTTCTTCTTGGGCGCCATGATGATGCAGAAGCGTCGAACTAACCGCTAAAGCCGATTCTCACAACTGAGCCCCCTACCTGGCGCGCCAAAGATGTCGGTGTATTTGGAACGACACCTATGGGATCACAAGAATCCTTACTACGGTTGCGGGGCACGGGGTTGAGAGAAGAGCGGATCTAACGATCGGGACACGGTTCCTTTACCCAGGTTCGGGCCGCATAGATGCGTAAAACCCTACTCCTGCTTTGGTGGATTATATGTTGGTGTTCTTCATCTAACGAGGAGCTCCAAAAGAGTCGTGAGGGGTTCCGAAAAGCCGAAATCCTTCTCCTGGTCGCCTCGGGCCTCCTTTTATAGGGAAAAGGGGTTGCCACAGTGGCACACATGAGGTGGAATGGGTACAGTGATGCGAGGTTATCCCTCGCATTACAGGACAAGGTGCATTTAATGCGCCCTCCTTAGGTGTCCTTGCTTTATCGGGGACGAGGGGAGACGCCCGTCTTGTCCGTCGCGGCTCCTCCTCATGTCGACACGCTCCCTGGCCAGCGGTGCCTGAGGTGCCATGTAGGCAGACAGGCAGCTGAGGTGGCGCAACGGTGGGCCTCCACGAAGACCTGTGGGTTGCCACACAGGAGCCTGTCCAGCTGGTTGGGTCGGCAGTTGCGTGGGTCGGTGGAGACCCAGTTGGCGCGGGCCTGATGGTGGCCCCGTGGGTATCCTCGGCAAGGGCCTTGCCGGGGCCCCGGCAAGGGTCTTGCCACGGCTCCTGCTGTCATCCCCAGCAAGGTGCTTGCTGGGGGCCTTGTGGACCCCCTTGGCTGGGATCCCGCCAAGGGTCGTCGTCTTCTTACCTTGTATCTGATCTTGAAGGTCTTCACAAAGATCTGCATGCCACCACGGGGATATCTCCCGAATCCTCCCCCCATGGGGGTGGCGGACTCAAGGGTGATTCGCTCCGTAGGCGGTGGGCGAGCTGCCGCGGCAAGGGTCTTGTCGGGGCTGCCAGAGCCGGCCCCGGCAAGGATCTTGCCGGGGGAAGCCGCTTCGTCCCCTTGCTCTTCGTGGTCTTGTTCTTAGCGTCGCTTTAGTCTTCATCAAGCTTCAGTGTTGCCCTGGCTCGCCTCCCCTGCCTTGCTTGGTGGGATGGCGCCGTGGCTCAGACTGCCCATGCACAGTCATAGGGGTACAAAAAGGGCAACCCTCTTTTTGTACACCGACACTACCTGTCAATAAAAGTACGCTGATAAAGGACAGCGGGTACTTACAAGAAGAATGTAGAGGTAAAAAAATCATTGGCATTGGATATATTCTACACTAATGTAACCATTCTTATAGATCAGATAATTTGGAGCAAACAATTGGTAAGCAAGCTATCATGCATACTGTTGTCACATAATGAACTAGGTATGTATGCAAGTACAGTGATACAGGACAATTGGTACTAACAAGAGCAAAGCAGCGGGTAGCATATTTGCGATATCCTGTCGTTCTTTTCAAACCGGAATTCTTTTTCGAGCAGATTTCCTGCAAAAAAGATCTGTACGGCACATGCGGAAAAGTAGAAGTTCAAATTGTCATGCAATATCATAGACAGTACCTCATCCTCGGAATGAGACCAGTGCATAACAAGGTTTTTCCATTCAATGTCTTCTAAATTTAGCAAAGGAGACTTCACCAGAAGTTCGTTTATAGACTTGCCATCAAAGTGTGATTTCCTCAGGTAACACCAATACTGCTGCAATTCTTCCTTGAAAATCGAAAGCAAGCTTTGCTCGTCATGACTATCCATATTGACCGTCGCCTACTTACAACAATGTAATGTAAATCATTGATGTGCTCAATCAGCAGAAAACAGGAAAATAATCACCATGAATAATAGCACTTACACGTAAGTGGGACAAGAAGATGTGAAAATGGTGTTTGTCTTCACTATAATCTTCCAATGATGGAAATATATGCATGTGGTCCCTAACAACATTGAAAGCATTGTCCATTAAACTAGGAATAACTGGAATGGGCTTCCAATCTGCAGTAATTGGCCGTCTTTACAGTTGGGATAGGTCTTCAGCCGGTGGACTTGCTATACTTTTTGCTGGAGTGGGATTTTTGTGTGGTACGGCTGGTGCTATGGCAACTGAAATCGGCATACCTTTTGCTGGAGTGCAGGTCATGTGTGGTGGGGATAGTGGTGTGGCCAGTGAAGTATGGGTACAGTCTGCTGGAGTCGGTCCTACGTTTTGTGTGACTAGTTGTATAGCCAATATAAGTGGGGTGCTGTCTGATTTCTCCGGCACAACCACGTTTTTCAAGGACTTTGCTGGTGCTCCTTCAGGTTCGGCAATCACCCTCTTCATTTTGGATGTCTGATGCACAAGAACAGCATTTGAGTGAAAAAACATGGTATGATGACAGATGGAATATGTATTGATAATGGATGGGCATGGCATCTCGACATATATGATGAGTAAACTAAGCAGATGGCGGTGCAACAAAGTAGAAGAAATGCAAGACAACATATGCAAGGTACGCGCAATCAATAAAACCTTGCCAAATTAGAGCAGGCACCTTGATGGGTGAACATGACAGGCCATCCTCCTTTGACACCTCGAGGTTAGAATAGTCATTAGGATCATATTCTAAACAAAAATCAACAGGTGGGGAGCGTATGAGTTTCATTGCATCCAGAATGGCACTCAATGCCTTGGTGCCAATTTTGTAAGTCATTGCAGTGTTCCACAATATTCTTCTTATGCGCGGATTCTGATATTCACTGTAATTACATATAATATCTGAGAACCATGAAAACATAACTAGTTGTGAGATTATCTTTGTAATGCAGAGGATATTCTAATATAGGGGCGCCCCTGTAAACACTTGTGTGCTATCATTGGATTCTGATGACAGAGCTCATGTGTGCTGTAATATGGTGCGTTCATTTATATAATCTGGCACAAGTACACAAAAAATAGGCTCCAAAAGTAAGGATAGTTGGCAGATGATAGGTTCAAAATATAATGTATAGAGAGTTTATTGCCAAACCATGATAACAAGAGCACACAACAACTAGGCAGATCATAGTTTACATAAAAGGGGTACACCATAACCACGATATATAAATTGGGAAAGTGGAACTGGCTTGAAAATACGGTGTTGTATTGCCGCTAGTAATTGAAAGCCTATCGATCAAGTACAAGCCAGCTCTATGAGATGTTGATTGCAGATGTCCCTGCTCCCCTTCCTGACAAGGAATATACTGTACGTACTAAATACAGAATAACAAAAGAGGAACATGTTAAAGAACAGAAGAGGGAGCATATTCTTGAGGTTCTTCTTAATTGCATACAATGTTGGTTGCCCACTCATGATGAATCACAGCGCCCAAAGAAATGCAATTCCATGTTGTCTCTCTATATGTGGCAATTTTGAACAAGAGTCATTAGGATCATATTCTGAACAAGAGTCAACAGGTGGGGAACGTATGAGTTTCATTGCATCCAGAATGGCGCTCAATGCCTTGGTGCCAATTTTGTAAGTCATTGCGGTGTTTAGCTTCAAGAGTGTACTGCTGCTAGTGCGACACAAAGCATCTACACAGATCATAGTGTAGATATCATGGGAAAACCGTAAGCATCAGAGTAAAATCAGTGAAGGTGCGGTATTTCTAATATCAGTGTAACTCTCAAAGGCGACACAACTACCTGCATTTCCTAGCTATTCTTATAGGATTCAAGTGGGCAAGCCACTACAAATCCTATTCCCATGTTTACAAAATCCTACGAATCAAAGAGGCCCGAAGAGTTCAAAGTGTCCATACCAACCGACCGTATAGACCTCTACACTGCAAATGTCCCTGCTCATCTTCACTACAAGGAACATACTGGACTACTATCATACTCCCTCCGTTCCAAAATATAAGTATTGGTATAGATTTCCACTATGGATCACATACAGATGTATCCAGATACATTTTAGATATTAGATTCACTCATTTTGCTCCATATGTAGTCCATGGTGGAATCTATACAAAGACTTGTATTTAGGAACGGAGAGAGTACTTATTAAAAAAGAACGGAAGAGGAACATGCTAAAGAAGAGCAAGCAGATTTTGGATAATAAAATGTTCGTTGCGCAGTGCCCACACATGATGAACCAGAGCGCATTAAGAAAGCAACTCCCTGCTGTCTCTCTATATGTGGTGCATGTGCTTTTTCGAAAGTAAAGTAGGAACATTAGCTGACCAATTAAATGTTATCTGTTTTAGTGATATCAACATCATATCAGATTCGTACTTGAGCAACAAGTTAGGAATTATGAGTGGCACGTTGTTTAGCTTGATGGATTCAGGAGCAGTGCTAAGCAGGTACGATGATGGTACTGAATTAAAGGCATGTCCGCATGCAAGTCGCGTGACTTTTGTCATTTGGGTCAGTCGACCATTTCAGGCGGTTGGATGAAGATCCTATGTCTACTAACCCTTCTTCTTCCTCGTCTCTGATTCTTCCCATACAGAACACCGCACGGGCCGCCGGCTGGACCATCGGCCCACACCGCCTGTGTTGCTCCGCCACACCCACCCTCCACCCCCGCCCCCACCCA
>LR738710.1:411301882-411339736 GCA_902687465.1 Secale cereale
TCTCTCTCACACACACAACTCCTGCTTGCACTCCCCTTACCGACTACCGTCTCTCTCTCACACACACAAAACACTCGCTTTCGCACCACCGACTCGTATTTCTCTCACAAACATTTATCGACTGGCCTCTAGATAGGTTTATACACCCGCATACTCGTGCTTCCACTATCGCATATATGTCTCTCTCCCACTCTTTGTATCTATGTAGATATTTCTTCTCTTCTTGATAGACGCCCTCTCGGTCGTGCACACACACACTTTCGCCTCATTTTAAGCTGATACCTCTCGCACACACACTCTTTGTGTCTTTGTCACACATGCACTCCGTCCTCCTCCTTTCTCCCTCTCTCTCACACACACATGGGCTTTTTGCAACAACTAGCAAGATGCCCATGTGTTGCACGGAACATCAAGATGCATTTGTATGAGTAGTTTATCTTGTGGGAGAAAAAGATGAACAAGGGAAGGCCTTATTTGCAAGTGTGGAGAGGGGTGTGGGTATCTTTTTGCAAAATTGCCATAGTTTCCTTCTTATCCGTCAGATATAGATCGGACGGCCTATATTGCAGGATGGCAGGCACACGGTCATCACCGATTATGCTTTTTATAAGAGTAGGGATAAAAAACAGAGTTGGTGATGATGGTGGGCCTGCCATCCTGCAATATAGGCCATCTGATTTATATATGACGGATAGGAACAAAACTATGGCAATTTACCCGCACTCCTCTCCACATTTGCAGATAAGGTCTTCCCTCGTTCATCCTTTTCCCCCACAAGATCCTGATGTTCCGTGCAACTCACGAACATCTTGCTAGTAAGAGTAGAAATTAGACATATACCACTTCTCGAATCTTGAAACCAACAACATTCCTCCCTTATCTCATCAAAACCGCCAAAGGAATATATTTTGAGTGAAACATAACAATTTTTTAGTGATATACATATTTCAAAACTAGACTTTTTTTCTATCAAATCGGTGAATATGTATTAATCTACTCAGATCGTGTGGCAACGCATTGGCACATTGCTAGTCTCTACTACTATAGTACATAAATTTTTGAATTCAGGTTATCTATCCGCCAAGACTGGGGAGCAATTAGTGGCAATTTGATTTGTTCCAAACAGTACCCAACTCAAGTGATCTAACTGCTCACGTTTCTTGGATTCGCTCTGTACGGCCACCCACCAAAGTGACTCTAGGAACTTTCTTGAACCCTCACGATGCCAAATGCCCACACACGTGCTGGTGCAAAAGTCTGCTATTTACCATATTCTGTGGCTCTGAACTTTAATGCTTAACAACTGGAGGCCTGTAATATCTGGCAAACAACAACGACTCACTAAACAACTAATGTTTCACAAATCAAAGTACTCAACGTTTGTATGATTACCCCCCCCACCTCTGGGAACTTCTAATGAAGCAATTTGATAACCCTTTCTCAAAATGCAACAAATTGAACAATAAAGTTTGTTACATGTTCAATACAATCTTAACAACCATGGGCAGAATAAGCCACCTTTTTTAGAAAAAAATGAGTGAGTAAGAAATACGTGCATAGCACGTGCCTTCTACTAGTAGTTATTGGTATAATTTTTTGGACACCAGAAAAACGGTGGAGTACATATACGAAGAGAAGAGGCACACGCACGCAGTGGGTCTCTCGCTCTCTCGCACACACGAGTGTTACGTAAAGGCAACGTTAACAAATAGTAAACCCTAAAACCCTAGGTGCACGATTGCTTCATTCACGGGTACAGGGTACGTGGTGGAGCGCACCTTTGTAGGAATAGTCAGCTCGCGTGATAATTTGATCTGTAGGAGTTGATGGTCGGGACCATAGGTGAACGACTTGGAAGTGGTGGCTCGCGAGTTGTCACAAATCGAGTAGCCACGTTTAAAATATCATTTTTAGCGGGCTTAAGAGTTCCGATTTTCAATGGCGCGTTATAAGTACTAAGTAGTTTTGAGAACGATTGGTATGGAGCAAAAATGGAATTCATAGTACTACGTACCTCCTTGGCGTATCGTTGTATGGGTTTATGTTGCGAGATGTTGAACCTGGTAGTTCTAGGGAAAATACTGTATTTAGATTTAAATGTTCATTTTCAGTAATGAAAGTCGGAAGGGGGAAACCCTTCTTTGATTAGAAAAAAAAACTACTACCTCCGTTCTGGTTTACTAGTCCCCATCCTATTTTTGGTCAAAGTTTGTCCACGAATTTTACTTTTAAAATGTGAATGGAAAACGAGATTTTGTTATACGCAAACAAAAAAGGACTGGAGGGAGTGATTGCTCTGTCACGGACGCGACCTCTCATAGCGCAGGCATTGAACTGGCGTGCCGGCCAAGAGGGCCCCACTCGTTGCAGGCCCTGCTGAACATGCCTCCTCGCCACATGCAACCGGCTTCAGACTACCCCGCCTGCCTTCATTGAATTGGCACGTGTGCCGGCGACACGTCCTTCCGCGAGCCGGCCGGCATTTTAGAACACAAAAAATGACCAAAATATAATTAATTACGCATGGTCTTGACTTGTTGTGCTCGCACTGGTAGCAGGAACTAGAGGTTTTTCTTTATTCATAACTCTCCTCAATTTTTTTTGGCTTTGTAGTGAATCATGGTTGTGGACATTATGTATGAATGCAGAGATATCTGTGAACATGAGTTTGATGTGGAAGTTGAACTTGGAATGTCGGGCTTGCGTGTGAACTATACCATGTCCAATGCTTCGTCTGTTATTGTTTGGAAAGTAATTGCTCTTATTACATGACCCGAAAAAAAAATTGTGCCGCATCAGTAGATGCACGGACATCACAACATGCATGTGACTGGATAAACATTTGAACCTAGCTACTATGAAGGAAATTTTGTATTGACAACAGTTTTAGATAGCAGTAGACGCCTAGCCTGCTCTGCATCTACTAGCTTATTTCGGGCTTCTTCCATCTCTTCTTTGGCATGGGTGTAGAGAGCATCTGATTGCTCTTTTCGCTTCTTCAGGAACTCAGCTACATTCTCAAGGGCAGCTACATGCTTTCTTTCAGCCTTTACTAGAGCCACGAGGACACGAACAGCTGCCGTCTCCACCTGGCTTGTGTGTAATCCAGCATCATCTGGGAATTTGCTCCTTGTGTCTAATCCATCATCATTAGGGAACTGACACCTTGTGTGTAATCCAGCCTCATTCTAGAATCATGATCTCGAGGTTGACCATACTTCCCTCCTCGCAGGAACTGGATCCTGACATGAAGTTACTTCTTTTTTAGATAATTACTCAGAGCAACCCAGATCCATTTAGTAGAAGCTAGATAAACAGAACTGGGAGAAGTGAATTCAAAAGGAAAAAATATAAAAACAGACTACCAGGTGAGAACACCCACTTCATACATCAAGCTAAAAATGAAAGCATTAGGACGATTAAGACTCTTCTTATGACACATCGAAGAACACGAGGCTTAAGAGCAACATAAACTACAACATATACACATCTAAGAACACGAGGCTAAACGAAAGTAATTGAAAGGGTGTTACTTACCAAAGCTTGTTTTACAGGTTTGGTGCAGCTCCTCTTTAACTTGCCACGCTCCTTGAAGATGTCCCAATATCCCGTGTTTGGTCTTCATTGCTCCTCTGCATGTTCGCACTCGTGGTTTTAAAATCTCGACATGGTAAGAAATATACTCCATCTGTCCCATAATATAAGAACGTTTTTGACACTAGTGTAGTGTGAAAAATGTTCTTATATTATGGGACGGAGGTAGTATACTACTAGTAATACTCGCGCATCTTGTGGGAAACATTAGAGCCTCTCCAACAGAATCGCAAAGCGCGGCGCTTTAAAAAAGTGTTTACAGTGCTGAGATCGAGAAGTAGAGATAGAGAGTAGAGGATAGTTCTCAGCATAGATACATAAAAAATAGATTATTCAACTACTCCTTGTCGTCCGACTCCTCCTCGGTGATGTCCTCCTCCGACGTCTGACTGTAGGCTTGAAGATACCAATCGTCGTCGGATTCCCAGGGCGATGCTGCTCCTAGCCTCATGTTGAATTGAGCGTCCACTTTTCGCCTACGCTTGTCCTCGCGATAGGCGGCTCGCTCCGCCCTCCTCTTATCCCTCTCCGCCCTCCTTTGCTCGTAGGAGACGCGCTCGTTGATGATGTCCTGCGGGAAGCATTGGCGCCACAGCGCCATGGCTTCCTCGTCCATCTCGGTGATGCCGAGATGGTGCAACCGCCTCCGGTGGTCGCGTCGATCCTCGTCGGTGATAAGCCATGGCAGAGGCGCGAGCTCCTATGCCCGCTCCTGCGTCGGCACGTTGGGGAAGTTCAATGTTATATGAGGCCGCCGAAGGCGCCACGCCGCCGCGTCGTACGCGCGGGCGGACTCATGGGCGGTGTCGAAATTGCCGAGGCCGAGGCGCATCCCGCGGAAACGGATCTCGGCGGAGAAGCCGCCAAAGGGGCACGCGCGGACGCCGCGGTATCCCCAAGTTTCCCGGTGACGCGATGGCGACGAGGCAAGAAAGAGCGGGGAGAGAGCGATGGCGAGGCACAGAGCGGGGAGAGAGCCGTGGCAAGGCACAGAGCGGTGGGAGGGTGTTGGATTTTATAAAGCGCGCCAGACGCCGCGCGCCAAAATTAGGGCACGCCCGGCCGCTTTTTCCCGCGCGCACGCAATCCTTTCCCGACGTCTCTGCTATCTCTACTCTCTTCTCTACTGTTATATTTATTTAATATTTAATATTTGTCTCTACTTCTCTACTCTCTATTTTTGTTCTCTACTTTTTCCATAATTTTCTTCTAAAAAACAGAGTTGGTGATGATGGTGTTCCTGCCATCCTGCAATATAGGCCATCTGATTTATATCCGACAGATAGGAAGGAAATTGTGGCAGTTTTGCAAAAAGATACCCACACCCCTCTCCGCATTTGCAAATAAGGCATTCCCTCGTTCATCCTTTTCTCCCACAAGATAAACTACTCATACAAATGCATCTTGATGCGTGCAATGCATGGGTATCTTGCTACTTCTAAAAAACTATCCATCATTTGCCACACTACTGGTTGCAGATGAAATACCTACCCAAGCACAGCGCGATACAGGAGCGATGCACAATTACAAGCTGATATTATGTTGGACAATGGAGGCTATAACCAATTACTTTTACGGGAACAATAGCACCCAGGAAATTTGAAGGGTACGTATGAACAAAATTGGAACTGCACATGTACTGCTAAGTGATTCAATACACACATTACCAATCGTTGAGGAGAACGATGGTCGCGGCGGCCTCTATGAGTCATGGTCGGCAACGGGAGTCAGTTCATTGTCAACGACGGTGGTGCTTCTGCGCTTGGCGTTGGCTTCCGGGAAGCAGATCCGAGACTGTGGAAGACGGTGCCGGGGATGAGGCTCCGTGTACGACGACGACGGTGCATCGGCTCCAGTGCGTCGTACGAGGTCATCGACGAGGCAGATGCGCTGCGGTGGACGAGTGCGCTGATGTAGAAGGGGAGGGGCACGAAGGCTGTGGTGCAGTGGAGAAGTCTATTTTGCGGTGGGGATAGAAAATGGAGAGTATTCAGGTGTACTACTCTGGGTTCCGGGGTGGGGTTGACTGGGTAAGGTGAACCTGAAGTTAGGAAAACAGCCCCCTACCAACCGTCATCTGTCGGCCTATTCTGAAGGCTATGATGCTAACTTCACAATGCTCGAATTAGGGTCGCGGGAGATTTTCCCGCCGACCTCAAAATTTTGTGACACTGAACTCCCCGTGTGGCGTGTTGGGTGATTCGGCTAAGCAACTAGCGAGTAGTACTAGTAAACTCTGCATATTAGGTTTAACCAAAGTCAAACTTCCTAAAGTTTGACCATGTTTATAGAAAAATATAAACATTTACCATAACAGATATGTATGATGTGAAAGTACATTCAATAATGAATCTAATGGTATTTATTTGTTATTGTATATGTTAATATTTTTTGTTATAAACTTTCTGAGAGTTTACCAAACTTGACTTTGACCAATGCTAATACGCAGACGTAAATAAAAACGGAGGGTGTACACATATGTTTTCCTAGTATGTAGAGAATTAATCATTTGTTGAAATTGTGAAATAAATATACTGACTTCGAATGTAATGGTCTATACAATTCAATAGTTACAATCACTGTCGAATTCCAAGATGTATACGAGGTCTATAGCACTCCCTCCGTTTATATTTACTCTGCATATTAGGTTTGACTGAAGTCAAACTTTGTAAAGTTTGACCAAGTTTATAGAAAAATATATAAACATTTACCATAACAAATCTATATGATGTGAAAGTACATTTAATAATGAATCTAATGGTATTGATTGATTATTGTATATGTTAATATCTTTCTTTATAAACTTTGTCAAAGTTTACAAAGCTTGAATTTTTCCAAAGATATTGCGCGAGCTAAATAAAAACGGAGGGAGTACTTCACAACATGCTCAAACTACATAATCCCAGTCAAATGACAATCAAAATGCATTTCATAGTTATAACTTTGTAGGATCTAACAAAACCAACAATAACTCTACATCAGCCATTATAAAAGCAACATTTTGAACATATCCCAATGTGTGAATGAAACGTGCAGAGTGAGCTTGCGAAGATGGAGCAGATAGGGCGGGAAAGATTGTATGTATGTGGACGAGAGAGTAGGAGACAAACCTAACGAAACATAGAGAGGGAGATAGCTAGAGAGAGAAAGAGAGAGGAAGAAGTTAGGTCTGTGAGAAAGATGGAGACATGTAATATACGTGAGATGCGTGTGCATACGGATTCTGTACACGTGGAAGGAGAAGAGACAACAGGTTTGATGATAGAGCTGGAAAAACATGGATTAGAGGGGAAGGGTCTCGTGGGTTGAGGGATTGATAAATTTGTGCGGGGGAGAGAGGGGTTGGTAATTTTGTGCGAGAGAGAGAGAGGGTGGGGGAGGAGTCATTTAGCTGTCGTCACATCATCCCGCTTCCAAATGGCCCCGCATTCTCTAGCGCAGTGTGGTTGCCGTCTTTGATCTCCTCGATGCCCTCTTTGAAGATTGAGGTGTTGTGCATGCTGGGGTGCAGAGAAGCACAAGCGAGAGTGGTCGCCATATAACCTTGGATTGGGATGAATTGTGTGCTCGGGGGAGGGGGCGTGTGTGTGCTGTGTGTTGTGTGTGTGTCAGATATTGAGATAAAAAAAACCTAAGGAGAGAAATGTGTGTGTATGTGACGGAAAACTACTTGCTAAACAAGGTATTGACGAAGAGATTGTGCGTGCGAGATAGAGATCGATGTGCGGGCCTTGAGCTGGGCAAGGGTTGGGTGAGGGTGTCAAAATGTGCGCGTTGATGCATGTGTTACATGCGATCGTTCGAGGGACAGACGAATCGAGAGAGATGGTTATTGTGTTACGGATGCTCCTCTCTCTCTCTCTCTCACACACACACACACACACAAGTAAAATGGAAGACCGTTCACTCATGTATACACAACGTATCGGCATCTGTGTGTGTCTCACTCATGCATGATCATTTGAACATTCACACCTCTCTATGTCTCTATCACACGCACACCGTCTCCACATTGCCCTTCCGCCACAACAAACATAGGGACACATACAAACGTTCTCTCCCAGTCACACACACAAAATCAGCATTAAAAAAACTAGGGTGCACCTAAAACGTCCAAATCCAAAAAAATAGGAACTGGAGCTAAATTCAAATATATGGAAATATTGTAGCGTCAAGAACTTTTCCCGGAAAAAAATTCGAGTAATATTCGGGGATTGTTTTCACACACACAAAAAGGTTCGGTGGATGTCCTTTGAGCGCGACACAGTGACGCACCGTTCAATCGACCGCGCGGCCGCGGTTCACGTGCTTCCACAGGATTCCGTATCATGGCTGTGGTAACTAATAAAAGCGATGCCTAAGTCTAATGTTTACGTGTACTAGTACGGTTTTCTTTTAAGTTTGACCAACCCTATATAATACTAAACTAAGCTCCCATACGCGCACTCATCAATATGACGCCGCCGCCGTTGCGCATGCCGGCGTTCACCTGCTCCGGCCAACAATTTCTCGCCCATCACCGCCATGTCGCCGCCAAGCCGAAGGCTCGCCCGCTCACGTCGTCTGCAGTCCCTCCTCGCGATGCCGCCACGCTACCAAGAACGCGAGCAGCTGGTGGAGCCGCGACCATGCATGCAGCGTACGAAGAGGAGGACGAGCGCATGCTCCAGCACACCGGCAAGGAGGAACTAGCGTGTCATTGTCGTCTCCGCCCGCGCGGAGGAGGCCCGCCTGGTGGCTGTCGCGGCGGAAGCCGGTCGCGCGCGCGTCGAGCCTGCAAACCGGGTGCGGACGCGGAATCTACCTTCAAGACCTTGAATGTCACATGGATCCTGCAATCTGAAGGAGCAATTTGGTCAGTCGACTCTTGTTAGCCGTTTGATGCAACATGGATGGCTAGAAGGGCTTCTTCATCCACCAAAATAGATGCATGGTTCATCTTCTCACCCCGCCACACGCCTAACCGCCTGGTGCCGCCGCCGCGCACTCCCTGAACCGCCTGCCACCGCCATGCTCCCCCCACCCCCCGCCATACATTTAACCCCGGGCACGATCCACTTTTTTCGGCGAACTACATTCCACACCCAACACTCATAAGATAGATCATGGGCACCATGCCGTCTTTTTCCTTCACTCCGTCGAACTTCTTTCACAAATCGACTGACCCAAATTATACTACTAGTACGAACATATTAACTACAGTAGGAACACGAAGATACAAGCAGTAGTACCAACTGCAAGAAGGACAGTAGTAAGACATGGTTCTAGTACTACTGTACGTACTAAAGAGTAAAAATAACGAGAAAGAACATAAATATAGTTCTGCTGGGGCCTCAGCACAACACACCCTTGAAAATGAACTAAGCAACTAGTCCGCTTGACACTGCAGTAGAACCAGCATGAGCGACGGCACTGCCACCTACTCGGAGTCCGAGTCCACATCCTCGACTTCGTCCTCGTCCCTCTTCCTCTTCCTCTTCGTTGACGCTTCTTTGCTTGAACCGGGCACTGGGGTCTGCTTCTTCATCCAACCCTTGTAGATATTTAAACAAAGGTAGGCATCCATTGCTGCGTATAGGATGTGATATTCATCTAATTTCTTCGACTCCCATGCACGATGAAACTCGTGGTGAGGTTTCTTCAGTTTAGCATACGAGCGATCAATCAAGGCTGCTGCCAGGGTCAGCATTGAAGGCTGAGAGGAGGACACTAGGCTCTCCTTCTAGAGATCGAAGGGCTGGCCTACAACGAGGCCTATCCGAGCCAGGATTTCCTTGTCGTTCCTAAAGTCTACAATAATGAATATGACTCGGCCGCCCTGAAGGAACTTCTTAAATTCCTCACACTCAACGTCGGCATGGCATATATGGTAGACCAAGCATAAGTCATGCACGCAAACCTGGATCACAGGGGCTTCTTCTTCTGTGCCTCCTTTAGTTTCTTCTCGCTTCCCAGGACTATGGTATACTCAACATCTAGCCCAGCAACCCACTCATCATTTGAGTTTTCGAACATGTGTTCGAAGCGAGCAAGGCATTCTTTCACCGTTGCGGAAGAACGGGCGTAGATGACGTCGAACTCATCGCCGGTGATTGTTCTAACCTTGTACTCACCGCGGATCGTGGAGATTTGGGACGCCATGGATTTGGGAGGAGGGCTAGGATTGACGGGACAGCTGGGAGCAAACTATTGTAAGGTACTGTACTAGTAGAAGAAGGGGAGGAGTAGGGCATGCGAACGACGTGGGGTTGCTGGCTTGCCCGGTGGATAAACGGCTGTAAGCCCCCAAAGGGTTCTCTAGAACTATGCGGGACCCACTAGATGTCATGTCTACTAGACCCATATCGTAGGCCTAACGGTATAGCTTCTGCCTCTTCGCACGCCATGCTGGCTTGTGCGTAACTTCAATTAATTCCGTCAACCGTCGCGCCTACCATGACCTTCGGCATGTTCGCACGCCATGCCGGCTTGTTTGCTATTCCCGTGTGCACGATACTCCCTCCATTTCAGCTCACATACCAAGGAGAGGCCCATTCAAAATTTTCTGGACAAGTTTGCCCCTGCTTTTGCGCGGATTAGAGTACTAGTCACCTCGAATCCCTCCATGCATGTCACACGTAATCTCTCTCTCCTCCGCTTATGTCTCTGCATGCAAACTAGGAAGTTGCGGCAATTGAGGAGATTAATTGCTAGCGAAGCAGAAAGGCAGGGGAAGGCTGGGAAAGGTGCGCTACTCAAGGGGGTCGCACAGAGCACTTGGGAAAAAAATGAAAAAAGTTATGCATGGAGTATAAAGGATCGGAGGGAGTACCAGCTAAGATACCACCATTATGGCTAGCCTTAACCATCGCATGCAATAATTTATTGCACCTAGCTCGGCTTGTGTGAGGCGTCTATGTTTTTAATGACGTGAAATTATACCTAGCCCGGCATGCAAGATGAGACTTTATGCACCATGCCCCATACCTGCAGGAAGCCCGTTCGTCTCCAAATATTTTCCTCTCCATGTGTGGAAACAATATGCCTGCCAGACTCTCCTTATCCCTCCAGTGGTCCCACCACTCCACCCAGGACGCTGCTTCAGTTACCTAACTTCAGGTGCACTGGGTCACTGACATATGGGCCCAACAGGGGTCTGGCCCACATGTCAGTGACGCAACTGGACCTGCAGTTAAGTCAGTGCAGCTCAGTCCATATCTTACGTAGGTGTGCCATTGCTTGCTATAAATATTGTGCCTCCCACGACATTCGGAAGAACGCTCATGTTCATCGCTATCTCCTCCCCCTCCCTCTCGCGTCGACCACCATGGCATCGCCCCTCCCAAGCCCTAGGCGCCCCTCGCTGCACCGCGTGGACGGTCACGCGTCGCCATTCCGTTCCTCGCCGCCACTAGTCGAGGATGACACATCAGCGTTCCGCTCCTCGCCGCGACGAGTCGAGGTGGACGCGTCGGCGTTCCGCTTCTCGCTGCCACTAGTTGAGGAGGACTCATCGGCGTTCCGCTCCTCGCCGGGACGCGTCGAGGTGGAAGCGTCGGCGTTCCTAATGTCGCCAGCACGCGCGTCGGAGGACGCGTCGGCTCCCCGCTACGAGGAGAACGCCGTGCCGCCCGCCAAGCCCCCCATCCTTTAGGATCTTTGGAAAGAAATGGATGTCGCTTGTGGGAGGCTTTGCCTCCAGAAGAGCGCGCCAAAATAGAGGCAGAGAAGAAGGCCGAGGAAAAGAAGCACGCCACGGGACAAGCTTCCTGGGAGGCCTAAGTCGAGTCCGAGAGAGTCAGGCAATTGGCTCTTTGGCAGAAGGTTCGTGCGAGGGCCGTGAGGGTGGCGGAGGACGCCCGCGCCAAAGCACTGAGTGCAGTTGGGTCCAAGCGCCTCATCTATGCTTGGCGGTACATGGACCGGGTGCACGCTTCCATCCAGGAGGAGTACCTGTTTCACCGGATCTCCACAACATTGAGATCGTGCTCGCCCGCCAGCAAGCCGCCAATCAGCACCTCGCGAGTTGCGAGGCTGAGGAAGAGGCATTGTTTCGGCGCTCTGGGAAACGGCCGCGCACCAGGGCACTCGTGGCGCGCCGCAAGCGCTCCTGCGAGCGTTGTGGCTTTTAGTAGGAGTAAAATTTTTGTTTCGTAAGGCGATCTCATTAGTTTTGGGAAGCAAATGATAAATCCCGAACATTCAGAAATTATTAGCATCCTTAATTAAGTATGTAAAAGGGAATGTTTGGAAACCTTGTGTATTCGTACGCCTTTTGTAAGTACGTGCATATAGCACAAACTTTACTATATACTATCGCACTACACGTCTCTCTCTATATATGCTTGTAGACTGTGCTACTCCCTCTGTCCAGGTCAATAAGTCATCTTTGGTTGTGCAACGTGACCAAGAAAGAGGAAAGACTTATACACCTAGACGGAGGGAGTACTACTATTACTTATGTACTCCTATGTGCAAAAGTGGTGTGGTGATTGGACGAATTTTCAGTCTGATTCTTTGGCATCTTCCGATCCGCAGCCACCTAGGTCGCGCTGCTCTACATTAGGTGACTTACACACCTAGACGGAGGGAGTACTACTAGTAGGAGTACCAGCGGCCAGTTCTTTTAGGCTTCTAGATTAGTAATCCCATAACTACTATTACCTCCGTCCTGGTTTATTGGTCCCCGTTGTAATCTGTGTCAAATTTTGATCATAAATTTAACTAATGAAATGTTAGTGCATGCCACATGCACTAACATTTTATCAATTAAATCTTTGGTCAAAATTTAGCACAAATTACAATGGTGAGGAATAAACCAGGACGGAGGTACTACTAGTAGTACTAGTTTAGAAGCCCAAATAAATGAGTGAGGCGCCTTATTGTTACTCTCCACTATGACTAGTCTTATGGGAAAAGCCAGGGAAGCCGCCAAAAGAACTGGCCCTAGGAGTAATAGCTAGGGATACTAGGAGTAGTAGCTAGGGATCGAGTGTGCGAGATGAACTAGAGGAAGTAAATGCAGAGAGATGAAATGCAAAAAAGATGGAGGGATGTGATGGTTGCTTGTCCGTTTATTTTACCAGGCCACTTATTACTAGGAGAGGTTGAGTTTTGTGATATGACGGCTTTTACTGCCGCGCCACTGTGAGACTCCCGTGCAGCGCCGCCCTCTACACTAGTACCACTACATCGGTCGTGGTTTATCACCCATTGAATTTGACTAAAGATTTAACTGACAAAATGTTAGTGCATGTCAACAAAAACAATATCGTTGGATTCGTATTTGAACATAGTTTTCAATGATATAATTTTAGGTGACATGCATCATCATTTACCCTACTATATATAATGTTACTTCAATTTTTGGTCGTACTAATGTCACATCCCTAGTTTGTGCTTGCATTAGGACTAGCCAGAGTGTGCATCATGTTCAAATTTTCCAAAAACTTGAAATGGGGATGACAGAAACCCCAACACCCCTCTTCTTTCAACTTGGGTTTAATAAAATATTTTCCAATGTACCCAAAATGCCCTTCAAAAATGTTCATCATCTTTGCCTTCGTCTTAAACCTATGACAAAAATGGTGCACAATTTTCTAGGACATCCAAAGGTCACTGGATTAATTCATATTGTATTTGCATTTGGGCATTAAAATGCTAATTTTAAATGCCCAAATAATCATAAACTAAAATGTTCCATGCTATTCATATTATATACAGTGGACATGGTCAGTTTTATGATTTATAAAAATGTTCTAGCATTTTTGAATAATTCAACACAGTTGAAAAACAAAACTAAAGAGAAACTAAAATAGAAAAAAGAGAGGAGAGAGAGAGACTCACCTGGCGGCCCACCTGGCCGGCTCAGCCTAGCAGCCGCTCCACGCAGCTGCTTCCTCTCGCCAGGCAGGCAGAGAGGAGCACGCCGGCGAGCCTGCGGTCGTGATGCAGCTGCCCGCTGCCCTGCTTCACACCCCGCCTCCATGACGCACTGGTTCGCCTCCACGTCCTTGCCCGAACGCTCTCGACGTCTCACTTCTCCTCCCGCCTCTCTCCCTCGCCCTCTCCTCGCCATGGCCGACGCGTCCGCGAGCTCCCCGCTGTCGTAGCCGCAGCCACCGTCGCCCCACCGTCGCCTCGCCGTGTCAAGGAGCTTCGCCGCCGTCCGCTTCGTCGAGCAGGCCGAGCCCCGAGCGCTCGCTCGCCCCGCAGCCACCGTCACGAGCGAGCCCCCGACCGCCACCGCCGGAGATCCCCTTCGCCGTCGCCACCGCACCAGTTCGTCCCCGAGCTCGCCGACCGACTCGTCGTCTCCGCCGTGAGCTCCTGCCTGTAACACTCCAAAATTTTTGGATTGGTTTTTATCAAATTCTTTATTCTTTTGGAAGGAGGTTATTTAAATTTTTCTTAAAACCCCTCCTTCTCAAATCTTTTATGACAAAAGATTTTTTGCCCCTCTGAGCCTTGATCTTTGGTCTTGACAGTTTTCACCTTGTGTTGGCTCAACACAAATAATTTCGAAAAGTTTTGACATTTTCTTTTTACTAAAAATCATTCCTATGAAATTATGGGCTTATCCTTTCCCATTCAAAAATTTCTCTTTTGCCATGACCTATGTTGAAAACTTTCTTCCGAAACCCACCTCCCTACTTTGGGTCAAGTCTAACATCAGATTCCAGCAGGTTTCAACCTCCTTTTGATTTTATTTTTAATTATTTTTCCCTCAAAACATTTTTTGTCTTTTAATTTGGACCTTAGTGATTTACAAAGGAACTACTAGTTTTTCTTTGAGTTTTGATTCCAAATAAACTCCTTTGACTATCCTTAGTTCCCTCAACCTAGATCCATCAAGATCTTCTGGTCCACAGTTCAAAAATTTCAAAATTTGCTTGCTGCAAGTTTGGACCAGATTTGCCATTTTTGGTGAAAGTCGTTCTTTTTCTCTTCCTAAAAATCTGTGAAAATTCAGGCAGCCTCTAGATGCATCAAGAGATCACTCTACCAAGTCCCAGCTCCAGAAAAAATTTCCAAGTGCCAGAATCATTTCGTCGAACAGTTGGCGTGCACTGTTGCTATTCAAATTCAGATTTCAGTGTTTGGTTTCTGCCGTCAGTGTCGTTTCCGTAAGGCAGCAGCGTCAATCTCGCCAGTGCACGCGGTGGCGCCTTGCTCACTGCTCCCTCTCCTTATCCAGAGCGCCGCACGGTTGCTTGTCCGGTTGCGAGCGTCGGTGGCGACGTGGCTCGCCAGCTCCGGCGTCTTCAGCGGTGGGAGAGCCACCCGTGGCGGCCAACAGGGGCCAGCCCTGCAGAACGGCGCCGTTCGGCACCGCCCAAACCACCAGAGACCTCCGCGTGGCCATCCCCTCCCATGTGCACGCTGCAGCACCGTCGCCGTGGCCTGAGAGGCACAGAGCGCGCTCTCTGCCGCCTACGTGCCCATGCAGCCGTTCCGTATAGAACGTGGAGTATCGGTCAAGTCTCGCCAAGTTTAGCCTCTGGATGGAACCAGTAGACCAACACGTTGATGCCCGGTCACCTAAACCACCTGTTCAGCCACGGCCTCGCCGTAATCACTCGCCGGAGTTATCCCGTTGCGGCAACCACCTCGGGCCGGCTATAAATAGCGATCCCAAGCTCGCCTTTGACCGTACACCTCTCCTCCACCTCACTAGACCACGCCCAGCCAGTAGAAGGACCTCGAGGAGGCCTTCTTCCCCAGCTCCGGCCGCCCCGATCCGCTTCAGGCTCTGGCAAGTCACTCTCTGGTGAGAGCACCTCCGCCTCCCAATTCGTGCATGTAGCCTCCTAGTGCACCCAAACACCTAACCCGCGCTTCAATTTGGCCTCTGCAGCCCTCCCCGGCGAGATCCACCACCGCCCAAACGACCGTCCGTCGGAGTGAAGGCCGACGTCGACGTGGTGCTCGCCGACATCCAACTCCACCACCCACAGACGCGGAAGAGCACTGGGAGTCCGTAGGTACCATCCCCTCCCCCTACCACGTCGTGGATCGTCGCCGGTGACCACCGCGGTCCTCGGGCGCCGACGTACTCTGTTTTCCTCTTCGAATATTCAAACCTGACGGGTGCGACCCCCTCGTCAGCCTCTCTTTTCTATTCGAACCGTTTTCCTGGAAAACGCCTTCGGGCAAGTACGCTTTCCATTTGGGTTGGCGTATTTCTTACTGAAACGTTTTCTGTTTTTATAAACAAACCCCTAGAAACTTTATGTTTCATTACAGAAAAGTCCCTGGGCTAAAACATTGATAACTTTTAAACAGAAGATGATTTTGAGTTGATTCTTTTTCTGTCGTCTTTATTTTTATGTCTAGTTTTTATCATATTTATTTGAAAAATATTTGGAACAATTTTTATGCATGCACGGTATTTACGTTAGTATCTAATTTATTTCATACGTAGATACCGAAGGAAGTGACGGAGCCGCAAACTTCGCCGAGCTAGACTCCGACTACTCTGAACTAGGCAAGCATGTTTGAACCTTTGATATGATGAGTGCTTTGCATGTTTGCTTGAGTAGTTTTCTCATAGCATGTTTATATAAGCATTTTGTGGGTGTTATATTAGATGGAAGACAAGCTACGTGTGAGCTTCGAAAGTTGATGGTGAGCCAACCTGATGATGTGGTGACATGATAGGTTGTAAGCTGGTATTGTTGAAGTATGCCAGTCAACCGTTTAACTCCAGTGTTAACGTGGATCAAGTCATGTTCCCGTTCGTCCCCTTTTTCTTGTGCTGCCACATGTCTTCTGCAAAGAATACGGCCTGGTCGGTTGCAAACCTCTTTCCTTGTACACACCAAATAGAGGGGCCGGGATGAGGGTTCCATGGCCCTGGATTAAAGCCCGTCATCCGGTCAGGGGGCATGGGTGTTTCCGGTTGGGACCGAGAGGGGGGCACCCCTTAGAGCGTGATATATAAATTTGATCCCATGCTATTCGAGGTTGTAGCCTCCTCTTCTCAAAGTTTTTCGTGAACGTTGCCTAGGGTGATTCCTGGCAGCGGGATGTGGAATGGGTGTGTACTGGTTAGTTGTGTTTCTGCTAAAATACAGTAAACGGAACTAGTCCCTTGCGACTACTGAAATCCGTTGGCTGTGGTTAAAGAGTACAAACTCTGCAGAGTTAAAACCATTCGAGTAGCCATGTCCAAGGTCAAGGTTTTTGATCGTCATAACAACGTCAGTATTACCGTCAGTCTCAGCGTCCGTCAGTCTCTGTGTCAGTCTCAGTGACTGTCTCTGGTGATTAACATAGTGCTAGGAGTGGCAAACCTGGCCGAATGTTATTCTAGTGGAAGGACTAACCAGTTTATTCTGTACTGAGTATTTCCTTGAGATGATTTACATTCACGAGCTACTTGGTTTCGAATGATTATATAAGCCCTTTATGTGATGTCGCTCAGACGTCCGACTGAGGCATTATTGTAATTTACTTTCGATATAAGCCCTTTATGTGATGTCGCTCAGACGTCCGACTGAGGAATTATTGTTATTTACTTTCGATATAAGCCCTTTATGTGATGTCGCTCAGACGTCCGACTGTGGGATTACTGTTATTTACTTTTGATATAAGCCCTTTATGTGATGACGCTCAGACGTCCGACTATGGCATTACTGTTATTTACTTTTGATATAAGCCCTTTATGTGATGTCACTCAGACGTCCGACTGTGGCCCATACTGTCTTTTACTTTTCAATATAAGCCCTTTATGTGGTGTCGCCCCGACGCCCGACTGTGGCATGTTCATTCATTTTACCTTTCGAGGCGTCGCTTCAGACACCCAATCGGTCTTCAGTTATTTCTTTAGGATTTCGGGAGGACTACCGCCTGACTTCCTTTTTATTCAGCATATGCAAATTTATTATCTGAATGCGCATTACTAGGCTGCTCATATGCATCATGTTTGCATTTGTTATATCTTATGTCCAAACTGTCTTACGAGTACATTCAAAGTACTCACCTGGCTTGTTGATTTGGCCAGATGTTGATGAAGGCGATCTCATGGATGAAGAGTTCGATAGCGAGTCCGACGCCTAGAGGAGTCCCAGTCAATCTCTTGCGATCCTGGAGTTGGTCACTTGTATTATATACGCTTCCGCTACCCAAATAAATTCATCGAGTCTCACTCCGACGCTCGATGAGCTGTAAGATATTGGAGTCGTGTCACCCACTACACTGGGACATATCCACCACCACTTTTATTACGAGTCAGTAGTTATGCCACCATACCCTTGTGTCATATCCGCCTTTATGTATAATATCGACGTGCTTGTAATAAATTTTTGAGCAACCTCAGCTCAACCTTGTATAATATTTAGTACTCTGGAATTCCGTATCAAGGATTTGTCTACCAGTAAGAAGGATTCTTCTACACTGGTCCGATAAAAAGGTCGGTTTCTCAGTAAATATTTTATTGGAAAACCGGTCCTGACAACCTTGGTATCAGAGCCAGGCTGACTGTAGGAAGCCACTAGGTGCGATCGCTAATCAGTTATTAGCGTATTGAGTGCTATTTTAGCATTTTGCATTTGTAGCAATTTTCTGTTGGTCATCATAAATTTTTTATTTGACTATTCGGAATTTTTGTCTACTTTTGTAGATGGCTTGCAGCGACTGTGAGTCACAGGTGTTCGACAATATACCTGAGGGGTTTATCAAGCTCCTCGTCTCCATCACCAAGGTCGCGATCGGCCCATCGAATTGTCCGGAGTTCACACTCTACCAACACAAGATCAGCGACAGCGTGTCGATGCACCAGGCTGTGGTGCAATTTAAGGGAGGGCGTTCCGAGTCACGCCGCTTCCGATTTGTGGGCAGGGCCATGCCTACGGAGAGGCATGCCATGCAGATGGCTGCCCGTGAGGCGATAGCTCGTCTCCGGGATGCTCTTCCTTCGATGAAGACTCGTCGCTACCGCTACCTTCCATGCCACGTGCCTTACACATGTCACTATGCGTTCGCTTGCGCAAGGGGAGAGAGAGATGAGGCTATCGAAATGTTGGTTGACGACTTGGTGGCTGCTCGTATGGACTTAGTTCAGAGCAGTTCCGCCAACAGGAGGGACCTCCTCCATACCACACCACCACTAACTTACGTCTCGTCCTCAGCATCCTATGCACCTGCCATCTTAGCCACCGCTCGCCGCCTGCCTACCACTAAGGAGTTTGATCAAGTCATTGTTCCTACTCGAATCAGAGCTGCACCACCTGCCGCGCCCGCACCAACTCCTCAACCCAGTATTTCGCGCCTGGAACCTATTAGTGAGGAGGAGGTTGAGTCTCCATCACCACTGGGTCTTACCCTCGGCAGGCCGAGGGAAGTTTTCACCATCTCCTACTAAGTGCGCCTAGCCGCCGCGCGATGTGTCCGCTTGTGTGATATGTTTATATCTATATAGGTTTGGTGAGAAGTAGTTTGTGTGCGCATCATGTAGGAGCTCGGAGAAGTGCACTAGCCTAAATAACATGTCAGGAATGTGTACGCACATCCTGAGTGATGTATTGTATAATTACAACTTGTGTCTAAGATATGTACTAAGCGGTCCTTCTCCATGCGCAATCAAGTATTTTCTCGAAAAATCTTTGGAGTTCTTAAATTTTCCGCATTTGAAAATCTATTTATTTATTTTTGCCACTCAGTTTTTCTCAAGAATTCTGCAAAAATACCCCAGAGTGGAAAATGACTCGTCCCTGGACTCGTTCCATGCCAAGTCCGCCGGAAGAAAATTATGGTACCCAGACAAACAATTTCATGCAGGGGCAGTCAAGTCAGCAAGGCAGTGATACAACATTTTCTCAAGTATGCCGCCTTTATGAACAAAGCCAGCAGCAGCACCAAGAAATGATGAACCATGTTATCAATATGGGAAATCACCGTGAACCATATCAGCAGCATTCCAAATTGTCTGAACTACAAAAGACACGTCCTCCAACATTCTCTCACACTAACAGACCTCTTGAGGCCGATGATTGGCTTCGAGACATTGAAAGGAAATTAATTATTGCACAATGTTCGGACCGTGAGAAGGTACTTTATGCACCACACTACCTCACTACCTCACTGGACATGCACCCCAATGAAAATAATATCACCTGGGAAGAATTTAAAGATTGTTTTCGTTGGGCGCACATTCCTAGAAGCATTATGAAGATCAAGAAAAGGGAGTTTGATGACCTCAAGCAGAGAAGCATGACAGTGACAGAGTACAATAGTCAGTTTACTCAATTATCTTGTTATGCCAACGAAGAGCGTATGAGTGAAAATAAAAAGATGGAAAAATTCATGGACGGTCTGGCACCAGCACATAAATGCCAGCTGGTCGTACACACTTTTCCCGATTTCAAAACACTGGTGGACAAGGCTATTACATTGGAAAATGAGCACCACAGCTTGGAGGATATTCGCAAGCGCAAAAGGGATAAGACTACACATACTCGCAACAACCGGAACAGGACGGAATTTCAGAAAAATGGAGCGAACAAATCCATGACCAATGACCCACGCCCGAACAAAAAAATTCATGCAAGGGACAAGGATTTAACATATCGCCCAGGTGTTACTTGCTACGCTTGTGGAGAAGAGGGACGCTATGCCAAACAGTGCCCAAAACCAAGAAACTCGGCCCCAAAACCGAACAACAGTGGAAAAAATTCAGCACCCAAGCAGCGATCCTGGAGTTTGTTACTTGTATTATATACGCTTCCGCTACCCAAATAAATTCATCGAGTCTCACTCCGACGCTCGATGAGCTGTAAGATATTGGAGTCGTGTCACCCACTACACTGTGACATATCCATCACCACTTTTATTATGAGTCAGTAGTTATGCCACCATACTCTTGTGTCATATCCGCCTTTATGTATAATATTGGCGTGCTTGTAATACATTGTTGAGCAGCATCAGCTCAACCTTGTATAATATATAGTACTCTGGAATTATGTATCAAGGATTTGTCTACCAGTAAGAAGGATTCTTCTACACTGGTCCGATAAAAAGGTCGGTTTCTCAGTAAATATTTTATTGGAAAACCGGTCCTGACACTGCCCCTCCCCAGCCTCTCCGTTCTCGCTCCCGTGCACCGTAGTGAGTGCACCTTGCTCGCCCGCACGCGCCGCCTCACACGCTCGCCGCCGACGTGTCTCCGGCCACCTAACGGTCCGGCCGTCGTTCCCACTAGCTTCACCGCCTCGCGTAGATGCTGTAGGACCACTCCACGCGCCTCCACGAGCACTGCACCGACGAGTTCGTCCTTGCCCGAACTCCGGCAGCCGCTGGACTCGTCCTCCGCGTCGTTTCCGGCTACCCCGAGCACCAAGTCGTGCACCACTCGACGCAGCCCACTCCCAGCTCCACGTAGGAAGACTCCGCCGTCCATTTGGTCGCCGGAGGGCGAAACCCGCAGCCTCCGCCGCGTCTGGACGTCGCCGGCGGCTAAATGCCGGTGAGTCAACCCAGTTTGACTAGGGGTTTGACTCCCCTGGGTTACTGACATGTGGGCCCTGCCTGTTAGTCAAACCTAGGTTAGCACTTAAACTGACATGTGACACTGACCAGTGAGTCCCACTGGTCAGGTTTGACCTGGGCCACCCAGTTGACGTGCTGATGTCACTGTGACGTAGTGCTGATGCAGTAAACTCTTTTCTGGATTTTAAATAAACCAGAAATGATTTATTTATTTTAGGAAATGGTTTAAACTTCTAAAATTCATATAAATTCAACAGTAGCTTAGATGAAAAAGTTTTATATATGATAAATTATCCAAAAGATCCAATCTTTCCATTGGTACTGGTTTCATGCATGTTTGAGCAAGTTAACCTTGTTGTTCACCTTAAAACATGATAATGCACTTTAAATAATAATAGCTTGGGCATGAATTTGAATCTTTGATTCAAATAAGCTCACACCTTTCTGTTTATAGTTGCATTAGCCCAAAACACATCCATCTTGCTATGGCATGAGCATGCATCATATTGTTGCATTTGGTTGTGTATTGATCGTATTACCGGTGTTCTCCGTTGTAGGTCCTGCTCCCGAGGATACATCCGTGTATCCAACTGAAGAGCAGTACCCGACAACCAATCTGTCAGGCAAGCAACCCATTTATCATTCCGATACAAACCCATCTTCTTGCTCATGCTCTCTTTTACTGCATTAAGGCAACAACATGTGAAGTGCTATTTGCTGCGGTAGTTGAACCCCATTCCTTTGCATGACCTGTTATTGCCACAGTAAATAGTTGAAACCCACTAGCATGTGTAGGAGTTGATTGAGCCATGTGATGTGTTTCCTACCATGCTATTTATTTATGCTGCCTGCTATGCTTAGAGTTGTGTTAGGCCTGGTTCATCTGGGTGATGGATCAGAGTGAAATGATCATGTCGGGTAAAGAGAGTGAAGTGTGGAATATGCTTGGTAAAGGTATCTATGAAAGGTCATGTAGGAGTACATGGTGGGTTGTTTGATTGGAACCGTCCATAGGATCTAAGATCTGTATGTGTGATTTAAGATCAGCTACTACCACACATTGGGCCCTGAAATATGACCCCGCTCGACTTATTGACTGCCCTTGTTCTGTGTCCAGGAGTTGCAACTAGTTTTTGGTGTTTGTAGTTTACTGGTGGTCGTGCACAGCGCTGACCCTCGGGGTGGGCTATGATGCGGCAGGTACGTGGTCGGGTGTACTGGTCGCCCGTTTGGTGACTCGGGAACCCTGTACACATCGTTTGGGGCCGTGAGTGACACCCTGGCCGGATCTCCCCATGGATGGAACCCAAATAGGCGATAAACCTGGACTAGAGACTTCAGTGGTTGGTTAGGTCGTGGTCTACACCCACGTTGGCTTTCGCTTGAAGTCTGCCGAGCACATCTCGTGTGCAGACGCTAAAGGGTGGAAACATGTGTGAAGAAGTACACCTCTGTAGGGTTACCAATCTATTCGAATAGCCGTTGTTCGCAGTTAAGGACCACTTGGTTGCTTATACAGTTCATAGACAAGTTAATGGTTACTCCTAAAAGTCTCAAGACAAGTGTGAGGGCCGTGGATGGCCCTTCCGTAGGATGACGGGAGGGGATCCACGGTACTGTATTGTGGTGGTGAGTAGTGGACTCATGTGTGTAGTCTCATCTTGCAATCTGCTGAGAGTTGTAGAATAGGTTAACCAAGATTCAAAGATGGCTTGCTGCAATAAACTCCACTACCCTTGTTGAAAATGATGCATGTATGATAGGTTCTGATGTAAGTCTTGCTGAGTACCTTTGTACTCATGTTTGCTTAATACTTGTTGCAGAGGAGAACCCCGCCCCCTCTGATGGGTTCTACATAGACGTTGACGTCGATGAGTAGCTTGCTACCCAGACGGTGATCCTGAGCTTGTGAAGGGCCTTATAGATAGTCAGGATATACCAAGCCTGTTTTCTTTCCAAGTTGTCTGTACCCAGACAAGTTAGCTTCCGCTTGTGCTTGTTTGCTTGTATGACTTGAGTGTTGGGTAATGTGACCCCTACCTGTATGCATATGTTATGTATGGCTCTTCGGACCCTCTTAAATAAAGTACTTTGAGTCATAGAGTTCTGTTGTGATGCAATGTTGTATTTGCACATATTGAGCATATTGTGTGTATGTTATTGAAATGCTTGATATGTGTGGGATCCGACACCTAGTTGTTTACCCTTGGTAGCCTATCTTACAGGGAAATGCCTCCTAGTGCTTCCACTGAGCCTTGGTAGCTTGCTACTGCTCAGGAACACGTAGGCTGGCCGGCATGTGTCCTTCTTCGTTCCTGTGTCTGTCCCTTAGGGGAAATGTCACACGTTGTTCCTTTAAGTCCATGTAGCTTGCTACGACTTGGGTTCATACGTTGATGACCGACACGTTCGTTGCTAGGTCATGGATGCATGTCTCTGTAATTTAGTGCCACTTTTGGTTTATAACTTGCCATGTCGGTCCGGGTTCTCTGTCATATGGATGCTAGCGACACTATCATATATGTGTGCCAAAACGCGCAAACGGTCCTGGGCTAGGTAAGGTGGCACCTGTGGGGATACCGTGCATGAGGCTGCAAAGTGATATGATGTGTTACATGCTAGATCGGTGTGACTTAGGATCGGGTTCCTGACAGCGTTGGCATCAGAGCCGGACTGCCTGTAGGTTCTTCAAGCCAAACTGGTCGATGTTGAGTCTAGAAATTCTTAGTTATATGTAGGGGAATTGATTGTGCAAGGGAACGTAAGGCTCTTTTTTACTTCTTTACCTTATTCCCTTCTGATCTGAGTCAGCCTATTCTTTCTACAGGGGTTTAGGACTAGGCCTCTCATCTTTACTAGGTTCACGTGTTACTAATCCATAGACTCTTAGGATTGTTGGTTTCAAGCCTCAGTTCAGTTTCTACCTTCCAGTATGTTGATTAGTTGGACCCGGAACCTTGATATGATGTTGTTGAGTGGCTATGCTATCATTTGTATGATGTCTCAAAATCTTTTTTGAGCATTTACAGTTGTTATGCTGCCCGATTTCTTCTAGAAATTCTAATGCCTTTGCATTATTTCGTGTTTCAGATGTCTGACCGCACCCCTCGTCAGGTGGTCCGTTTGACCTGGTGCGGTAATGTGCCAGGTCACACGGCCATGTTGGTCCGTGTCTTGACCGAGACGGGTTACCGTTGGTATCCTGAGTATACTGTGGAGGAACAGTACCGGGATTTCAACCAGAGTCAGTACTTCTGCACAGTCCGGATATACCCTTCATATCCTGGAACTACCGACCCCATCCATTGGACGTATGGACTCGGGGTTACCATCGAGATGGCAGTGCTGGATGACGCTTACTTGATGATGACTATCATCCGGGCTAGGCATGCCCTGCTGCTGAACACTGAGTTCTGCTACATGCCAACCTCACTTCCTGGAGAGGAAGGCTACTACACCGGTCTGTACACTGATGCCGTTCATGAGGAGCCGCTACTTCAGACTACCACTCACATGCTGGAGGATAGGGATCGTGAGGTCTGTGCCCTCCGGATGGAGCTTTATAACACTCGAACCGTCCACTGGGCCACTCTGACACGGCTTGCACCTGCCGTGCAGGCCGGATATCTGGATATGCCGGATTTTTACCCCGTGCGGACTCGTCTACCCGACCGTATGGATTGGCGTGACGTTGGGGCTATTACACCTCCATGTGGGCGTCGGTTACCACCAGCAGCGGGACCGAGACCGCATCCGTGTCCCTATGGTCCACAGCCTTCAAGTGCTCGAGAGTTTCCAGATCCACATGTTCCACTTCCAGGCTACGGGGGTAATCTTTACGAAGATTACTACGGAAATGTGTGAGTTAGACCGTGGCAGTAGTAGTATTGTAGTAGTTGTATTTCCACAGTCTTCCGTGTCTTGTGGAATATGACTTAGTGTGTACTGAGTTCCGGAGGCGTAAATAAATATTGTATAGGAGCTTGGAATGCCTCTGATGAGATGTATCGTCTTTCACCGCAGTTGTACTCTAGCCTTGGCTTGTACTAAACTATGTATGGTGTGTATGACCAATGGTATATATATGGTAGTTTCTATATTACCTTGTCGTACAGATAAACATCTCTGCATTCCGTGTCATCCATTACAATCTGCACTCCTATGTCAAAGTTTTGTCATCCTTATCTCAACCGTTGTTTTGTTTTCCTATGATGGTCAACACTCGCAGCACCCCTGCTGCTCAGGAGCAGGGTGAGGCCAGTGGGGCTAGAGATGAGAATCTGCCCCAACCACCCTCCTTGGCTGAAGTTATGCTGGAGGCAGAAAGGAACAAAAGAGAGACAAACCATCTGCTGGAACGCATAGAGCATAATACTGCTTTTCGCCAGAGGAATGACGTGGTGTCTATTAATGACTTTATCAAGATGTGCCCACCAAAGTTCCATCATTCCGCTGAACCTCCTGATGCGGATGACTGGCTTCGCAGTATCACCCACAAGCTACATTCTGCCTGTGTGGCCGAAGCTGACAAGGTTACCTACGCTGTCTAACATCTTGAGGGGAAACTATGAGGCTATGCGTCCTGCTGGCCAAATTATCACTTGGGCAGAGTTCAGCGAGGCATTCTGTGAACATCACATTCCAGAAGGTCTCATGGATCGCAAGCGGGAGGAATTTTGCAATTTCACCTAGGGCAGGCTAACCGTGGATGTCTATAGTCGTGAGTTTGGCAACTTGGCACGCTATGCTCCCGAAGAAGTGTCCACCGGCGCCAAGAAGCAGGCAAGGTTCCGCAAGGGACTCAGCCCTGAAGTTCGCCGAGATCTACGTCTGCACGAGTGGACCTCCTTCCAGAAGCTAGTGAACAAAGCCATCGGTGCTAAGACAGGTCAGACCGATTTTGAAGCCACACGTAAGCATCCCCGTGACTTTGGTTCCTCATCCGACTCTGGCTCTCACAAGCGCCGTGTGTGGGTTCTAAACACAGCTCTGCCACCCAGGTTCACTCTGAGGCCATCCTATGAGGCGCCTCGCCCAACCCAGCAGTATGCACCACCCAAGACTTATGGAGGACCATCTGCCAATATTGCTCCACGCACTGGCACCATGACATGCTTCAAGTGCGGAGAACTAGGGCACTACATGCGAGAGTGCCCTCAGAACCAGCCAGGAAGGTCCGTTGGCCGTGGTATGCCAACAGGCAAGGTGAACTATGTCAAGCCAGTCACCACTGCTCGTGGTCATGTCAACTTTGTCTCTACTGAGGAAGCTTATGAGGATCCTAACATCGTCCTTGGTATGCTTCTTGTTAACTGCCATCCAGCATCTGTTCTTTTCGATACTGGACCATCTCATCCGTTCATATCTGAGAGCTATGCTCGAATGCACCACATGAGATTTTGTGACATGCCCACCACCATGGAAATTCAAACTCCTGGCTCTAGATGGCAAACTTCTAGGGTAAGCCATGGGAATGAAATTCTTGTCGATAGACTTGTCTTTCTCGCTTCTCTAATAGCTCTCAAGTCCTCGGACATAAAAATCATCTTGGGTATGGACTGGATGACAGCTCATTATGCCAAGATTGATTGCTACACTAGGACTGTTCAACTTACACACCCATCCGGGAAGACAGTCAATGTTTTGGCCCGAATGGCTAAGCGTCAGCTTTACTCTCTTAATGCCAGCCCTCTACCAGAACTCAAAGATATCCCGGTAGTCCGTGATTTTCCGGATGTCTTTCTAGAAGAACTGCCAGGTGTTCCACCTGACAGAGATGCAGAGTTCGAGATAGATCTTGTTCTAGGAACTGTCCCAATCTCTGTGAGACCCTATAAGATGGCACCCTTAGAACTAGCTGAGCTCAAGAAACAACTCGATGAGTCCTTGAAAAAGGGTTTCATCCGTCCTAGTTCTTCTCCTTGGGCTTGTCCCGTCCTCTCCGTCAACAAGAAGGATGGAACAGATTGGATGGTTGTAGATTATCGACCTGTCAATCTAGTCACCATAAAGAACAAGTATCCGCTCCCCAGGATCAACGACCTGTATGATCAGCTCGTTGGATCCTTAGTCTTTTCCAAAATGGATTTGAGGTTGGGCTACCATCAAATAAAAATCAAGATCGGGGACATTCCCAAGACGGCCTTTGTTACTCGTTATGGCCAATACGAGTACATCGTCATGTCCTTCGGGTTAACCAATGCCCCAGCCACTTTCTCCTGGCTTATGAATTCTATATTCATGGAGTACTTGGATAAATTCGTCGTGGTATACCTCGATGATATACTCATTTACTCCAAGAACAAGGAAGATCATGCCGAGCATCTAAGGCTGGTATTGACGAAACTTCGAGATTACCGCCTTTATGCCAAATTCTCCAAGTGTGAATTCTGGTTGCCAGAAGTGACCTATCTAGGCCATGTAATTTCTGGTAAGGGTATTGCTGTCAATCCCGAGCGAGTTCAGGCCGTCCTTGATTATACTCCACCTGAATTGGTCAAGCAAGTTAGAAGTTTCCTTGGCTTAGCGAGCTATTGCTGACGCTTCGTCGACAATTTCTCCAAGGTTGCTAAACCTCTAACTCAACTCCTCAAGAAAGATAAAAAGTTTCAGTGGACCCCACAGTGCGAGTCCATCTTTCAGGAACTGAAAAGACGCCTGACATCTGCTCCCATACTGGTACCACCAGACTTTTCGAAGGACTTTATTAACTATTGCGACACCTCGCGACAAGGACTAGGTTGCATACTCATGCAAGATCATTAAGTGATTGCCTACACATCTCGACAGTTGCGTCCACATGAGGATAACTATCCTACACATGATCTAGAGCTTGCAACTGTAGTCCATGCACTCAAAACATGGCGACATTACCTTATTGGTAATCGCTGTGAAATTTTCACTGATCACCAAAGTCTGAAATACATCTTCACCCAACCGGATTTGAATCTCGGGCAAAGACGTTGGGTGGAGTTGCTCACAGATTACCACTTAGGAATCACTTACACCCCTGGGAAGGCCAATGTCATGGCCGACGCACTAAGTCGTAAGTCTTATTGTAACAATCTGATGTTACAACAAGGGCAACCACTTCTCCATGAGGAATTTCTTAAGCTTAACCTTCACATTGTTCCTTGAGGATTTCTTTCCACCTTGGTGGTGAAACCTACCCTTACGGATCAAATCATAGCTGCCCAGAAGCGTGATAAGGGTATATCCCGACTCCAAGAGAGCATTGCTAGCGGAGCTGCTAAAAGTTTCTCTATGGATGATCGAGGTGTTGTCTTCTTCGAGAACCGTCTAGTGGTTCCCAAGAACCGACATCTATGGCAGTTGATCCTTAAGGAGGATCATGAATCTCCTCTCACGATTCATCCCGGTAGTACCAAAATGTATCAGGACCTACGCCATAGGTTCTGGTGGACTAGGATGAAGAGAGAAATTGCTCAGTTCATTGCTAACTGCGACGTCTGCTGTCGAGTTAAAGCAGAGCATCAACGGACCGCTGGCACCCTTCAACCTTTAGCTATTCCTGAATGGAAATGGGATAAGATCGGTATGGACTTCATTACCGGGTTTCCCAGGACCAGGAAAGGGACTAATGCTATCTTCATCGTTATCGACCGCCTCTCCAAAGTAGCCCACTTCCTGCCTGTTCGAGAGAGTATAACCGCTATCCAGCTAGCAGACTTGTATATCTCTCGGATAGTATCTCTTCATGGTGTTCCATTGGAGATTAATTCAGACCGTGGAAGTCTTTTCACCTCTCGATTTTGGGAAAGTTTCCAAAATGCCATGGGGACTCGTCTCTCTTTTAGTACCGCCTTTCATCCTCAGTCAAGTGGTCAAGTAGAACGAGTCAATCAAATTCTGGAAGATATGCTCCGAGCCTCTGTCATCTCTTTCGGCATGGAATGGGAGAAGTGGCTTCCATTCGCCGAATTAGCTTATAACAATAGCTATCAATCTAGCTTGGGCAAGGCTCCCTTCGAAGTTCTGTATGGACGAAGGTGTCGAACGCCTCTTAACTGGTCAGAAACCGGGGAAAGATAATTCTTTGGTCCAGATATGATCCAGGAAGCAGAAGAGCAAGTTTGCATCGTTCATGAGAAGTTGAAAACAGCCCAATCTCGCCAAAAGAACCAATATGATCGCCATCATAAGGCTGTGACTTTTGAAGTCGGCGATAAGGCTTACCTTCGGGTTACTCCTCTTAAGGGAACCCATTGCTTCTGTATCAAAGACAAATTGGCTCCTCGTTACATCGGTCCTTTTCGCATTCTTGCCAAACGAGGAGAAGTTGCCTACCAATTGGAACTACCTCCGCATCTTTCCAGAGTTCATGATGTCTTCCACGTCTCTCAACTCACGTGTTGCTTCTCGGATCCTATCCGCGAAGTGGACCACAAAACGCTTGATCTCTAGGACAATCTTACATATCGAGAATACCCCGTTCGTATTCTTGATCAAACCGAGCGTACCACTCGACGTCATAATATCAAGTTTCTCAAGGTTCAATGGTCACACCATTCTGAGAACGAAGCTACTTGGGAAAGGGAGGATCGTCTTCGACATGAGTACCCCACCCTTTTTCCGGAGAAACTTGAATCTCGGGACGAGATTCTTTTGAGTGGGGGTGAGTTGTTGCATCCCTAGTCTGTGCTTGCATTAGGACTAGCCAGAGTGTGCATCATGTTTAATTTTTACAGAAACTTGAAATGGGGATGACAGAAACCCCAGCACCCCTCTTCTTTCAACTAGGGTTTAATAAAATCTTTTCCAATGTACCCAAAATGCCCTTCAAAAATGTTCATCATCTTCGCCTTGGTCTTAAACCTCCGACAAAAATGGTGCACAATTTTCTAGGACATCCAAAGGTCACTGGATTAATTCATATTGTATTTGCATTTGGGCATTTAAAAGCTATAAAATATTTTAAATGCCCAAATAATCATAAACTAAAATGTTCCATGCGGTTCATATTATATACAGTGGACATGGTCAGTTTTATGATTTATAAAAAAGTTCTAGCATTTTTTAATAATTCAACACAGTTGAAAAAGAAAACAAAATACAAACTAAAATAGAAAAAAGAGGGGAGAGAGAGAGACTCACCTGGCGGCCCACCTGGCCGGCCCAGCCCAGCAGCCGCTCCACACAGCTGCTTCCTCTCGCCAAGCAGGCAGAGAGGAGCACGCCGGCAAGCCTGCGGTCGCCACGCAGCTGCCCGCCGCCCTGCTTCACTCCCCCGCCTCCACGACGCCCTGGTTCGCCTCCACGTCGTCGCCCGAACGCTCTGGACATCTCACTTCTCCCCTGCCTCTCTCCCTCGTCCTCTCCTCGCCATGGCCGACACGTTCGCGAGCTCCCCGCCGTCGTAGCCGCAGCCACCTTCGCCCCACCGCCGCCTCGCCGTGTCAAGAAGCTTCGCCGTCGTCCGCTTCGTCGAGGAGGCCGAGCCCCGAGCGCTCGCTCGCCCCGCAGCCACCGCCACGAGAACGCCCCCGACCGCCACCGCCGGAGATCCCCTTCGCCGTCGCCACCGCACTAGTTCATCCTCGAGCTCAACGATCGACTCGTCATCTCCGCCGTGAGCTCCTGCCCCTTCCCAGCCTCTCCGTTCACTCCCGTGCACCATAGCGAGTGCACCTTGCTCGCCCGCATGCGCCGCCGCACACGCTCGCTGCCGACGTGTCTCCGGCCACCTAACGGCTCAGCCATCGTGCCCACTAGCTTCACCGCCTCGCGTAGATGCTGTAGGACCACTCCACGCGCTTCCACGAGCACTGCACCGACGAGTTCGTCCTCGACCGAACTCCGGCAGCCGCTGAACTCGTCGCCGACGTCGTTTGTTGCGACCCCGAGCTCCAAGTCATGCATCACACGACGCGGCTCACTCCCAGCTCCACGTAGGAAGACTCCGCCGTCCATTTGGTCGCCGGAGGGTGAAACCCGCAGCCTCCGCCGCGTCTGGACGTCACCGGCGACTAAACGCCGGTGAGTCAACCAAGTTTGACCAGGGGTTTGACTCCCCTGGGTCACTGACATGTGGGCCCTGCCTATTAGTCAAACCTAGGTTAGCGCTTTAACTAATCCTAATTAGTTAGTTAACTAACTGTGACACTGACCAGTGGGTCCCACTGGTCAGGTTTGACCTGGGCCACCTAGTTGACCTGCTGACGTCACTATGACGTAGTGCTGACGCAGTAAACTCTTTTCTGGATTTTAAATAAATCAGAAATGATTTATTCATTTCAGAAAATGGTTTAAACTTCTAAAATTCATATAAATTCAACAGTAGCTCAGATGAAAAAGTTTTATATATGAAAAATTATCAGAAAAATCCATCTTTCCATTGGTACTGGTTTCATGCATGTTTGAGCAAGTTAACCTTGTTGTTCACCTTAAATCAAGATAATGCACTTTCAGTAATAATAGCTTGGGCATGAATTTGAATCTTTGATTCGAATAAGCTCAAACCTTTCTGTTTATAGTTGCATTAGTCCAAAACACATCCATCTTGCCATGTCATGAGCATGCATCATATTGTTGCATTTGGTTGTGTATTGATTCTATTACCAGTGTTCTCCGTGGTAGGTCCTGCTCCCGAGGATACATCCGCATATCCAACTGAAGAGCAGTACCCGACAACCAATCTGTCAGGCAAGCAACACATTGATCATTCCGATTCAAACCGATCTTCTCGCTCCTGCTATCTTTTACTACATTAAGGCAATGGCGTGTGAACTGCTATTCGCTGCGGTAGTTGAACCCCATTCCTTTGCCAGACCTGTCATTGCCACAGTAAATAGTTGAAACCCACTAGCATGTGTAGGAGTTGATTGAGCCATGTGATGTGTTTCCTACCATGCTATTTATTTATGCTTCCTGCTATGCTTAGAGTTGTGTCATGTCTAGTTCATCTGGGTGATGGATCAGAGTGAAATGATCATGTCTGGTAAAGAGGGTGAAGTGTGGAATATGCTTGGTAAAGGTATCGATGAAAGTCCATGTAGGAGCACATGGTGGGTTGTTCAATTGGAACCGTCCATAGGATCTGAGATATGTATGTGTGATTTAAGATCAGCAACTACCACACATTGGGCCCTGAAATATGACCCCGCTCGACTTATTGACTGCCCTTGTTCTCTGTCCAGGAGTTGCAACTAGTTTCTGGTGTTTCTAGTTTACTGGTTGTCGTGCACAGCGCTGACCCTCGGGGTGGGCTGTGATGCGGCAGGTACATGGCCGGGTGTACCAGTCGCCCGTTTGGTGACTCGGGAACCCTGTACACATCGTTTGGGGCTGTGAGCGACACCCCGACCGAATCTCCACACGGATGGAACTCAAATAGGCGATAAACCTGGACTAGAGACTTGAGTGGTTGGTTAGGTCGTGTTCTACATCCACGTCGGCTTTCGCTTGAAGTCTGTCGAGCACATGTCGTGTGCAGACGCTAAGTAGTGGAAACATGTGTGAAGAAGTACACCCCTGCAGGGTTACCAATCTATTCGAATAGCCGTTGTTCGCGGTTAAGGACCACTAGGTTGCTTATATATTTCATAGACAAGTTAATGGTTACTCCTAAAAGTCTCAAGACAAGTGTGAGTGTCGTGGATGGCCCTTCCGTAGGATGACGGGAGGGGATCCACGGTAGTGTATTGTGGTGGTGAGTAGTGGACTAGTGTGCGTAGTCTCATCTTCCAATCTGCTGAGAGTTGTAGAATAGGTTATCCAAGAGTCAAAGCTGGCTTACTGCAATAAACTCCACTACCCTTGTTGAAAATGATGCATGTATGATAGGTTCTGATGTAAGTCTTGCTGAGTATCTTTGTACTCATGTTTGCTGAATAACTGTTGCAGAGGAGAACCCCGCCCCCTCTGATGGGTTCTACATAGACGTTGACGTCGAGGAGTAGCTTGCTACCCAGACGGTGGTCCTGAGCTTGTGAAGGGCCTTGTAGATAGTCAGGCTACACCAAGCATGTTTTCTTTCCAAGTTGTCTGTACTCAGACAGGTTAGCTTCCGCTTGTGCTTGTTTGCTTGTATGACTTGAGTGTTGAGTCATGTGACCCCTACCTGTATGAATATGTTATGTATGGCTCTTCGGAGCCTCTTAAATAAACTACTTTGAGTCATAGAGTTCTGTTGTGATGCAATGTTGTATGTGCACATATTGAGCATATTGTGTGTATGTTATTGAAATGCTTGATATGTGTGGGATCCGACACCTAGTTGTTTACCCTTGGTAGCCTATCTTACAGGGAAATACCTCCTAGTGCTTCCACTGAGCCTTGGTAGCTTGCTACTGCTCCGGAACACGTAGGATGGCGGGCATGTGTCCTTCGTTCCTGTGTCTGTCCCTTAGGGGAAATGTCACGCATTGTTCCTTTAAGTCCATGTAGCTTGCTACGACTTGGGTTCATACGTTGATGACTGACACGTTTGTTGTTGGGTCATGGATTCATGTCTCTGTAATTTAGTGCCACTTTTGGTTTATAACTTGCCATGTTGGCCCGGGTTCTCTGTCATATGGATGCTGGTGACACTATCATATACGTGTGCCAAAACGCACAAACGGTCCCGGGCCAGGTAAGGTGGCACCCGTGGGGATACCGTGCGTGAGGCTGCAAAGTGATATGATGTGTTACATGCTAGATCGGTGTGACTTAGGATCGGGGTCCTGACAACTAATCTATAGTAAGGTGCTCGTGTGTTGCACGGAAGAGTGAAATGCATTGATCGAGGAGTTGTTTATTTTGACAAAGGATGTGGGGTCATCTCATGTGTAACGAGTATGGATAGGTTTCTTTGGATATTATTTCATCTCTAGAGCTCACAAACATCCGGGTGAAATAGATAAAAAAAGTATCTTTTGCAAACAAAAGCATTCAACTGTTCAATCTGTATCCAAAACTTGTGAAGAAATAACTCTTATTGTGCTTTGCAGGAAATGATCTTCAAGAATTAGTTTGTGAGTATCCATTGTTATACATGTTGGCTACAGATGACATGGCACTTTCTTATAGTCAACAGTTGACTGTACTATTTAAGTATTAACCATGCCCTTATACACCTAGACGGAGGGATTAAATCAGGATGACTTGAAGGGGGAAGAGGATATGTAAGAAATGGTTGATCATAAGTCTTTCACAAGTACTATAGTAAAAATTCATACATGGAGGATTCTAGACTAAACCATAAATGGATACACTTTTATTCATGCGCGATACTCCAATAGAGCAAGATCATGCATGGAAGTCTCCACATGCTTTGTAATGCCCAGGATGGAGTTATACCTCCTACGTGTCGAGGCACGACTTAAAGGCATAAATCCATCCTAGAATGATCTCAAGTTCGGTAATCTTTGCACAACTCATGTAAAAGAGGGGATAGTAAACAGAAAATAGTTGGCTTACACTCGCCACGTCACAGAATTACAATTCAAGTCTCAATCATCATAAATTAAGAACATCACAACCCTCTAAGGGCAAAATCCAAATGTCAAAGTACCAAACTTAGATAAATAAACCACAGGCGGATCAAATCCTAGTAAGAGTCTCTACTACTGATCATCCGGGTATCGCACATAGTACCGACTACGCTCCTCGTCGTACTCCCAATCCAGCTCGGTGCCATCACCTGGATAGCTCACAGCTGGACCTGCATCTGGTGTGTGAAGTAACTGTGAGCCACAGAGGACTCAGCAATCCCGTTCTCGGGTAACAAGACTATTTAAGCCTTTGGGAGAGGAAAGGCTGAAGAAAAGAATATGTGTCTGCAGCAGTAACTAGCAACTAGCTTACGTGAGTGAGAGCGAGAAGAGAAAGCCTCGGCGAGAAGTGATCACGAAGTGATCCTAGCTACAAGCTAAACAAACATAACCCCTCCGTGTTCAACTCCCGAATCCCTATTCGGAAATTGACAGTCACGGAACACACGCTGGTAGTGTATTAGAAACATTGTGTCAAGTTATGCCAAGCACGAAATTAGTTTATAAAATATTATTTATGGATTTTGAAAATCTTAATTTTTAATTGTTGCGCGGGCAATGTTTCGCTAGATTTTTACGTAATACAAATTTATATTTAATCTGAATAGAAATTTTGGGATAAAAATATTCCGGATCCCATCAAAATGTTGGAAATTTTATTGAAATCTGTCTTGAACGGTTGGTTGAAATTATTAATCGTTGTCCTACCTAGAAAATGGGTTGTACTTTTAACAAACTGTAAAATGAGCACAGTTTATTTTTTCTGAAGAATACCCAATCCATGCCTATTTATTTTTCTACGCCCTGATGGGCTGCAACTCTTTCAAGACGCCTGCAAATCTTGAAAGTAATATGTAATTGGTTGTAAATATAAAAACAGATGACAACATGGCAATTACTTTATAATTTCTGAATTTTTTCACATTTTCAGATTCCTATTTCACTGGGAATTAACCTAATTTAAATATATCTTCAAAGTACTTTAAATCTGGCTCGACATTTCGGTATTAAAAATAGTTTGGAACCCACAGAAATATGCGAAATTAGCCCTAGCCAACCTAAAAAAACAAATTGCAATAAATTGCATAAGAAGTCGCAATGAGCTATATATAAATTATCAGAAAACAAGGGAATGGTCTAACTTATGGGCCTACTAAGTTGACGCGTATGCAAGATTTTTTTAGTTATTATATACGTCAACAAACGATTCTAGCAGACATAACCATTGGATGTCAATCCAGCGACCGTCGTGTTTCTTCAATCTCTGATCTTCTTGCTCCAGCCGCCAAATCCAGCGCCGGCGGGACCGCCTGCTCCCACCTCCCGTGCAGGCCTCACCGCCCCCTACTACTCCCACCGCTCGCCATGGCATCCCTCTACTCACCCACACCCCCTGTTATTCTGCGGCGATGGCAGCCTCACACCGCAGCCGAACCAGTGAACCATCATACTCCTCTCTGCATGGGCATCCACTGTCGTGTCTTCCCCGACTCGGCGTCGTCCCCTACCTAGGCCTCGCCGTCGTCCACCGCCTTGGTGCTCTCGGCACGGCGTGGTCAACGTGGTCAAGGAACGACTTCCATCGGAAGAGTACTGTCGTGGAGAGGCTGACAGCTGGGTCCATGACAGCTGCAAGGAAGTGCCTCCTTATTACCCAGAAAATAATTATTCCTCCACCTGACAGCAGGGACCCACCGGACGGGCCACCGTATTTGGCTAAAAATACGTTTCCCCCCAACTGCCGGGACCCACCGGACGGGCCATTGTATTTCGCGAAAAAACGTTCCCCCCGCTGTCAGCTCGGACCCACCGGAAGTGCCTCCTTATTACGCACAAAAAAATGAATACTCTCCCTGCTAGCTGGGACCCAGTATAGTGGGAGGCTGACTTGTGGGCCTACTAAGTTGATAGGGACGGAGTGCTTTGTCAACTTAGTCAATATGCACGATTCTAGTTCCATTGACCATACGATGTCCACCCAATGGCCGTAGTGCTTCTTCAACCTCTGGTCTTCTTGCTCCAGCCACCCAAACCAGCGCCGGTCGTGCCTCGTGCTCCTGCCTCCCGTGGCCGACTGCGATGCCACAAAGGCCTCCCCGCCCCTACTACTCCCACCGCTGGCTAGGCCATCGCTCTACTCACCCAAACCCCCTATTATTCTGCGGCGGCGGCAGCCTCACACCACAGCCAAACCAGTGAACCCTCGTACTCCTCTCCGCGTGGGAATCCACTGTCGCGTCTTCCCCGGCTCTGCGTCGGCCCCTTCCTAGGCCTCGCCGTCGTCCATCGCCCTGGTGCTCTCGGCGTGGCCTGGTCAACGTGGTCAAGGAACAACTTAATCGGGAGAGTACTGTCATGGAGAGGCTAACAGCTGGGTCCACGGCAGCCGCAAGGAAGTGCCTCCTTATTACGCGAAAAATAATTATTCCTCCACCTGACAGCAGGGACCCATCGGATGGGCCACCGTATTTTGCGAAAAAAATGTTCCCCCTTGACTTCTGGGACCCACCGGACGGGCCATTGTATTTCGTGAAAAAACGTTCCCCCTCTGTCAGCTCGAACCCACCGGAAGTGCCTCCTTATTACGCACAAAAAAATGAATACTCCCCCAGCTAGCTGGGACCCAATATAGTGGGAGGATGAGTTGTGGGCCTACTAAGTTGACGGGGACGGAGGGCTTTGTCAACTTAGTCAATATGCACGATTCTAGCTCCATTGATCGTACGATGTCCATCCAACAAACGTAGTGCTTCTTCAACCTCTAGTCTTCTTGCTCCAGCCGCCCAAACCAGCGCCAGTCGTGCCTCGTGCTCCTGCCTTTCGTGGCGGGCTGCTATGCCGCAGAGGCCTCACTGCCCCCTACTACTTCCACTGCTGGCCAGGCCATCCCTCTACTCACCCACACCCCCTGTTATTCTGCAGCGACGGTAGCCTCACACCGCAGTCGAACAAGTGAACCCTCGTACTCCTCTCCGCGTTGGCATCAACTGTCGCGTCTTCCCCGGATCCGCGTCGTCCCCTTCCTAGGCCTCGCCGTCGTCCACCGCCCTGGTGCTCTCGGCCCGGCCTGGTCAACGTGGTCAAGGAAGGACTTCCATCGGAAGAGTACTATCGTGGAGAGGCTGACAACTGGGTCCACGGCAGCCGCAAGGAAGTGCCTCCTTATTACACGGAAAATAATTATTCCTCCACCTGACAGTAGGGACCCACCGGACGGGCCACTGTATTTGGCAAAAAACGTTTCCCCCTGACTGCTGGAACCCACCGGACGGGCCACCGTATATCGGAAAAAAAACGTCCC
>LR738710.1:411339997-411425456 GCA_902687465.1 Secale cereale
CCCCCCGCTGTCAGCTCGGACCCACCGGAAGTGCCTCCTTATTACGCACAAAAAAATGAATACCCCCTCCCCCCCACTATCTGGGACCCAGTATAGTGGGAGGCTGACTTGTGGGCCTACTAAGTTGACGGGGATGGAGGGCTCAGTCAACTTAGTCAATATGCATGATTCTAGCTCCATTGACCATACGATGTCCATCCAACAGCCATAGTGCTTCTTCAACCTCTGGTCTTCTTGCTCCAGCCGCCCAAACCAGCGCCGGTCGTGCCTCATGCTCCTGCCTCCCGTGGTCGGCTGCGATGCCGCGGAGGCCTCTCCGCCCCCTACTACTCCCACCGCTGGCCAGGCCATCCCTCTACTCACCCACACCCCCTGTTATTCTGCGGCGACGGCAGCCTCACACCACAGCCGAACCAGTGAACCCTCGTACTCCTCTTCGCGTGGGCATCCACTGTCACATCTTCCCTGGCTCCGTGTCGTCCCCTTCCTAGGCCTCGCCGTCGTCCACCGCCTTCGTGCTCTCGGCGCGGCGTGGTCAATGTGGTCAACGACCGACTTCCATCGGAATAGTAATGTACGTAGAGAGGCTGACAGCTGGGTCCACGGTCGCAGCAAGGAAGTGCCGCCTTATTACACACATAATAATTATTCCTCCACCTAACAGTGGGGACCCATTGGACAGGCCACCGTATTTCGCAAAAAAAAACGTTTCCCCCTGACTGCTGGGACCCACCGGCTACATCTTCGCACGCAAGGAAGTGCGTCCGGGCAAAAAAAAACGATTCGCCCCCTGACTGTTGGGACCCACCACCTACATCTTCGCACGCAAGGAAGTGCCTAACAGTCGGGACCCACCTGGTCGAAGCGTACATAGCATTGTCATTCTGGTCGCGAACATGTACGTACATACTAGTCGATGTAGAGGCGCGCATGTGTCGTAGTAGAGGCGCGCACGTAGCATGTACACGTACATACAGCGGCCAGTGTGCAAGAAAGAAAATACGACCACGTACATACATACGGGCAGGGTCTCGAACGCCTAGTCACGCATACGTATGGCCAGGCCTCGTGTACATGGCTGGGTAGGAATGGAGAAATAGCATCGTCGTCATGTTCATGGGGAGCCAATCGGCTGGGTCGGAATGGAATGCGTCGTCGTGTTCATCGGGAGGGCTTGGACGGAACAACCAATGGGAACGAGGCCTGGCGTACCGCAGAACAGAGGAAACAGCCTTGTGTTCGACGGCCACGGTCGAAACGGGATCCTGTTCATCAGGAGGGGTCTGGCGTACCGCAAAACGGAGGAAACGGACCTCCTACAGTCGAAACAGGGGTCCCGTTGATCGGGAGGGGTGTGGCGTACCGCAAAACAGAGGAAACGGACTTGTGTTGGAGCGTTACGGTCGATACGGGGGTCCTGTTCATCGGGAGGGGTGTGGCGTACCGCAAAACGGGACTCCACGGGATACTCTTCATCTCCACCGTCGACCCCTGATGACCCTCAACCGTAAGGGATCTGTTGCAGCGTTTTCGATAAGTAAGAGTGTCGAACCCAACGAGGAGCAGAAGGTATTGATAAGCGATTCTGAGCAAGAAATTACTGCAAGCACTGATAGATAACTTTTAGGGGTTTTCTCGATATAAGCAACAGGAATGTAAGGACAAGTAATGTAAAAGGTACTGAAAGTAACAAGTGGCCCAATCCCTTCTTTGCAAAGGAGAGGCCTAACAACTGAACTTATAAAGACTAAAGCGTTCTTCAGGACACACGGGAGAGGTAGTCATGTGCTTTCGCCATATTCCGTCTCGATACTATGTTATGTGTTGATAAGTGTTGAGTGGGTGGATCTATGCTAGTGCACTCTCGAGACAAAGATGAATGCACTCTTATGATTAAACACCTTGCAAGCATCCGCAAATACAAGATAGAATTTAAGGCAAAAGCCTAACCATAGCAATACGATCGAGGATCCATTATTCCCTTATGCAAAAGCGTGCGAACTGGGGTTCAGGTTTCTGTCACTCCGGCAACCCACCATAAGCATTCTTTATACACAATGTATTCTCCTAGGTCCTTAATAAGGCGAAGTGTTGGGTGTTCGACTCACACAACACCACTAGTAGAATGACAACGCAACTTAAGTACCAAACAACACATATTACTTCAACAGCATATGACTACTAACAACAAGACTTCCCCCATGTCCTCAAGAACTAAGGTAACTACTCACAAAACATAAAAGAGATCATGATCAGTGGGGATAAATATGTGATAAACAATCTGGACATAATAATATTTCTCCAACAAAACTCAATAGCATTCACCACAAAGTAGTAATCAACACCAACGGAGTAAAGGGGATAGGTAGTATGAGTTACAACACGAGTTGCGATGGTAAAATGAGATTTGGATGAAGATGGAGATGGTGCTGGTGTTGGGGATGATGTTGATGATGATCTTGATGATGCCCGTGACGATGGCGACGATCTCCCCTTCCGGGAGGTGATCTCCCCGGCGGAATCTGCCCACCGGAGATGCCCTTTTCTTCTCTGCAGGTTTCCGCCTCAAAGCGGCGGCGGAACTCCGTAAAAAGTCCCGTGCCTAAGGTTTTCGGGGGACGGAGAACATATATGCAAAAGGGGGCGACCAGAGGTGGGCCAGGGGCTCCAGGCGCCCCCCGGCGCGGCCAGGGGGGCGCCCCCAGGCCGCCTGGGCACCCTGTGGCCCCCCTCTGACTCCCCTTTTGCATGTCTTTGTTATTCGTCTGAAAAATACCTCCCGTCAATTTTCAGGTAATTTGGAGGTGTTCTACTTCAGCAACTCAGCATCCACTTTTTCCTGCTGAATCCTGCGTCTGCTGTTTCGGTATCGGAAAGTTGCAAACTGTGTAAAATAGACCAAAACAACATAAGAACATCATCATAACGTGAAATATATCAATGAATAAGGATAAATTATAATACAAAATAGTGATGCATTTTGGACGTATCAACACCCCCAAGCTTAGACCTCGCTTGTCCCCAAGCGAATATGAACTCGGTAAACCTGTCCACAAGTTTAGAGAGTGAAGTGTCGATAAATAGAATACGAACAAGAAGCATCATAGTCTCTTCACCAACTCAAATATCCTCAGTAGCAATCTTCAACTCATAAGGCTCTTATGAAAGAGTGTCAACACTTATATTCGAAAGTAGGACCAATGGAAACTCATTATATCATGGCAAACATGTCCTTTGGTCAAAGAACAACAAATAATTTTAACTTTTGCTTTTGATGGGATTAATTGAAGCTTTTTGAAATAACAAGTTAATAAGCAAGAAGTGAAAGTGTTAACACGAAGGAAGATATTTGCCTTAGCTGGGCATGACAAACAACTTCCTTATCAAATGATAATGTCAACAAGGATATGATATGACAAATCTTAATGCAGCTTTATATGAATGAATCCTTATCAACATCAAACGTCTGCTCTCTTTGAGAAATAGAGGGAAGTAGAAATAACTGACTCAACTTAAAATTAAAAGATAGGCCCTGCTCTAGGGTAGTAGGGAAAACTCATGTGCTATCCTCAAATCAAACAGAATGAAAACAAGTTTTTGAGAGGTGCATGATTCGTCAACGAATGCTAATAGATAACTCAATTGCTTCTTGAACTGGACAAGTTTCGAGGAACGGCTCCCGTATGAGGACGATAACATCCTCTTATTCTCCTTTGTTTATCACTGCCAAAGTTTTCTGATTTCTCATGAACAAAGCGTGAAGGAGGGTTTGTTTGTTATATTATTTTTAAGCCGGGCGCATTCAATGCCAGTTCCTTTTCGTATTATGGGTTTGCACATTATACATGCAATCCCGGGGTGAAGCTTGTCCAACTCAAAAAGGTCATGAATCAGCTACTACTTCCTCATGAGCTAAAGCAGAGGCACAAAATAAAAGGTTTTGAACATTTATGGATAACACATAAATTATATACTTTAGGAGGTGGTAGTGGAGTACCACGAGTAGGTAGGTATGGTGGACTCATATGGAAGGTATTGGCTTAAGGGTATGGACGCACAAGCAGAATTCCGCTTAGTACAGAGTTAGGCTAGCAAAGGTTTTGAAAGAGCAGACAACTGATGATGACTAAGATGCAAAGCAATATAAAGCCTGAACATTGAAATAAGCATAACACATCAAGTTGTCTTCCTTGTCAACATAACATTTCAAGCATAATAACATAAAGGTTTTGGATATGTTGATACTTTAAGAACATCATGCTTGTTGTTATGACCAAAGCTATGTTTGCCAAGATTAAATAAAGTTTCATAGCCATACCTGACATAAGGTCAATACTCTCCATAAGAATCATCATATAAGGTCGATTGCGTGAAGAGAATACCGAGTGCAGCAAAAAGGAACCGATAAACTTCTCATTAATATTCCATCATAAACGACTCCACACACACGGATACAATTCTTCACCGAAGGGGTAATAGACATCAATGCACACACCTATCTCATATAATAACCTCCCTAGACATGATACGACTCTACTTGACTTCCGAAAGACAAAAGGTAAAAGATAAAGATACCGGGCACTCCCCCAAGCTTGGAACAAGCCAAGGGAATGCCATTACCCACGGAGATTTCACTCATCATCCTTGTTGGCGTTGATCAAGTAGTTCTTGGCGAAGCTCTTCCATGGAAGGGGTTCTCCAGTCTCATATGAGAAGCTCGTCTCCTGGATCCTGCATTCAGCACCCAAACCCATGTGTAGAAACCTTAGTTCATACTCACAGTTCTGGTTATGTAGATCATTAATTTGCCCTTGGAGTTCTATAATTCTGTCTTCAGACGCGGCGATTCTTTCCCACATCTCCTTCATCTCCTTCAGAAAGTAGTTCTTCAGCTCGTTGGTGATGTCAAAGTTAGCTTCGACACCACGCTCGGTCATCTTCTTGTACTTGAAGACTTCTTGCTCCACTTCTTCCAGCCTGGCCTAGACGCTCCCCTCCTTGATGGGTCCCTTCAGATCTTCTTGATGAAGGACGCCTTCCTTCATCTGAACAACCTGAGGGTGCTTCTTCACCTCAGCGAGGTAAGGGTTGATGACGTTGACGACGAACGTGTCCTTGGGGGAACTTGGAGAAGCCATGGCACCTAAATTTAGCTGAAAGATTTCCTGGCAGAAACAGATCGAAGAGAAAACACGCAAAATCGCAAGATACGTTGCCGGAACAACCCGGGCAAATATATAGGAAAAATTTATGCACAGAAAGGAAGGTAACGGACCAAAGCGGGGTCGGAGACGGGCACCAGGGTGTCCAGGCGGCCTGCCGGCGCGGCCCAGGGGGGGCGCGCCAGGGGGGCGCCTGGACTCCCTGGTGGTCGTCTCCGGCTCCACTTCGACTCGGAATTTTACTAATTTTACAAAAACTCGTAATACGGAACTTTTATGATGGTTTGCGGTGTTTTCTTACCGTACTACATACCTTTTCTTTATTCTGCTTCTGCTGGCGTCTGAAACAGGGCTGCAACATGTTCTTCGTGGGTTGTTGTGTATATTATATTCACATCAACATCGACAGGGTCTCCTGCTATGTAATGCTTAAGTCTTTGCCCATTCACAACTTGAGGTTTGGTGCCTTCAAAATTATTAATCTTAATTGCACCAGACCGATAAACTTCTTCAATATGAAATGGTCCTTCCCACGTGGAAAGTAGTTTACCTAGAGAAAACCTGAAACGGGATCTAAACAACAAAACTTTATCACCTACATTGAATTCACGTTTCAAAATCTTCCTATCATGCCACCTTTTTACCTTTTCCTTGAACATTTTAGCGCTCTCGTAAGCTTCATTTCTCCATTCATCTAGAGAAGTCAAGTTCATGAGACGCTTCTCACCAGCTAGTTTTGGGTTAGCATTAAGCTCTCTAACAACCCAGAAAGCTTTGTGCTCTAGCTCTAATGGCAAATGGCAAGCCTTGCCATATACCATCTTATAGGGGGACATGCCCATAGGGTTTTTGTAAGCGGTTCTATATGCCCACAAAGCATCTCCTAATTTATTTGACCAATCCTTCCTATTTCTGTTTACCGTTTTCTGCAAGATCAACTTAATCTCTCTATTGGTGAGCTCAACTTGCCCACTAGTTTGAGGATGATACGGTGAAGCAATTCTATGATTAACATCGTATTTAGCCAGAGCTTTTCTAAAAGCTTCGTGCGTGAAGTGTGATCCTCCATCGGTCATGAGATACCTTGGTACACCAAACCTAGGAAAAATTACATCTTTAAGCATTTTCAAAGATGTTTTGTGATCAGCACTTTCAGTGGGGATTGCTTCAACCCACTTGGTCACATAATCAACAGCTACTAAAATGTGAGTGTACTTGTGCAAAGAAGGAAAAGGACCCATAAAATCAAAACCCCAACAATCGAAAGGTTCAATCACTAGTGAGTAATTCATAGGCATCTCATTCCTTCTACTAATGTTACCAACTCTCTGACATTTATCACAAGTTAAAACATAATTTCTAGCATCTTTAAACAGAGTAGGCCAATAAAAACCTGATTGAAGAACCTTATGTGCAGTCCTCTCACCGGCATGATGTCCTCCATAGGGACTATCATGGCACCGTCGGAGAACGTCCTTCTGCTCATGTTCCGGAATGCATCTTCTCACGATCCCGTCGGGACCTTCTTTGAAAAGATGTGGGTCATCCCAAAAGCAGTGCCTCAAATCATGAAAGAACTTCTTCCTTTGCTGAAATGTTAGACCTGGAGGCAAATACTTCGCAACAATAAAATTAGCATAATCTGCATACCAAGGGTCCGAAAGAGGTTGTATTTTTACAACGGCAAGTTGCTCGTCTGGAAAACTATCGTTAACTGGGATGGGTCATGCGGTATATCTTCCATTCTTGAAAGATTGTTCGCTACCGGATTGTCCTCCCCTTTCCTATCAACAATCTGCAAATCAAATTCTTGGAGAAGGAGTACCCATCTGATAAGCCTTGGCTTGGCATCCTTCTTTGTCATAAGATATTTAATGGAAGCATGATCAGTATGAATAATAACTTTGGAATCAACAATATACTGCCTAAACTTATCACAAGCAAAAACTACAGCTAAGAATTCCTTCTCAGTAGTAGCATAATTTCTTTGAGCACTATCAAGGGTTTTACTAGCATAATGTATAACATTCAATTTCTTATCAACTCTTTGTCCAAAAACAGCTCCAACAGCAAAATCACTTGCATCACACATAATTTCAAAAGGTAAATTCCAGTCAGGTGGTTGTACTATAGGAGCAGTTATTAAAGTTTTCTTAAGGACTTCAAAAGCTTCCTTACAGTTTTCATCAAACGCAAAAGGAACATCCTTCTGGAGAAGATTAGTGAGGGGTCTCGAGGTTTTAGAAAAGTCTTTAATAAATCTTCTATAAAAACCTGCATGACCAAGAAAACTGCGAATACCTTTGATGTCCCTTGGATAGGGCATCCTCTCAATAGCTTCGATCTTGGATTTGTCCACTTCAATTCCCCTTTCGGAAATCTTGTGACCAAGAACAATTCCTTCATTAACCATAAAGTGGCACTTCTCCCAGTTGAGTACCAAATTTGTCTCCTCGCATCTCAGCAAAACTTTATTAAGGTTGTGAAGACAATGGTCAAATGAAGTTCCATAGACGGAGAAATCGTCCATGAAGACTTCCATAATATCCCCGCAGAAACCATGAAAGATAGCAGACATACACCTTTGAAAAGTAGCAGGGGCATTACATAAACCCAAAGGCATACGTCTGTAAGCATAAATACCAAAAGGACAAGTAAAAGTGGTCTTCTCTTGATCGGCAGTGTTAACATGAATTTGAGAGAAGCCAGAATAACCATCGAGATAACAAAAGTGGGTATTTTTGGATAACCTTTCAAGCATTTGGTCGATGAACGGCAATGGGTAGTGATCCTTCCTGGTTGCCTTGTTCAACTTCCTGTAATCAATACACATTCTATATCAAATAATAATTCTCTAAGGTATTAGTTCATTTTTATCATTAGGAACCACAGTTGTACCTCCTTTCTTAGGAACACAATGCACCGGACTTACCCACTTACTGTCAGCTATAGGGTAGATGATACCTGCGGCTAGAAGCTTGAGAATCTCAGTTCTCACGACATCCATCATCTTCGGGTTCAACCGTCGTTGATGATCAACAACTGGTTTAGCATCAGGCTCAAGGTTGATGGTATGTTGGCAGATAGATGGACTAATCCCCTTAAGGTCATCAAGGGTGTAGCCAATTGTGCCTCGGTGTTTACGAAGTACTTCCAATAATCGCTCTTCTTCATATCCTGAAAGGTTAGAATTGATAATAATAGGATATACTTTCTTTTCATCTAAATAAGCATACTTGAGCGTATCGGGAAGAGGTTTAAGATCGAACACCGGGTCTTCTTTTGGTTTTGATAAAATTCCCAAAGGTTCAACCGGAAGGTTGTGCTTCAGGATAGCAGGCTGCCTCAAGAATATTTCATCTAGTTCATTTCTTTCCTGCATATGTAAATCATTCTCGTGGTCCTCCATGTATTGCTACAAAGGATCATCAGGGGGAATAGCAATAGAGGCAATACTTTCAATAATTTTATCATCACTAGGTAAATCAGTACCACGAGGCTGCTTAGAGAACTTAGAAAAATTAAATTCATATGGCTCACCATCGAATTCAACAGAAACTTTACCTTTCTTGCAATCTATTATAGCTCCACAAGTTCTAAGAAAAGGTCTACTAAAAATGATGGGACAAAAAATGTCCCTGGCTGAACTAAGTACCAAAAAGTCGGTAGGGTATTTTACCTTTCCACATAGGACTTCAACGTCCCTCACAATTCCGATAGGAGAGATAGTTGATCTATTTGCAAGATGAATAGTAACATCAACTTCTTCAAGTTCACAAGGGGAAATCTCACCGATGATTTCTTCATAGAGTGAATAAGGAATAGCACTTGCACTCGATCCCAAATCGCATAGCCCATAATAATTGTGATCTCCTATTTTAACAGATACCACCGGAGTACCTGAAATTGGGCCTTTGTTCTTGGCTGTGACAAGGTTAGTGGTAACAGCACAAAAAGTTATATTGGAATCCAAAACATCATCAGTAGCAAGGTCTTTAATCAATGCAACTTGAGGATCGACCCTGATCTGGTCCTCAGGTTCATCAACTCTTCTCTCACTTTTATTTATTATGCCTGTTATGAGAGAGTGTTCCTTTATCCTCGTGGGAAAAGGAGGCTTTTCATATATGACTGCAGGCAAAATAGGCTCAGCAACATAAATATCAATAGATGGTTCTTTAAAAGGTGCATGGTGCTGGTCTCTATTCTTTTTAAAAGAATCAACGTGAGAGGCAAAGTTCTTACATAAATCAATCACTAGATGGGAATCAAGACCAATCTTAGAGCAAAAAGTATTGAAGTAATCAGTTTCCACATAGCTCTCAATATAATCATGTTCATAATTTATAGCGGGTTCAATACCTTTATCAATTTCCCAATCTTCAGTATTCCTTTGGATTCTTTCAAGGAGATCCCACCTTTCTTCAACGCTCTTCTTCTGAAATACCCCACTAGAGGAGGCATCCAGCATCTCCTTATCCTGACGAGAAAGCCTGGCATAAAAATTTGTAAGTATAATTTCCTTGGGAAGCTTATGAATTGGGCATTTGAGCATTAGAGACTTCAGTCTCCCCCAAGCTTGAGCAATGCTTTCTCCGTCACGAGACCTAAAGTTATATATATAATTCCTGTCTCGATGAATTTCATGAAGAGGATAAAACTTAGTATAGAAAAGAGACATAAGGTCCTGCCAGTCCAGCAAGTGTGAGTTATCGAGAAGCCCATACCAATCTGAAGCTTTATCTATAAGGGATACGGCAAACAATTTCCTCATGACAAACTCCCTCGATACACCTGCAAGCTTAAATAATGAACATAGTCGTGACAAATATAGCAAGTGCTCACCGGGATGTCTGTCTCCTGCATAACGATTAGCCAAAACATAATTGATAATGCCAGCTAGTATTTTATAAGGCACAATTTCAGTAGGTGGGGGATCAACCACCACAGGTGTGGGGCGTCTTCCCGCAAGCAACGCTCCAATAATAGGGTTATCCATAAGGACAAAGAGCAGCAATAGCAAAAAAAATAAAAACAGAATTATATAAAAAAACTTTCTTACCAGTTTCACTTTACCAATAGCGCTACGCTCCCCGGCAGCGGCGCCAGAAAATGTTACTTGATGACCCTCAACCGTAAGGGATCTGTTGCAGCGTTTTCGATAAGTAAGAGTGTCGAACCCAAAGAGGAGCAGAAGGTATTGATAAGCGATTCTGAGCAAGAAATTACTGCAAGCACTGATAGATAACTTTTAGGGGTTTTCTCGATATAAGCAACAGGAATGTAAAGACAAGTAATGTAAAAGGTACTGAAAGTAACAAGTGGCCCATCCCTTCTTAGCAAAGGAGAGGCCTAACAACTGAACTTATAAAGACTAAAGCGTTCTTGAGGACACACGGGAGAGGTAGTCATGTGCTTTCGCCATATTCCGTATCGATACTATGTTATGTGTTGATAAGTGTTGAGTGGGTGGATCTACGCTAGTGCACTCTCTAGACTAAGATGAATGCACTCTTATGATTAAACACCTTGCAAGCATCCGCAAATACAAGATAGAATTTAAGGCAAAAGCCTAACCATAGCAATACGATCGAGGATCCATTATCCCTTATGCAAAAGCGTGCGAACTGGGGTTCAGGTTTCTGTCACTCCGGCAACCCACCATAAGCATTCTTTATACACAATGTATTCTCCTAGGTCCTTAATAAGGAGAAGTGTTGGGTGTTCGACTCACACAACACCACTAGTAGAATGACAACGCAACTTAAGTACCAAACAACACATATTACTTCAACAACATATGACTACTAACAACAAGACTTCCCCCATGTCCTCAAGAACTAAGGTAACTACTCACAAAACATAAAAGAGATCATGATCAGTGGGGATAAATATGTGATAAACAATCTGGACATAATAATATTTCTCCAACAAAACTCAATAGCATTCACCACAAAGTAGTAATCAACACCAACGGAGTAAAGGGGATAGGTAGTACGAGTTACAACACGAGTTGCGATGGTAAGATGAGATTTGGATGAAGATGGAGATGGTGCTGGTGTTGGGGATGATGTTGATGATGATCTCGATGATGCCCGTGACGATGGTGATGACGATGGCGACGATCTCCCCTTCCGGGAGGTGATCTCTCCGGCGGAATCTGCCCACCGGAGATGCCCTTTTCTTCTCTGCAGGTTTCCGCCTCGAAGCGGCGGCGGAACTCCGTAAAAAGTCCCGTGCCTAGGGTTTTTGGGGTACGGAGAACATATATGCAAAAGGGGGCGACCAGAGGTGGGCCAGGGGCTCCAGGCGCCCCCCGGCGCGGCCAGGGGGGGCGCCCCCAGGCCGCCTGGGCACCCTGTGGCCCCCCTCTGACTCCCCTTTTGCATGTCTTCGTTATTCGTCTGAAAAATACCTCCCGTCAATTTTCAGGTAATTTGGAGGTGTTCTTCTTCAGCAACTCAGCATCCACTTTTTCCTGCTGAATCCTGCGTCTGCTGTTTCGGTATCGGAAAGTTGCAAACTGTGTAAAATAGACCAAAACAACATAAGAACATCATCATAACATGAAATATATCAATGAATAAGGATAAATTATAATACAAAATAGTGATGCATTTTGGACGTATCAACCCCCTCGAGCCTCCATGGGCTACTGTTCATCCACTGTCGACCTCCTCTTGCCTCCACATACGACCGTTCAGCCTCCACCACGCGCTACTCCACCAGCTACTGTTCAACCAGTCCTCTCCATGGGCTCCTGTTCAACCACCCCCTCCACGGGCTACTGTTCATCCAGCCATCCACTGTCTACTGTTCATCCAGCCCTCCACGGGGTGGTCCTATTCATCCAGCCCTCCACGGGGTCCTGTTCATGCAGCCCCAACCGGCTCGATCGATCAGAGTCCTGTTCAACACCACGAGGTCCTGTTCATCCACCCCCACGAGGAACAGTTCATCCAACCCCCCCCCCAGTAACGCTCACTATTCATGCAGAGGCAGCATCGATCGGCTTCAGTTAGCAGTAGTAGCGAAGGAATCGCTCGATCGGGTTCAGTTAACAGCCATCGATCGATCACTCGAGTTCAGTAACGTGTAGCCTGTAGTGCAATCGCTCGGGTTCAGTTAGAGCCCAATGCCTCACTCGGGTTCAGTTAGAGCCCAACGCCTCGCGCCCACGTGCATGCGTGTATGAGAGAAACGCGCATCGCTCGTCCCCGCCCACCCACCGTAATAGGGAACACCCCGATATTTTCCTCGCCCTTGCTTCTACCATGGTTTTTTCCGTCATGGACAGCCCAAAGAATGTCATGCAGCTGCGTTCCGGCCCGCCCAGGATGAAAAGACCATTCCGTGTCATGATTTTTTGTCATAGAAGAAGGACCCCACCACATCTATGATGATACCGTGTTTTGTCACAATTATTTTCATAGAAGTGTCATAAGTATGACAGAAAAAAATTTCGTTCGGCCCAAAATGTCGCAGATGTGTCTTTTTTTTTGTAGTGTGATGCTGACCCTGATTCTGAAATTTGGGAGGAAGATGAAGATGGTTCAATAGATGCTTATGCTACACACTATCCTACAATTGTTTGCTCTCCCAAAGTGCTAAGTGTTACTCCTAGTCCTGTAGAACAGTGGTGCAATTTGTTTCAAACAATGGCTATTGTTGGTCTCGGTAAGGCATGCAAGGTTATAATTGATGGTGGTAGTTGTTACAATTTGGCTAGTAAGGAGTTATGCCAAAAGCTGAAATTAAAATATTAACCGCACCCCAATCCATATTTTATTCAGTGGCTAAATGATAGTGGAGAGATGGAGATCAGCCACATGGTGCGTGTGGAATTTTAGATCGGACCATACAAAGACACCATTGAGTGTGATGTGGTTCCTATGACTGTGTGTCACTTGTTGTTGGGACGCCCATGGCAGTATGATAGAGATGTTCGTCACAATGGGAGAGCCAACACATATCATTTGAATTGGCATGGAAAGGAGGTTAGTTTGAGGCCTATGACACCACGGCAAATTGTCAATGAATCTCGTAAAAAATTGAAGTGAATCTTGAAAAAGAGAGTGAGAGATTAGATAGGCGAGAGACTACACTTCCGGTGAGTGAGAGCCACAAGCCAAATCTGAGTGGTAAAAATAAAAGTGAGGGAATGAATTCCTTAGTTATGTTAGCCACCAAATCTGATTTCAGAGAGTTTTGTGAGGATCCCACTACTATACCACTTGTGCTGTTGTGCAAGGGTCAAATTTTGATTTCTAACGACATGACCCATCTCTCTATTGGTGTTTCTAATGTATAGCAGGAATTTAGTGATGTGTTTCCAGAGGAGGTACCTGCTGGTTTACCACCATTGCGAGGTATAGAGCATCAAAGTGATTTGATACCAGGAGTATCGCTGCCCAATCGAGCACCATACCACACCAACCCCGAGGAAACAAAGGAAATTCAAAAACAGGTACAAGAGCTTCTTGACAAAGCTTATATTCGCGTGAGCTTAAGTCCTTGTGTTGTTCTTGTCATTTTAGTTCCCAAGAAATATGGTACATGGCGCATGTGTGTAGATTGTAGAGATATAAATAACATCACTATTCGATATCGTCATCCTATTCCGCATTTAGAAGATATGTTAGATGAATTGAGTGGTGTTGTTGTTTTCTCTAAAATTGATTTGCGTAGTGGTTACCATCAAATTAGGATGAAAGAAGGGGATGAATGGAAGAAACCTTTAAAACAAAGTTTGGGTTATATGAGTGGTTAGTCATGTGTTTTGGTTAGATAATGCACCTAGTACTTTCATGAGATTAATGAACCATGTTTTGAGGCATTTCATTAGTAAATTTGTGGTTGTATATTTTGATGATATACTTATTTACAGACGCAATGAATCTGAACATAGTGATCATATTCGAAAAGGTTTGCAAGTGTTACGCAATGCTCAGCTATATGGTAATCTTGATAAGTGCACATTTTGCAAAGATAAGGTCATATTTCTAGGATATGTTGTTTCTAAGCGTGGAGTTGAGGTGGATGAAGGAAAAATTGATGCTATTAAAAATTGGCCTACTCCTCTGAATCTTAGTCAAGTACGAAGCTTTCACGGTCTTGCTGGTTTCTATCGACCTTTTGTGAAAGATTTCAGTACTATTGCTGCACCTTTGAATGAGCTTACAAAAAGGGTGTTGATTTTGTGTGGGGCGCAGCCTGAGATAATGCTTTTGATGAGTTGAAACATCATTTGACCGTTGCAACTTTACTTCCTGATTTCACTAAACAATTTGAAATTGAATGTGATGCTAGTGGAATTTGGTATTCGAGGTGTGTTGATGCAAGAGGGTAAACCGATTGCATATTTTTCTGAAAACCTTAATGGTGCACAATTGAACTATCATGTTTATGATAAAGAATTGTATGCTCTAGTTTGTGTCCTTGAGGTTTGGCAACATTATTTGTGGCCAAAAGAATTTATCATATATTTTGATCATGAGCTCTTAAATATTTGAAAAGCGAATCCAATTTGAACAAACGTCATGCTAAATGGGTTGATTTTATTGAAACTTTCACATACATCATTAAATACAAAAAGGGTAAAGATAATGTTGTTGATGATGCTCTTTCTAGGAAAAACATGTTGTTGACACAATTGGATGTTCAAGTTCGTGGTGTATAGAGTTTGCGTGCTTTATATGCTATTGATCCTAATTTTTTCGCAACCTACAAATTGTGTTCTGATGTAAAATCATGGGAAATATATCACATACATGATGGCTATTTGTTTAGAGCTAACAAACTATGTGTTCTAGAATCGTCTGTGTGTTTGCTATTGTTGCAGGAATCACATGCCGACGGTTTGATGGGTCACTTCAGACGTGAGAAGACTTTGCTTATGCTCGCTGATCATTTTTATTGGCCTAAGATGAGGCATGGTGTGGACAGATTTGTGAGGCATAAGCATGGACTTTGTGTTAGGATTGCTTAGGACCAAGAGAGGACATGATTCAATTTTTTTGGTAGTTGATCATTTTTCTAAGATGGCACATTTTATTGCCTGCCACAAAAGCGACGATGCGTCGCACATTGCTAATCTATTTTTCAGAGATATTGTGCGCTTATATGGAGTACCAAAGATGATTGTTTCTGATCGTGATGTGAAGTTTATGAGATATTTCTGGAAGAAACTTTGGGGAAAGCTGGGGACAAAGTTACTATTCAACACTACTTGTCATCCCCAAACAGATGGTCAAACAGAGGTCGTAAATCGCACACTATCCACATTGTTGCGATCCATGATAAAGGAGAACCTGCGTGTATGGGAGGAGTGTTTACCGCATGTGGAGTTTGCATATAACAGGGCGGTACATTCCACAACTCAGTTATGTCCATTTGAGGTGGTCTATGGTTTTAAACCAATTACACCACTTGATTTGCTGCCCCTTCCAATTCAAGAGAGAGTGAACATGGATGCATCCAAGAGGGCAGATTTCGTGAGGAAGATACACGAGAAGACTAAAGAAGCAATTGAAAAGAAGGGCAAGTACACCGTTGATCGTGTTAATAAGTAGAGAAAGGAGGTGTTGTTTCAGCCAGGCGACATGGTGTTGGTAAACTTTCGCAAAGATAGATTTCCTAAATGGCGCAAGTACAAGTTGAAGCCAAGAGGTGATGGACCATATAAAGTGCTTGCCAAGATTAATAAAAATGCATAAAAAGATTATCTTCTAACTGAAGAGTTTGGCATGAGTACTACGTTCAACGTTGCTGATTTGCCACCATATACCGGAGAAGACCTTAGCACGTCGAGGTCGACGCCTTTTCAAGGGAGGGGGAGGATGATGAGGACATCCCTAGTCCTTTACCATCATTTTCCAATAATGATGATATTGCACAAGACAAGTCCAATGAAATCAGAATTGGACCAATTACAAGAGCACGTGCAAAACTATTAGAATAACAGGTGAATGCACTCTTAGTTGGATATGTCATTTGTCTTAATGAGAATTTTAGAATGCCTAATTTTTCGCATATTTGTACAATCAGATTTAAAGAGAAGACAAGCTTGGCAGCTGGAGAACAAGAATTGCAGCAAGAAGAACGCCAACTGATGTCCAATATCAGCAAGTGCATGAGGGAGGAGAGGGAGGCAGGTGCATAACATAACCAGAAGGAAAATCAGAACCGGACTCGGATTGACAGACAGGAGGCCCGCAATTGTTATACGTGCAGAATCGGTGTATGTGCCCCAAATAAAGTGTTTAAATACAATTTGGAAAGCTTGACTCGTGTGCTTTCCAAATTGTATACTCGCAGCCCACGATTCGCGGTGACCAAGTCGTAGTCACCAAAACAATGCGGCGATTGTTTGTGCTAGTTTTCCAGATAGATTCGTTTAAATTAGGAAAGTTACAGATATGTTGGATTTTGATCCCAACAGTATGTTGGATGTCCATAGGTCTTTATATACCCTTGTAAGTTGTGAATTTTAGGGTTAGACCACGTTTTGATTAAACTCCTACCAGACTGAATTGCTTTAAGCATTTCTATGTATTCATATTCCTCTTTGCATCAATCGGGAATATTTACTTACACCAAATTCGTTTCGATAGGGTGTATTTCCCACTTAAATTCAAGTACCATCTGTCATTCCATTGGGAATTGGGAGACTATAGAACCACTTTATGGTCGGCGGCTACGTGCACAAGTGTGTGGTGTTGCAAATATCCAGAGGGTTGAAGATCCATCGCATTGGCAACGAGGGAACAGCCGGAGTGTTCTTGAGCATCTCACAAGTTATCCAACAAGTTCATCATCAACATCATCTACTCACTGAGAAGATCGCGACACCCCTTATCACGGAATCACTTTGGAAAGTCTTCAAAGTACGATTCAAAGAACACTGAAGCTTCTGCTCGAGACTACGACAAAAGAACTTGCCACAAATGCAAGAAACCAGGTCACTACATTGCTTATTGCCCTATATGGAAGAATAGCTCAAGGAAAAAGAAGTTCAACAAGGATGACGACCCTTATAGTAGAAAGAAAAATCATCAAAATCAAAGTCCTCATCAAAGAAGAAAAGCACCTCCAGCAGAGCTGGTGCATTCACCGGGAAGGACATGGATTCTGAAGAAGAATCTGGCCAAGATGACGCTAAAGAATTTGTGGAGGAGTCCGAATCTGGGGTTGCAAGATTGGCCCTTGCAACGGAATTCGTTACCAAGTCTATCTTTGACCATGAAGAAAAGGGTGTCTCCACCAACACTGGAGACTATGTTGATGACTTCACTCCCACCTATTGCTTCATGGCACGAGGTGCCAAGGTAACCTCTCAAGAAGCTTATTTCAATACTTCTAGTGACGATGACTCTGAATGTGATGAAAAACCTAGCTATAAGAAATTGGCAAAAATTGCCACTTCTTAACAAACTGCTAGTGAAAAGATGCAAAAATTGTTAGATAAAAGTGATGATCAGCTCGATGAGGACATGGATCGATGTCAAGAAATGTCTGAGAATGTGAGACGCATTCAGTCAAAGTATGACGAACTTGAAAGTTGTCATGTGGCTCTCTCAGCTGAACATGAGAAGCTTTCCTATGAATTTCTTCAAAGGAAGCAATAACTCGAGAACCAGAGATTGTCTCATGATGATCTTCAAAAAGACAATGATTTACTACTCTCTCAACAGATCATCACAACTCAGGAATATTTTGTTGATCCATGCTTAAAATGCCTCGAACGTGAAATTGCAAATTCTTCAACTGAATGTTCAAATTCTTCAACTGTTGCTTTATCTTCAAATATCTCTGTGGTTTCAATTCCCTCATCTGAGGAAACCACAAGTGCTACTGAAGAAAATTTAGGTCTGAAGGAATTGTACGTCACAGGCATTTACAAAAGCCTCAATGTGCACCAAACAACTTGTGATGTGTTGAAGAAAGATATTCTGAAAAGGAACCCTAGAAAAGATGGCATTGCTTTTGAGAGAAAGCTAAATGTTGATGGTTCTTACTGGAAACCTGAGCAGCATCCCAAAACCACACGGGTTGCTGCAAAAGGACCTCCAGTTGACCCATCCACGCTATCTGGTTACAACTGTGATACTCCACATTCTTATGACGAGTCATTTGATCCCAACTGTAAGTTGTTCAAAAATCAGAATGGTGAAGTACTTTCTTGATTTGTTGGTACTAACTGCATGAATGGTTCTCCAGTGAAGAAAATCTGGGTGCCCAAAAATGTTCTTCAAAATCTTGAGGTGAATGTCATCATGACACCATCGAAGAAAATGAACATCCCTAGGCAAAGTCTTCAGTAGGACCAAAGTCGTCAAAAGGACACCGATCCTCAAATGCTCGTGCTAACGATTCCATGCAAGGAAACATACAGCGATATGATGAATATGTGCATTGTTCCTCAAATCACTATGTGCAGAAATCTGCTAAGAATTTCTCTGCATACTCCTATGAGTATAATACCACTCCTATGAAGCGAAATTCATATTCTTCAATGCCTAAGTTCTCTATGAATGCCTTGCATTACATTTCTTCTCATGCACCCATTCAGATGTGGGTGGATAAGAAGAACTAATCTCTTCTATAGGGTCAGGTCTCCAGACACAATAAATGTCTGATGAATTTGCTGAAGACCTGACATAATGCTTGTTGGGATGCAAGCTAATCATGATAAAATGAATTCTCATTTCACTCATCCCCATGCTGCTTGTTATATTCTTACTGATGAAATTCACTGACGTAATTGATCATCATATTCTTCAACTTAAGTGTATGACATTTGAAGTGAGACTAATTCCTCTACATGATTACACTTCAAAAGCTACTGAATGGGTTCTGGATAGTGGATGCACCAATCACATGACTGGTGACAGGAATCTCCTCACCAATGCTCCCCTTACTCCGTCACATATGAAGAATATCACCTTTGAAGATAAAGGAAAACGCAAGGTATTGGGTCTAGGTAAGGTTGATATCTCAAAGGGTCGACACATGGAAAAGGTGATGCTTGTCAAGTCTCTTGGATGCAACCTTATGTCTGTCTCAATGCTTTGTGATCTTGATATGATTGTCGTCTTTGGCAAATATAGATGCATTGTGGTAATGGAATTTGACAAGTCCAAAGTCTTCCAAGGTTTTAGGAGAGGTGTTTTGTACATTGTAGATTTCTCTATAGGTCCTCAACCAGCTACGTGTCTTCTGGAAAAATCTTCAGAGGGTTGGCTATGGCATCGACGTCTTGAACATGCTGCTATGAGGAATTTGAGCACACTCATCAAAAAGAAGCACATCATTGGCGTCGAGGGCGTCAAATTCATCAAAGATTACCTTTGCGGTGCATGTAAAGTTGGAAAGATGACCAGATTCAAGCACTTTGCGAAGACAATCTTGACTACTACTCGTCCCTTTGAATTACTTCATATGGATCTATTTGGCCCTAATCATTATGAAACACTAACCAATGTAGCATCACTCTATGGATTCGTCATAGTTGATGATTATTCTCGCTACACAATATCATTACTTACAAAACTGAACTGCCGAATGTCTTCAGACAATTCTCCAATCGGGCCATGACATGGTCTCAAGATCAAGCAGATCAGATGTGACAATGGATTCGAGTTCAAGAACACAGGTCTTGATGACTATCTTGATGAACTTCGTATTACTCATGAGCTCTCTTCTCCTTATACTCCTGAGCAAAATGGAGTAGCTGAGCACAAGAACATGACACTCATCGAGATGGATGGCACCATGCTTGATGAATACAAGACTTCTCGTCACTGGTTTACTGAACCAATCGATACTACATATCACATTATCAATCGGGTATATGTTAACAAATTCCTCAAGAAGACTTCTTATGAGCTCCTCACTGACAATAAGCCCAATGTAAGTTATTTCAATATCTTCAGTGCTAAATGCTGGATTAGAGATCATCATCACAACTCCAAATTTGCACTGAAAGAACATGAGGGTTTTATGCTTGGTAACGAAAAAGACTCGCACACCTACATAGTCTTCAACACGTACCACCGCAAGGTTGTTGAAACTGTAGATGTGTGGTTCAATGAAACTAACGGGTCGCAAAGAGAGCACTTGACTCCTGTGCTAGATGAAATACCTCCTAAGGAATCGATCTAGCTGATGGGCACAAGGGAAATTGTGCCAAGTGAAGAAATAGCTGAAGAAGAAGTGATTATTCCTTGGCCTGAAGAATCTGCTACTCCTGAAAAAACAACTCTGAGGAAAATGCTCAAACTCAAAAAGGCCCTCGTCCAATTCATCCTCGAGTGGCAAACTAAGTGCAGATTGAGAAGATCCTCGACAACATCAATGCACATGGTCCCCTCACTCACTCAAGAGCTTCACATCTTGCTAACTTTTGTGGGCATTTCACATTCGTTAGAGCCCACCAAAGTTGATGAAGCATTTCTGGAGCCCGAGTGGATTCAATCCATGAAATAGGAATTGCAACAATTCGAGCTCAATAATGTGTGGGAGCTTGTGAATCGTCCTGATCCACGCAAGCACAATATCATCGACACTAAGTGGATCTATCGCAACAAGCAAGACAAAAATAGCCAAGTGGTAAGAAATAAGGCTCGTCCTGTACACACACGTTGAGGGTATTGATTTTGGTGAAACTTTTGCACCTGTTGCTAGGCTTGAAGCTATTTGTATATTGCTTGCATATGCTAACCATCATAACATTCTCTTATATCAAAGGGATGTGAAAAGTGCATTCCTCAATGGTAAGCTTGAGCAAGAAGTATATGTAGCTCAACCAGCAGGTTTTGAAGATCCCAAGCATCCTGACAAAATCTTCAGACTGAACACGGCTCTCTATGGCCTCAAGCAAGCCCCACAGGCTTGGTATGATACTCTGAAGGAATTCCTGAAGAAAAAGTGTTTCAACCCCGGTTCACTTGATCCCACGAAATCTTATGATGGTGAACTGTTCATATGCCAAATATATGTTGAGGAACTATCTTTGGTTGCACTAACGAGCGTTTCAGTGATGAATTTGCATACATGATGCGTGAAGAATATCAAATGTCAATGATGGGAGAATTGACATGTTTCCTTGGTCTTAGAATTCGTCAGAAACCCAATGGTCTCTTAATTTCTCAAGAGAAATACCTCAAATATTGCCTAAAGAAATTCGGCATGCAACACTTCAAAGGCCTCAAAATTCGTATGCCTACAAATGGTCAAATATGCACTATCAAAAATGGTAAAGATTTCGATAACAAGGTATATGATACGTCCATTTTCCATCATGTTTTCTTGCTGTTATTTATGTTGTTATTATGTATAATAATGCTTTTTGGACTAATTCTAATGCCTTTTCTCTCGTAATTTGCAAGGAATGGACCGAGGGGGAGAACTCGGGCAGCTGGAAATTTGGACCTGAAAAAGCTACGCCAGGCCACCTATACTGCACAACTCCAAACAAGCTGAAACTTCACGGAGATTTTTTATGGAATATATGAAAAATACTGCATTTGATAACCACCAGAGGGGGCCCATCAGGTGGGCACAATCAACCTGCCGCGCGAGGGAGCCCAGACACATCCTGGTGGGTTGTGCTCACCCACGCCCACCTCCGGTGCCCATCTTCTGGTATATAAGCCATTATGACCTAGAAAAAAAATAAGGGGAGACTTTCGTGACAGAGCACCGCCGTCTCGAGGCGGAACTTGGGCAGGAGCACTTTTGCCCTCCGACAGAGCGATTTCGCCGGGGGAACTTCCCTCTCGGAGGAGCAAATCATCGTGATCATCATCACCAACAACTCCCCCATCTAGGAGAGGGCTACCTTCATCAACATCTTCAAAAACACCATCTCATTTCAAATCCTAGTTCATCTCTTGTGTTCAATATTGTTACCGGAACTATAGATTGGTGCTTGTGGGTGACTAGTAGTGTTGATTACATCTTGTAGTTGATTACTATATGGTTTATTTGGTGAAGGATTATATGTTCAGATCCATTATGCTATTTAATACCCCTCTGATCTTCAGCATGTTCATCATTTGTGAGTAGTTACCTTTGTTCTTGAGGTCACGGGAGAAATCATGTTGCAAGTAATCATGTGAATTTGATATGTGTTCGATATTTTGATAGGATGTATGTTGTGATTCCCTTAGTGGTGTCATGTGAACGTCGACTACATGACAGTTCACCATATTTGGGCCTAAGGGAATGCATTGTGGAGTGGTAATTAGATGGTGGGTTGCAAGAGTGACAGAAGCTTAAACCCCAGTTTATGCGCTATTCTATAAGGAACCGATTGGATCCAAAAGTTTAATGTTATGGTTAGAATTTATTCTTAATACTTTTCTCGTAGTTGCGGATGCTTGCGGGAGGGTTAATAATAAGTAGGAGGTTTGTTCAATTAAGAACATCACCTAAGCACCGATCCACCCACATATCAAATTATCAAAGTAGCGAACAATAACCAAACAAACATGATGAAAGTGACTAGATGAGATTCCAGTGTACCCTCAAGAACGCTTTGCTTATTATAAGAGAACATCTTAGCCTGTCCTTTGCCTCAAAAGGACTGGTCTACGTTGCTGCACTTTTTCTACTACTGTCGTTACTTGCTTGTTACAAAATTATCTTGCTATCAAACTACTCTGCTACTTACAATTTCAGCACTTGCAGACATCACCTTACTGAAGAACACTTGTCATTTTCGCCTGCTTCTCGTTGGGTTCAACACTCTTACTTATCGAAAAGAGCTACAATTGATCCCCTATACTTGTGTGTCATCAAGGCTATTTTCTGGCACCGTTGCCGGGGAGTGAAACCCTTCTGGTTAGTAGAAATTGGTAAGGAAACATTCATATAGTGTGCCGTTACTATGGAGAACAATCCTTTGAGGTGTTTGTTCTGGGTATCTTCACATCGACTGGAACAACAATTAGCTACCCCTCAACCTGCTGCACCTACTGAAAATATTGAATATGAAATCCCTTGGGGTATGATAGAACAACTGCTAGCTAATCCTTATGTAGGAGATGGAACCGAACATCCAGATATGCACTTGATATATGTGTAACAAATTTGTGGATTGTTTAAGCTTGCATGTCTACCCGGAGATCAAGTTATGAAGAAGGTTGTTTCCTTTATCTTTGAAGGTAAAAGCATTATCATGGTATAGGCTATGCGATGATACTGGATCTTGGAATTGGAACCAATTGAAATTGGAGTTTCAGCAAAAAAAATCCCATGCATCTAGTTCATCGTGATCGGAATTACATATATAATTTTTGGCCTCGTGAAGGAGAAAGTATCGCTCAAGCTTAGGGGAGGCTTAAGTCAATGTTATATTCATGCCCCAATCATGAGCTCTCAAGAGAAATTATTATTCAGAATTTTTATGCTCGGCTTTCTCGTAATGATCAATCCATGCTTGATACTTCTTGTGCTGGTTCTTTTATGAAGATGACTATTGAATTCCGGTGGGATCTTTTGGAAAGAATTAAACACAACCTTGAAGATTGGGAACTCGACGAAGGTAAAGAGTCAGGTATTAATCTTAAGTATGATTGTGTTCAATCTTTTATGAATACCGATGCTTTTTCAAAGTTTAGCACTAAATATGGACATGACTCTGAGATAGTAGCCTCCTTTTGTGAATCTTTTGCTACTCATGTTGATCTCCCTAAATAGAAGTGGTTTAAATATCACCCACGTATTAAAGGAGAAATTAAAGAACCGGTACCAGTTAAATAAGAAACTATACTTTATAATGTTGACCCAGTTGTTCCTACTGGATATATTGGAAACCACATTTCCCTGTTACGATAAAGGAACATGCTAAAGTTTCAACTGTGGTTAACAAAAGTTATATCAGAACACCTAAACCAGATGAAAAAATTAAAGCAGAACCTAATATTGCTATGGTCAAAGATCTCTTGGAAGAAAATGTAGATGGACATGTTATTTTCTTCAATGAAGAAGCTACTAGAATTTCCAAGCCTGATAAAAAGGATAAACACAGACCTGTTGTTGGGATGCCCGTTGTCTCAGTTAAAATAGGAGATCACTGCTATCATGGTTTATGTGACATAGGTGCTAGCGTGAGTGCTATTCCCTACTCCTTATACCAAGAAATTATGAATGACATAGCACACGCAGAGATAGAAGACATTTATGTCACTATTAAACTTGCTAATAGAGATACTATATCACCAATTGGGATTCTTAGAGATGTTGAAGTCTTGTGTAGGAAAATAAAATACCATACTGATTTTCTTGTTCTTGGTTCCCCACAAGATGACTTATGTCCCATTATTTTTGGTAGACCTTTCTTGAACACTGTTAATGCTAAAATAGATTGTAAAAAACAAACTGTCGGTGTTAATTTTGGTGATGAGTCTCATGAATTTAATTTCTCCAAGTTTAGTAGAAAGCTTCATGAAAAGGAATTGCCTAGTAAGGATGAAATAATTGGTCTTGCTTATATTAATGTGCCTCCTACTGATCCTCTAGAACATTATTTGCTAGACCATGAAAATGATTTACATATGCATGAAAGAAATGAAATAGATGATATTTTCTTTGAACAACGTCCTTTGCTTAAACACAATTTGCCTATTGAAACTCTAGGAGGTCCTCCTCCACCTAAATGTGATCCTACATTTGAATTAAAACAATTAACAGACACTTTGAAATATGCTTATCTTGATGAAAATAAGATATATCCTATTATTATTAGTGCTAACCTTTTAGAACATGAAGAAGAAGATTATTGAAAGTTCTATGGAAGCACCAAGATGCTATCGGATATACTCTTGATGATTTAAAGGGCATCAGTCCCACTCTATGTCAGCGTAAGATTAATATGGAATCTGATGCTAAACCCGTTGTCGATCATCAACGTCGATTAAATCCGAAAATGAAAGAAGGGTTAAGAACGGAAATATTAAAACTTCTGGAAGCAGCTATAATCTATCCTATAGCTAACAGTAGATGGGTAAGTCCCGTTCATTGTGTTCCTAAGAAAGGAGGTATTACTGTTGTTCCTAATGATAAGAATGAACTTATTCCACAAAGAATTTTTACAAGTTATAGAATGGTAATTGATTTTAGGAAATTTAATAAAGCAACTAGAAAAGGTTATTACCCTCTACCTTTTATTGATCAAATGCTAGAAATATTATCAAAGCACACACACTTTTGCTTTCTTGATGGATACTCTGGTTTTTCACGTATACTTGTTTCTCAACCTGATCAAGAAAATACCACTTTGACTTATCCCTTTGGAACCTATGCTTATAGACGTATGCCTTTTGTTTTATGTAATGCACTTGCTACCTTTGAAAGATGTATGACTGCAATATTCTCTGACTTTCGTGAAAAGATTGTAGAGGTTTTCATGGATGATTTCTCTGTTTATGGGAAGTCTTTTGATGATTGTTTAAGCAATCTTGATCGAGTTTTACAGAGATGTGAACAAACAAGTCTTGTCTTGAATTGGGAGAAATGCCACTTTATGGTTAATGAAGGTACTGTCTTGGGCCATAAGATTTCTGAAAAGGGTATTGAAGTGGACAAAGCTAAGGTTGATGCAATTGAGAAAATGCCATGTCCTAAGGATATCAAAGGTATTCGTAGTTTCTTAGGTCATGCTGGTTTCTATAGGAGATTTATCAAAGACTTTTCTAAAATTTCTAGGCCTCTCACTAACCTTTTACAAAAGGATGTTCCTTTTGTTTTTGATGATGATTGCTTTGAAGCCTTTGAAACACTCAAGAAAGCCTTAATTTCTGCACCTATAGTTCAACCACCTGATTGGAACTTACCTTTTGAAATTATGTGTGATGCTAGCGATTATGCTGTTGGTGCTGTTCTAGGACAAAGAGGCGATAAAAAACTAAATGTTATTCGTTATGCTAGTAAAACTCTGGACAGTGCTCAAAAGAATTATGCTACTACTGAAAAAGAATTCTTAGCAGTTGTGTTTGCTTGTGACAAATTTAGATCTTACATTGTTGATTCGAAAGTAATTGTTGGCACTGTCCATGCTTCTATTAAATATCTTATGGAAAAGAAAGATGCTAAACCTAGACTTATTCGGTGGATTCTCTTGTTACAAGAATTTGATTTGCATATCACTGATAGAAAAGGAGCTGAGAACCCCGTAGCCGATAACTTGTCTAGGCTTGAAAATGTGCTTGATGACACACTATCTATTGACGATAGTTTTCCTGAGGAGCAGTTAGCTTCAATAAATATTACTAATAATACTCCTTGGTATGCTGACTATGCTAATTACATTGCTAAATATTTACCACCTAGCTTTACATACCAACAAAAGAAAAAGTTCTTTTATGATTTAAGACATTACTTTTGGGATGACCCACATCTTTATAAAGAAGGAGTAGATGGTATTATTAGATGTTGTGTGCCTGAGAATGAACAGGGAAAAATCCTTCAGAAATGTCACTCTGAAGGATATGGAGGACATCATGCTAGAGATCGAACTGCTCACAATGTATTGTGGTCTGGATTTTATTGGCCTACTCTCTTCAAAGATACCCGTAAGTTCGTCTCATCTTGTGATGAATGTCAAAGAATAGGTAATATCGGTAAGTGTCAAGAAATGGCTATAAATTATTCACTTGTTGTTGAACCATTTGATGTTTGGGGATTTGATTACATGGGACCTTTTCCTTCCTCTAATGGGTATACACATATTTTGGTTGCTGTTGATTATGTTACTAAATGGGTAGAAGCTATTCCAACCAGTAGTGATGATCACAACACCTCTATTAAAATGCTTAAGGAAGTTATTTTCCCAAGGTTTGGAGTCCTCAGATATTTAATGACTGATGGTGGTTCACACTTTATTCATGGTGCTTTCCGTAAAATGCTTGCTAATGTGATGTTTACTATAGAATTGCATCACCTTATCATCCTCGGTCTAGTGGTCAAGTTGAGCTTAGTAATACAGAAATAAAATTAATTTTGCAGAAGACTGTCAATAGGTCCAGGAAGAATTGGTCTAAGAAATTAGATGATGCACTTTGGGCTTATAGAACAGCTTATAAAAATCCTATGGGTATGTCTCCTTATGAAATGGTTTATGGTAAAGGTTGTCATTTGCCTCTAGAGTTAGAACATAAAGCATTTTGGGCAATCAAGGAACTCAACTATGATTTCAAACTTGCTGGCGAAAAGAGGTTATTTGATATTAGCTCATTAGATGAATGGAGAACCCAAGCTTATGAAAATGCCAAGTTATTTAAAGAAAAAAAATTAAAAGATGGCATGATAAAAGCATCCAAAAGCATGAGCTCAAAGTCGGAGAATACGTTCTTTTGTACAAGTCTCGTTTCAGGTTCTTTGCACGAAAACTCCTCTCTAAACGGGAAGGCCCATATGTCATCAAGGAGGTTTATCAGTCTGGAGCTTTCAAAATAAATAATGCCGAAGGTACTAACCCAAAGGTTGTTAATGGGCAACGAATAAAGCATCATATCTCAAGTACGCCCATTAATGTTGAAAGCAATATTATCCAAACTTTGACACTGGAAGAATATATAAAAGAGTCCTTCTGGAACACTCTAGAATCGTAAAAATAAGGAGGTATATGATACGGTAAGTAAACGGACTCCAAAATATTTGCAAAAATATTTTTTATCTGTTTTGGAATATTTACAAAATTAGGAAAATAAGAAACTACCAAAAAGCGTACCCTGGTGGGAACAAGACACCAGGGTGCGCCATGCTTGCTTGGCGCTCCCAGGTGGGTTTTGCCCTCCTAGGGCACCTTCTGGACTCCGTTTTTCTTCCGTTTGCTTATTTCCCAAGGTGAAAATTCTTTATATACCCCCCGAACCTATTAACCACAGTATCGCGGAGAAATCTTCTGTTTCCTTTCTTGCTGTTTGTGCGTAGTTCTGGAAATATGTCATCTCAGGACTCCGATGGAGAGAGCTATGTCTCGCATCTCATTGCTGACCCAAAGTGCTATGGGGACTTTTCTCCCCATGGTCGGACTACGGATAACGAGGAGGATGCCCACTTGATGTGGATTGATGATTCAAGCTCGGAGGAGGAAGATGTCCATCTACCTCAACCAGGGGATATGCACGTGGAGTTCAAGAAGTCAAGTCTTCCCATGAGAACGAACCGAGCTAAAAAACAATCTATTCCTTCTCATTTTCGGCAGAAAAGCAAAGGGGATTTATGCGACAAGATCTTAAAACTGGAGCTAGAAGTTTATGATCTAAAGGAGGATATTGCCCTTGTCAATTACAACATGAAAAAGCTGAAGGCACAATTATCTTCTCCGCCACCACCATCTTCTTCATTACCAAAAGAAAATTGAGTATCGGGTATGGGCACTCCCCTTGGCTTTCGCCAAGCTTGGGGGAGGTGCACCGGTATCGTATCATCCCCACTATCCTTTTGCCTTTACTTATTTTAGTTTGATCTTTTGCTTTAGAATAAATAAAGTTTAGTTCGATCCTTTCTTTTCAAGAGTTTGCTTAGTGATCTATCCTTGTAATCGTGTGCAAGTTATATAATAAAGTATAGTTTAAGTTTTTCTTTCTTTACTTTCATGTTGCAATAAAAGAAAGGAAATAAATTAAGATGATCATATGCTAATCCTATGGTAGGTGATAGCACCACATAAGGAAAAGTATAAGTAGAAAATTTTATTAGAGATTGACAAACATATCATTGGTTAATGATGCAACTCATGAAATAATTAATAAGGGAAGAGAAGATTCACATATAAATATACTATCCTAAAAATCTTCTGTGATTGTGAGCCCCCATCAAAATATTATATGCAAAAACTGTTGACGTTGGACAAGGAAGATAACTTAATGATTTATGTTTGTTCATATTCACATAGAAGTCATATTGTCATAGATCCTTTAACATGTGGTGCTTGCTCAATATCTTTTCTAGCCAAAAATTCCGCACTAAGTAGAAATACTACTTGTGCATCCAAAAACCCTTAAACCCAAACCTTTTTTGAGAGTCCACCATACCTACCTATGGATTGAGTAAGATCCTTCAAGTAAGTTGTCATCGGTGCAAAAAGGGCAATAAAAATTGCTTCTAAAAGTGTGAGATCATTTAGTGTAAGGGAAAATTGAGCGTTGTACGAACTTGTGATGGCAAAGTAATAAAAGTGATGGACTGCATAATAAAGGTTGCTATCACAGGGGGCAATATAACGTGACATTCCTTTGCATAAAGGGGTTGAGCATACAAACAAATAAGCGCATGACAACCTCTGTTTCCCTCTGCGAAGGGCCTATCCTTTTTATTTTATCCTTTGGCAAGCATCATGTGGTGAGGAAAGATCTAGGCACATATGTCCAATTGAATATGAGTGGCATGAGTTATTATCATTGACATCACCCTTGAGTTGAATACATTGGGAGGCGAAACTATAAGCCCCTATCTTTCTATGTGTCCGATTGAAATGTTTTTCTCATGTGTATGCGGTGAATGTCAGCAATCATAGAATACTATATGATGGTTGAGTATGTGGACTTGCCTAAAGGCTCCGATACGTGACCCTTCCTGAAAAGATGATGAATTGTAGTTGCAAAGTTGACTAAAAACATAGTTTGTTGGTTTCTAATAGAGTTTATGCTTTATACTTCAATTGTGTGATGAGCTGTTACTTGTTCATGAGAAGTATATGATACAAGTCCTTTGATGAAGGTCTTATGTTTAAATGTGTTGTTGTTATAATAATCAACATGATGCTTCTATGTCTGTATTTTGTTTTTATCGACACCTCTCTCTCAAAGCATGTCGACATGTTTTTCGATTTCGGTTTTCGCTTGAGGACAAGCGAGGTCTAAGCTTGGGGGAGTTGATTGATACGTCTCCAACGTATCTATAATTTTTTATTGTTCCATGCTATTATATTATCCTTCTAGGATGTCTTATAGGCCTTTATATAAACTTTTATATGATTTTTGGGACTAACCTATTAACCCAGAGCCCAGTGCCAGTTTCTGTTTTTCTCCTGTTTTAGGGTTTTACGAAAAAGGAATATCAAACGGAGTCCAATTGACCTACCAATTTTTGATGATTTTTTCTGGACCAAAAGAAGCCCCGAAATTAAGGAGTTGGGCCAAGAGAGCCACGAGCTGCCCACGAGGGTGGGTGGCGCGCCCTCCTATCTCGTGGACAGCCCAGAAGCCCCCCTGACGTGTGCCCTACGCCAAAAAATTCTATAAATACTGAAACCTTCGGAAATTAACCTAGATTGGGAGTTCCGCCGCCGTAAGCCTCTGTAGCCACCGAAAACCAATCTAGACCCGTTCTGGCACCCTGCCGGTGGGGGGGGGGATCCCTCTCCGGTGGCTATCTTCATCATCCCGGCGCTCTCCATGACGAGGAGGGAGTAGTCCACCCTCGGGGCTGAGGGTATGTACCAGTAGCTATGTGTTTGATCTCTCTCTCTCTCTCTCTCTCGTGTTCTTTAGATGGCACGATCTTGATGTATCGTGAGCTTTGCTATTCTAGTTGGATCTTATGATGCTTCTCCCTCTACTCTCTTGTAATGGATTGAGTTTTCCCTTTGAAGTTATCTTATCGGATTGAGTCTTTAAGGATTTGAGAACACTTGATGTATGTGATGTCGGGTGGAACCCTAGATGGCCGATCTTTCACGAAATGGAGGGGATCCCACGATGAACACGAAGAACACGAGAGGGAACATGAGGGGAAACACGAGAGAATCACTCAAACCAACAAGAACAAGTCACACATATGCTAGATCCTCGAAACACAAAAGAGGTACAAGATCCATGACCAACAATGGACGATACAAAGGGTAACCGGTTCTTCTCCGTGAGGAGGTCTTGGGGTATCCCGCGGGATCTTCTCCGTGAAGGAGGTCTTGAATCTATGTGGATCTTCTCCGTGGAGGGGCCGCAGTCACTCACAAGGAGATGAACCACTAGTGGATGAGCAAAGCTCTGTCTCAAATGAGCTAAACCTAAGCTAACCCTAACTAGGAGGAGGTGGAGGAGTATATATAGTCTAGGTCCACGAAGGGGTAAGTGGGAGAAGGATACATGGGCCTCTGGCCCGTCTCTGCGCGCAGGCAGCGCCGGATGTCCGGGCCAGGGGCCGGATGTCCGCGGCTCGCGAGGAGCCAGATGTCCGGGCTGAGCATGGCCGGCTTCGATTGCCTTCTGTGATGTGGGGCCGGATGTCCGGGCTTCCGGTGCTCGCTTCTGTGAAGGGGCGCCGGATGTCCGGGCTTGGGGGCCGGATGTCCGGGGCCTGTAGATGCTGGCCCTTCTTCCTTCCCTCTCGCGCTCACTTGGCCTTGGTCCTTGGCCTCTCCATGGGTGTTCCTGCGCATGCACAAGGTCCGTGCTTAAAGTAGCATCCATGTCTCGCGAGAAAGGAAAGGGAAAGCATCGAGGAACGAGATCACCTTGCGTCTAAATGGTGTACATGGGGATGAGCGAAGGATGCTCCGCATCATCTCCCCTCCCTTGGGAAAGATCCGACCTCGGATCAAAAACCTCATCACCATGGAAATGGTAGTCGTGAACGATCTTGTAGTTGGACGAAGTTGAGGGCATGTCGCAATCCAAGTACTCCAAGGTGTCTCCGGTATGTGGTACATGCAAAATGAGCAAACACAAAGTACACTTGGAAATACAATGGTTAACGCACACAAAATGTCCATCATGTAAAAATGAGTCCGTGTGACAAGGTACATGAAGCTTAGCAAGATGATATAGTATGAGATGTAAAGCATTCATGTGATCACATGCATTTTTGGTGCACACAAAGGTGTTGTGAATGTGATCAATGCAACCATTGTGCAAAATGATGAATATGCCATCAACAGAAAGATCACAACAAATTTGCTAAGGAAATGCACAAGCTCATATATCATGGATGACATGGGAATACAAGATGCAACAAGGCAATCATAATGTGAGTCAATCCATGCGCAAGATGCAAATTTGTTATGGGAATGATATGTCCATGGAGCATGGCATGTGAGCACACAATCAACAAATATGAAGGTTTTGGTGCAATGTGCCAAAGGAGTTTTGATATACCAATGCTCGATGTCGTGGCATGAGTGAAGTTCCGAAGGTGCATCCAAAGGGTCCATCTTCAATGTCGGTCCTTCATCCCGTAGATGTATCATGTAGACAACAAGAAGGAAACAACAATGAAAGTATGGTCCATCCAATATGCAAAAGTGAGGATGGCTCACAAAGAAGGAATTCACCTTATGAATGTTCTTGAAAATGTTGGTGTTGCACATCGTGTATTCCTTCACATGATCAAGTTGTCGCATGACGACACCGCCTTGTGAATCCTTCAAAATGAAAGAACATGACAAACACTCGGAAAAACAAATGAGGTTAGCAGAAATGCAAAACCTATCATTCGAGTGGTAAGATACCCAACAAGTGTATTCAACATGGTTATCACAAGAAAGGACAAGGTAATGTGGCACGGTATGTAAGCATATGATGCGATAACAACCAAAGGCATTAGGCTCAAACAAGCAAGTATGCATAACAAGAAGTGTGTCAAAGTCTCCGAGATCAACAACCATAGCACGGTTGCACTCACTATAAGTGAAAATGGGAGATGCAACTATTGGAGACAAGTGACAATGATCAAGATATATCATGTGAAATGCATGAAAATATATGTCATCAACCCAATAAAGCAAGTAATAGTGGAACATGGGTGATGGAACATAGAAAGCAATCATAGTGATCAAGTCAAACAAGCAAGTAGTGCGAAGATGCAACGTACTAGAGGTAATCATGGCAAGCATGTCATGTGTGCAAATAGTGAGCATACGTGATGCACATGGCATAGCACAAACATGAAAGCAAGATATGAGCAAAATAGCATCAATGTGTTGATGAGAGGCCATATGGAAATAGCAATGGGATATCATGACTCTCCCAACACAAGAATCAACAATAGAGTGGGGCACAAAGAAATCATGGTAGTAGCTACAAGTATCTCCACCAAGCATGCAAATACACATATAAGTAGCATAATGGTGAATAATGTGTAAAGGCAAGCAAGGGTCACAATTGCATGGCAAAGTCATAGCAAGAGGCATAACATGCATAGTGAACACGATAGTATTGGCATAATGTGATAAGTGGCAAATAGCCCATAGCCGTGTGAGAGCCAGGTAAAAGAGACGCGCATAGTGGTTGCGCGAAGAGAATGGTGGTAAGGAGATTCCACGGAATCCCAAGTCATCGTTGCTCTCAAGAGCTCATTTTGTCAACTCATGGGATTGTGAGGTTGACAAATGTTCATGAGTACCTACACAAAACAAAGACAAAGGGAAAATTTTGTGTGCGTGGTATATGTACACATCATCCATCATGATGCACACGTGCATGTGTTGGTTAGCACAAAATAGCCAATGCTCAAATAAATGAGATGCGTGATATAGAAACATGTCATCCATCATGAGAGGTTTGTTGTTATGTATATCATAATGGAGACTCGAATTGTGTAATGCATCACAAGAAATATGTAGAGCATTGTTATTCATGGAATGCATATGGTGCACACAATCATGGTAATCATGCAAGGTATGGAATGCATCAAGATCTCCTAGTATGTATGAGGAAACTATGGGGGTCTCTTCATGAGCATTATTGGAAAGTTCACATGGAGAATATTGACAACATCCAAAGCAAAGCATATTTGGAACAATGTGTTCATGGCATGGAATAGTTGATGAATTGCTCAAATCATGTAAGGGAAGCATGGCAATATCATCGTAAGAGAAACACAAGCCAATGACCATCATCTTGTCATCTATGTCACAAGTGCAAACAGGATTTACTTTAATGGGGCATGCATAGCTACTATGTTGAGATTGGAATGATACAATATGTAAGATCTCACTCATAGCATATGACAAGTTTAAAGGATTATCAAACATGATGTGACCAAAATAATTTTCACATGATATCCTATGGAGCATAGCATCACAAATAGGCAACTCAACATGCTCGTCATCATATTCATCATAAATAGGCAGGTCATCACATGATGAAGTCGCACTAGCATGAAGCATGGTAATAGGTCTGTCAACATCATGCAAGCAATCATTCGCAAGATAGTCCACTAGTGGGACAAGAGCATCACCTTCACCTATTTTACCTTTGGAGCGTCGCTTATGCGTTGTAGGTGAGGTGTTCAAGATCCAATCATGCTCATCTTCATCATGATGGAACCATGTGGGTGGTGCATCGTCTTCCACCATGGCCATCGATTTGTCCATTGGAGGGATGGACTCATCGAGGGTAGGCATGTCGTCATGTAGGAGACCTAGCACCAAAGAAAACACACTCGGAGTAGAGGTTAAGTCGTTAGAAATCATAGTGGCCTCAAATGCCCTCTCAACTACCTCACTCACTAAGTGGTGTGGCTCACTCACTTCCTCTTGGATGCTCTCACTCATATGGTTGGTGGAGTCACTCAAATGGCTCTCAACCTCACATATGATGTGTGGCATGCTCTCATGTGTGGGGATAGTGGTGATCACTCTCGTCCTCTCAAAAGAAATGCTCTCAATCTCCCATATGGTGGAGTGACTCATGTCACTCATATGGTGGTGTCTCTCCTCACATGGAAATTGGGGCATCTCATGATATATGGGTGTCGGAGAGATGTAGGTGCAAACGTCTCCAAACTCAACTCCTTTCGCCGCCTCAGCCATAACGCCTCCAAAGGTGAATGCCGTAGGGTGTGGCAAATCATCACTCTCCTCCGAGACCAAAGGAAATATCTCATGTGCGCTCGCGTAGCTTGACTCGGAGTAGTCGTCATATTTGGGCGCCGTCTTCATGTTGTTGAAGAGGTTCATGCTCGTCGCCGTAGTCGAAGGGGATGGCCCTTGATCGACCATCTTGTCGCCGTCTTGATGTGGGGAGCTTCCGAAGATGGAAGTGTCACCCTCGCTCAGGTGGTCGCCTTGTCGTTGGAGATGTCGATGTAGGCGAACTCATGGGAAGTAGGCAAAGATGCCATACGTCCGAAGGTTAAGATGCCTTGATAGCACTTGGCGAAGATGCCGAAGTGGTGGTTGTAGCTGTAGCTCCGTCTTGGGTGTGCTTGTCTCGCGGTGTTCTATTTTGCTCTTGAAGATTGGCCTTGGCGTGATGTAGAGCTTCTTCGGACTTGTAGGTATGCGCTTGTCGAGCATCTTCATGGAGATGATGTCGTTGTCGTGCTTGAGCTCTTGGTAGATGTCGTTCATCATCGTCGTGCACATGATGCTTGGAGGTGACTTGCCCTTCATGACAACGTCGATGGTCGCCATGGCGGTGTGGACGTGGAAGACTTGCACTTGCATCATGTTTGCGCTTCGAAGACTTGTGACTTGAATGTCGCCGTCGAGAGGATGACGAAGGGGAAGAAGACTTGTAATCGACCACCACCAAGTGTCGGAACCCCGCCATTTGTTTGTTGAAGGAGTCGCACATGTCGTCGAAGGAAGCCATTGTCCTTGTCGCGGAGTGTCGTAGTTCGATGGCGATGTTGCCCAAGCGCTCTTGCATTGCTCGTTGTAGTCTGATGGTTTTCACGTGGATGTCATTGTTCGCGCCGTCGATGTCGAAGACCGGAGATGAAATGCCTTGCCTATCCATCACAAGATGCTAGCAAGTATGAGTGGGAGAAAGAAAAGAACTATACCAAATGTACCTTGACCGATGTTGAAGATGGATCAATGATCACTCAAATGTGGAACAAGGAAATAGCACAATAGGTACCAATTCTTGTCGGTTTCTCACACCTACACAAGTAAAGCTTATGGTGGAGCTCGGTGAGGATAGTGGCACAAAAATTTGATGCAAAATGTTAGCAAGAGTCAATAAAGTTGAAAGAGATTCACAAATTCGCAAGTGAAACAAGTAGACCAATAGCAATATGGGTGGCACACGGAAACACACACACGGATAGATAGATGGGGTGGTGCAACCAAGGAATGAGCCAAAATGTGGAGTCCACGGAAAACGCTCGTGTTGCATAACTCTAGAGAGACGCTAGCATGATTGCTCTATAGGCGGATACGACACTTGTGCACAACCTATAAGATGCAAAATGTATGAACTTTCTATCCCAAGTATGCTATGTGTATGATGTTCCGGTGCTTAGAGCACAAGATGATCCAAGTAGATCAAGTATGATATGATATTTTGTGATGCTATGGCTCTTGCTTGTAGCTTCTTTATGGCTTTTTTTGCTTAAAAGCTTATTCTCTTTCCTTCTTTTTTTATATGGCCACGATGCACAAACCAAGATAGCAATTGTGTATATGCGGGAACAATCTTGTGACACAAGGGATGATATAATGATACCAATATGATATGGTATATATGCAATGGAAGGGCGGATCGATGATCACTAATGTGCACAAGTAACGTTGCCGGCAATACTCAAAGGCTAGTCTCGATAGGAAAGTGACGCAAAATGGGCTAGGGGTTAACAATGGAATTGCAAGGGGAATATACAATGATGTCGTCGAGGTTACCGTCCGTGTCGATGATGAGAGGTGGTGCTCTTGATGTAGACCCGTTCCTAATTAGCCGAAACACCTTAGGAAACGGAAAAAAAACCACAACTCAAAATATCAAGGACAAATGTCAAATGGTGGTAGCGGACAAGCGGTGGTGGTTGTGTATGATGGGCTATACACGTTGTCGGAGTTGAAGTCACGGTCCCTAAGTAGCCGAACCACCTTAGGAGACACAAGCCACAGCTCAAATAAGCTCAACAAAATTGGGTTAAGTTGGGTTAGCTATGTATAGTGGACAAGGTTATGCGGAAGTGATGGTGGTGGTTGATGAAGAAGCAATGGTCCCTGAGTAGCCTAAACACCTTAGGAGACTCAAATCACTACTCAAGCTACCACAAATGCTATGGGGGACAAAAAGGTTAGGTTGCGAAAGTCGGTGGTGGTTATGAGGATGATATGGTGGAAGCCCTAGGCAAAGATGCCAAAAGCCATAAAATATGATGGAGTCAAATGATGATGGTGGCATTTTTATGTTATGGGGAATGTCAAGAGCTTCAAAACAAGCTCAAGAACGTCGAAATCGGAGTTTGGAAGAATTAGTTATGGAAAAAACGGTGAAACACGAGTGGCTGAATTCCCAGGGGCCGGATGTGGAGGTCCGGAAATCAGGGACCTGATGTCTAGAACCACGCGGGATTTTGCCCTCCAGGGGCCGGATGTCCGGCCCAAAGATTCCAGATCTGAATCGGAACACGAGGGGAAACATGAGAGAATCACTCAAACCAACAAGAACTAGTTACGCATATGCTAGATCCTCGAAACACAAAAGAGGTACAAGATCCATGATCAACAAGGGACGATACAAAGGGTAACCGGTTCTTCTCTGTGAGGAGGTCTTGGGGTATCCCGCGGGATCTTCTCCGTGAAGGAGGTCTTGAATCCGTGTGGATCTTCTCAGTGGAGGGGCCGTAGTCACTCACAAGGAGATGAACCACTAGTGGATGAGCAAAGCTCTGTCTCAAATGAGCTAAACCTAAGCTAACCCTAACTAGGAGGAGGTGGAGGAGTATATATAGTCTAGGTCCAGGAAGGGGTAAGTGGGCGAAGGATACATGGGCCTCTGGCCCGTCTCTGCGCGCAGGCAGGCGCCGGATGTCCGAGCCGGGGGCCGGATGTTCGGGCCTCTGGCCGGATGCCTGGGCTGAGCATGGCCGGCTTCGGTTGCCTTCTGTGATGAGTGGCCGGATTTCCGGTGAAGGGGCCGGATGTCCGGGGCTTCGGGTGGAGCCGGATGTCCGGGCATGGGGCAGGATGTCAAGGCTTGCGGTACTCGCTTCTGTGAAGGGGCGCCGGATGTCCGGGGCTTGTAGATGCTGGCCCTTCTTCCTTCCCTCTCGCGCTCACTTGGCCTTGGTCCTTGGGCTCTCCATGGGTGTTCCTGCGCATGCACAAGGTCCGCCCTTAAAGTAGCGTCCATGTCTCGCGAGAAAGGAAAGGGAAAGCATCGAGGAACGGGATCACCTTGCGTCCAAATGGTGTACATGGGGATGAGCGAAGGATGCTCCGCATCAGTATGTCTTGCACATGTTTATCTGTGGTGACAATTGGATATCATGTGATCTACTTGATGTATGTTTTGGTGATCAACTTGCGGGTTTCGTGACCTCGGAAATCTATGCATAGGGGTTGGCACATGTTTTCAACTTTGGGGCACTCTTCGAAGTTCTATGTGTTGGTTGAATAGATGTTTCTGATATTGTGTGATGCATATCGTATAATCATGCACACGGATACTTGAGGTGACAATGGAGTATCTAGGTGACATTAGGGTTTTGGTTAATTTGTGTCTTAAGGTGTTATTCTAGTACGAACTCTATGATAGATTGAACGTTACTACGGACTCTTGAATAGATCGATCAGAAAGAATAGCTTTGAGGTGGTTTCGTACCCTACCATAATCTCTTCGTTTGTTCTCCGCTATTAGTTACTTTGGAGTGACTCTTTGTTGCATGTTGAGGGCTAGTAATATGATCCAATTATTTTATCCTTGTTGAGAGAACTTGCACTAGTGAAAGTATGAACCCTAGGCCTTGTTTCCTATCATTGCGACACCGTTTATGCTCACTTTTACCTCTTGCTAGCTTGCTGTCTTTATATTTTCTTATTACAAAAACCTATATCTACCATCCATATTGCACTTGTATCACCATCTCTTCGCCGAACTAGTGCACCTATACAATTTACCATTGTATTGGGTGTGTTGGGGACACAAGAGACTCTTTGTTATTTGGTTGCAGGGTTGCTTGAGAGAGACCATCTTCATCCTACGCCTCCCACGGATTGATAAACCTTAGGTCATCCACTTGAGGGAAATTTGCTACTGTCCTACAAACCTCTGCACTTGGAGGCCCAACAACATCTACAAGAAGGTTGTCTAGAAGACATCAAGCTCTTTTCTGGCACCGTTGCCGGTGAGGTTAGTGCTTGAAGGTATATCTTTAGATCTTGCAATCGAATCTTTTAGTTTCTTGTTTTATCACTAGTAAAAATAAAACTACAAAAAAATGGAATTAAGGTTACCTCATATGCTTCACCTTTTTAATATCTTCAGTGAAAATGATGGGAAGAAAAATTGTGCTCAAGTACTAGAAGAAGAATTACATGGAATGCTTGGCACTAAAGACTTGAATGATGAGCATGCTTGGAATGTTGATAGTGTGAATCCTTTGAATATCCATAGTACTAATGATTATTGCACTAGTCATGATGAAAATATCTCTTATAAACATGTTGATTTCTGTGGAGTGCATAGAGTTTGCAAGTACATACCAAATAGGGATGATAGATTTTGCAAGAGGCATAAGTATTTAGAAACTAAATGGTTGCTACATAGGCTAGATGATTGTGCTAAAAATTTAAAATATCTTTGCCATCCTTGTGAACTTTGCAATGAACGTGATCATTTAAATCCCCAATGTGAATTGTTTCATGATCGAATCGTGTCCAAAAATTGTGATGACTTGATATCCCTTGCACATCATAGTGAGCTTAGTTTGCTTGTGGGTTATGAAGAAATAATACTTTTAACTAAGGATCTTCCAGAATTTGTCCTTGATAAAGTTCTTGATTTTGATCTGGAGGAAATTTATATGTATTGTGCTATGAATTGCATTGAAAGTCCTTATATTGTCAATTACATAAAGTCAAGAAAACAAATAGGAAATGAAGAGAATACTAATGAAAGCGAAGAGATTTCCCAATATCCTCCTATTCTTTCTTATGATGAATCAGGTAACGAGGAGGAGCCTTATATTCTACCAATCTTATTTATAAGGAGCTCCAAAAAGAAGATTAAACCCATACCTAATGTGAAGAAGAAAAAGAAAACACGGAGAGGCAAAGATAAAAAGGTATCCCTCCCAAATGATGTTGCTCCTATTACTCATTGTGATGATAATAATTGCTATGCTATCGGTGCTATCCATACTATTAATGATGAGAGTGATTATGTGTCACACCCTGCATTATGTAACATGTCATTTGCATTAATAAAGCATGAAAATTTGGACCAACAAATTTTTTTGGCATCATTTGGCTTTTATTTGGAATTAAGTTTTTCTCTCTGTGATTTTCAAGTGATCTTTAAAGTCAACAACTCCATCTTATATATTTCATCTCCTTACCCCAAACTTCTGCCCGGTGATCATACCAAGTGTATATAACAATATAGTATTTTCTTACAAAAATAATTTGGCCAAAAAGTATTTTCAAAAATTAGTTTTCCAAAAACCCTTGAATTGAGGTTTGCACTGCAAGTGCTTGATTTAGCGTGAGAAAAATATTTCAAAGAGTATATTTGAAACCTAGTAGATATAGGACTCCCATAAACCACAGAAATATAATTTTAAAAGTTATTTTCCTATTTTATTTAAAAGCTTTTTCTTAAGGCTAGAAATGGTCTTTCATAGGGAAAAATTATTTAGCTATTTCAAAAATATTTGCCAAAACTCATGGAGACTCTTAGGACATATATTGTCCATATATAAGAGTTTCAACACTTGGTCTTGTTCAAAATATTGGGCAAATCCCTCAGAAACCCTTTCTGGATATTTCAAGCTTTTGAAATATTTACAAAGGAAATATTATCTAAAAATTCCAGGGAAATTCTATCATGTCATATATGACATATTTGATGATCTTGCCAAGCCCCATGCCTTGGGAAGCAAGAAAACCTCATCAAAACCCCTCAAAACCATTATGTCCATTTTTTTAGTTTGAGCAACTTTACATTGCCAAACTTGTCCAAATGCTCTCAAACTTGGTAAACATGCTAAAATGGTCTAATATTGCATCTAGACCAAATGGCACAAGTTTTGGAGAAGGGTAACTTGATCAGAGTACCCCAAAACCATTTCTGTTCAGATTCAAATTTGAACAACTTTACATTACCAACTTTTTACTTGTGACCTCAAATTTTGTGGGCATTATCCCAACCCCAATTGATGACACTACACCAAGTGGTGCATCAAGGAGGGATGATTTGCTTAACTTAAACTTGGTAATCTGTTGATTTCTAGGGTTAACCAAAGTTACATTGGCAAGTTTCTTCAAATGAGCCCAAACTTGGTGGAACACCCTATTTCTATATACCATTTGATCCTGTTAAGTCTCATGTCTAGTGGAAATCATTTGATTGCTCAAAACCACATCAAACACCTTCTGGTGATTTTCCAAAATTACCACTTTCACCTCTTTCCTTGTTCTCCTTGAGCTAGGATTTTTACCACAGCTTCCCCAAGTCCCCTTGCACCTCCAGTAACTCTCCCCTGGCCTGAGCTCAATGATTGAGTAGGGGTAAAACCCAATTTTACATTCTGGACAGCAACTTTCACCTTTCTCTCAGCCCTCTCTCCTTCTAGAAGCTCTCCCTGGTATCCAACGTCCCTCCTACATTGTTTACTCCCCCTAGAGCCAATGGAAATGGTGGCCGCGCCCAGAGCGCGTGGGACACAGCCATGCCGGCCATATGGGCGCTCTAGAGCGCGCTACAGTGCGCTCCCGCATTGTAGCCGCGTCCTGCCCGAGGCTCCCGACCACCTAGGGCATCAGGATGATGTATCCCGAGGCCGCCTCGACGTCCACGACACGGCAGCCGGTCAGCCCCCTCCTCCTTCTACCTCCTCTCGCCCCAGATCGCACGCGCGACGGCCGCCCGAGAGCTCCAATGAGCATGCACACACGCGCGATGCCCTGGCCTCCCCCTGCTCTCTCTCCTCTCTTCCCCGGCTCTGTACCGCATCCAGGAACACCCCAGACACGGCGCCAGCTCCTCCCTAGCCTTGTGGCAACGAGCAGAAGCTCGCCGGCGCACGGGTCCACGGCACACCGCCGTTCGCCTATAAAAGGGACGCCCCGCGCCCTCCTCTCATCACCACTCGCCCTGTCACTCCCTAAATTACCCCCCTACGCCACTCACTCCTCTCCAGATGGGCCTGAGCTCGAGATCGAGCTTGAGCTCCGCCGCCTCGGGTCGGCATCGACCTCAGGGTACAGGCCCTCTCCGCCGCTCCTCTCCCTCGATCTGGAACCACAGAAACCCACTGCTCATTTCCCCTCATTCCCCCGCTTCTTTTGCAGTCGGAAACGGCCAGAACCACCGACGCCCGAAGGACCTCCGTCGCGTGAGCTCGCCGCCAGTGAACCAGGTCACCCCGGCGACTGCAACCACTTCCACCCGAACGGCGACTCGACGATGAGTCCAGCCGTGCCCTCGCCTGACCTCACCGTGCCCTGCATCGCCGCCGATGAGCTCGCCGGCCCTCTGTCACAGGGTTAGGGATGACAAGCTGGCCCCGCTTGTCAGTCTCTCCTCTCCCTCGTCTCTCTCTCATCTCGCTGACGCCTGGGCCCCGCCCGTCAGGTTTAAAACCTGGCGCGCGCGCAGGCACTACTGCGCTAGGCCGCCTCTCTGGCTGGGCCTGCTGCGCTGCAGCTGTTCTGGCCCAGCAGGCACAGTGCCACTTTTCTTTTTCTTTTACTTTCTGTTTTATAAAAAATCCTCTGGATTAAATATTTATCCAAATAAAATAATACTAGTTCCTAAAAACTTGTAAAATTCCAACCTATTTAATGATATAAGTTTCACCCATATTCATGAACCTTTTCTGTTTTGTTCAAATTTAAATCTAAATTTGAACACTAAAACCTATGTTCAAAAATCCATGTACCCCATTCTATCACTCCAAATCCCCAACTAAGAATTTTTGCCATCTTAGTTTTCCCTCTAGTTTTTTATAAAAATAAGTTGACATTTTTTTGAGCACTTTGATTTTTCTGTTTTTATTATTGTCTTATTTTTCCGTTATTTATTGCGACGATTAGATACCGTGTTTGACGAGGTTGCTGAAGAAGAAGAAGAAGGAGAAGGACTTGAAGGCTTTGAAGACCAAGCCAACCAAGGCAAGCAGCCCTTTGACCATGATACCCCTTTTGTTCCTCGGAACCCTTTTATTTCCGATTGCATGATGATAAAGAGTGACAGTGGTAAACTTGTTGGGAGCCACCACATGGTGCATACCCCTACCCATGATCTTTACAGTGTGCATAGATGCATTGTTAAAAGATTAGTTGTGATGCATAGTGTTGCATATGTACCATGAACCCTTCGTGGTTACATCCTTTCGAAAACCCCATCGGGTGCCCCTAATGCCCGAGGGTGATGTTGAGTTAAGGTCACCACTTGAGGAAGAAGTGGTGTACCAAAGAAAAGTTCTCGTGTGTGGGTAAAATGATGGATTAGATTTATGTGTGATTACCGTCCCAACCAAACATGTGCAACCAATCTACCCCTTATGTGACGGGGCATTATTGATTACTTAGGCTGATACTAGCATGGTGCCCACATCACTAGTGATGGGGGGAGACTTGAGGTCACTCCCGGGACGGGGTCGTGCTTGGATAGGCGACCATGACTGTTTTTACAAGGCACCGGACACACCGTTGGTCCCTTCCAGTATGTGTGACATTGTAAAAAGGGCAAGTCCCATAATCAATCGTTTGTACACGAGAGCCATGCACCAACTAGTGGACCCTATGTTAGTGTCGTCTATGGAAAGGTAATGACCGGGTGCTTCCCCCGAGTACTTGAGGTACTGCGGCATTGTGGGTGACACGAAAGCTTCCCGGATCTTGTGGGTAAAGTGCGCAACCTCTGCAGAGTGTAAAACTATTCGAATAGTCGTGTCCACGGTCATGGACAGTTGGGAGGTGCTACTTAAACTATGTCCAGAATTTTACAATCTCGGTGTGTGTGTGATGAGTCAAGGTGGTGACTTGACTCGTTGATAATGAATTGAACTCTATTCATGTTCATATCTGTAACCTGTCCTCGAGGTTACCCAAGTACATTGATGCATGTTTCACCAATGGTAGAATATTTTATCTAGCTTGTAGCTAGGTTGCTCATTGTTGTACAACTTGCATTGTTACCTTGAACCAAATCATGGGTTGCTTGCGAGTACATTCAAAGTACTCATTGGCTTGCCACTGGTTATTTAATTGGCCAGGCATGGAGGAGCAGGAATTTGAAGAAGAATTCAATGGAGACGAACATGCGAACTAGGGCGCTTTCCCAGTCAAAATGCCTGTAGGGTTTAGGAAGATGGCATGGGTTCTACTTATCTACGAAGACTTCCGCTATTCGAGTTTATTTGCCATTCAGCCCATGAGGCTTTATCTATGAAAGACTTGGCCATAATGGTCATAATTTCTGTAAGACGGTATGTGTGACGCCCGGATAATTAAGCTACAGTAATCCCCTGCTAATGATGCCATGTCACCATCATTACTGTTGCTAATCTCACTCAAGTCAAAGCCGGTTCAAATTCAAATTTAAATCAAGGTCAAAGGTTCAAACTGTGGCAAATAATTCATAGGTAATATTGGTGGAGAAATCTTTTTTTAATAAAATGATTAAATGCACTAAGATAAGTAAAACAGTGGCTTGACCAATTAATTAAATTCATTACATAAAATTATAAAATATTAATCTATTTTATTTAGGGATAAGAATTAGTGTGGCACTAGTATATTTATAAGTACTAATTTAGGTGCTAGTGGTAATTTTTATAAAACCTAAAATGAAAGGAACTAAAATAAAAACAGAAAAGAAATAAATAAAAGGTAATAATAAACAAAATAAAATAAAACCCCTCTGGCCATCTGGGCCTTGTCCCAGCCGGCCCAGCTGGCCCAGCTAACCTCCAGGCCGGCCCACTTACCTTCCTTCCCCTTCCCCCTGTTCACCATCGCGGTGGACGCCCGCGCGCCGTCCGTGGCCGCAGGAGGCCACACGCCGGCCATCCGTTGTTCCCCCGTCGCCTACTAGGTCGCTCCCAACCTAAACCCTAACCCTAGCGCCCCCAGACCCCTCTCCCTCGCGCCGCTCCTCTTCCCCCTCTCCCCCTCGGTGCTCTGCTTGTCCCCGAGGCACCCATGGTCGCGCCACCGCCGCCCGCGCGGCCACCGGCGACGCCTTGACATTTCACCGCCTCCAGGAGAACCACCGACCTCTGCTGCTTCGACTCCGGGCCCCAATTCGAGCTCTGCGGCACTATGAGGACGACGACGAGCTCTTCCTCTCCATCTGCTCCGCCGTCGCCATCGCTGGAATACACGCTGCCCCGAGCACCTCGAACCTTCCCCGGGCCTTCTCTGCAACGCTGTGAGCGACCGTCGCCCCTCCCCTCTCTTCCCTTCCCCTCTCCGCGCCCGTAGCTCGCCCCCGACGGCTTGGCCGAGCCCGCCGTCTCTGTACGCCTCGCCGCCGTGGCCATGCTCTCCGTCGTGCTCGCCTGAGCACGGCATCGTGTTCCTGGTGCTTCCAGGAACCTAACGCGCCCGCGCACGCGCTTCCCCGTGGCCCATAGCCCCTAGCTCGTTGGGCGCCCGAACGCGCCTCCGTCGGCGATGTCGTACTGCTCGTCTCCGGCCATGGCAGCCCGCAAGACCACCGCCATCCGACGCGTCGTCGTCTTGCCGTTCTAACGCGCCCGGCCGCGACCAAAATGGCGCCCTGTGGGCGATTTCCGACGGTGCCCGAGGACTCACCGCCGCGAACGAGCTCGCCGGCGTGATTCCGACGATTCGCCGGCCGTCGCTGAGCTGTCCTGACGCGTGGGCCCCCTTGTGTAGCTGACGGGTGGGCCCCGTTGAACCTTTGACTCGGTCAGCACTGACGTGGCTCCTCTATGTCTATGACATGCGGGCCCCACGGCATAAAACGGTTAAAATAAATAGATAAATTGCTAATTAATTAATTAGTTAATTAAACACTTAATCTCTCACTGACTACTGGGCCCCACACGCTAATTAACCCTTTCAGTTAGTCTAAACCCCCTGTTAGTGTCCCTGACAATGACATGTGGGTCCCACTGGACCCACCTGTCTGGTCTGACTGGTCAACTGACTAGTTGACCTGATGACATCACTCTGACATCATGCTTGCGTCATCGTTCACTGTTCTGGATAAGGTTGAATTTAGGTAAATATTAAATTCCAGAAATCAATAAAACCTTTAGAAAATCATATCTTTTAAACCGTAACTCGGATGAAAATAATTTATATATGAAAGTTGCTCAGAATTTCGAGACGCATCCGACTACGCAACCCGTTCGTCCACTACACCTCTCTATCATACCGAACATGCAACATTCCCCTCCGTTTCGTCTGCCCGAAAATGCCTAACACCGGGAATACTTTCCCGGATGTTTTTCATCCTCGCCAGTATCACCTCCTACTGCGTTAGGTCACACGTAGCACCGCGTTTTGCCATGTTATGCTTTGTGTTACAATTGATTGCTTTATATTTATTGTTTCTCCCCCCTCTTCTCTCCGATAGACATCGGGACTGAGACCACTGACAGTGCCACTGTGATCGACTGCGTCGACGACGACCCCTCCTTCTCGGCTGAGCTTCCAGGCAAGCCCCCCCTTTGATCACCAGATATCGCCTATTCTTCTCTCTACTGCTTGCATTAGAGTAGTGTAGCATGTTACTGTTCGGTTACTCCTATTCTGCTGCATAGCCTGTCATTGTTGCTACAACTGTTGATACCTGTACCTGCCATCCTAATGCTTAGTATAGGATGCTAGTATTCCATCAGTGGCCCTACATTCTTGTCCGTCTGCCATGCTATTCTATCGGGCCGTGATCACTTGGGTGGTGATCACGGGTATATACTATATACATACTTTACATACACCTGATGATGATTCGGAGATGGGGGCTGAAGGGGCAGGTGGTTCCACACAGGTAGTGGTGGGCCTGGGTTCCCGACAGTCCCCTGATGGTTACTTTGTGGCGGAGCGACAGGGCAGGTTGCGACCACCTAGGAGACAGGTGGGCCTGGCCCTGGTCGTTGTCCGCGGTTATTTCATAATAACACGTTTAACGGGATCTTGGTATTTGATCTGAGTCTGGCCATTTGGTCTATACGCACTAACCAGCTGCGTGGGAACAGTTATGGGCACTCGACGTCGTGGTATCAGCCGAAGCCTTTTTGACGTCAGGGACTTAGCGGCGCGCGCCGGATTGGACTGGAAGCCTACTCTGGTATTAGGAGAGGCTAGGTCTGCTTACCGGCCGCCCTCGCAACGTGCAGGTGTGCATTGGGCGATGGGCCCAGACCCCTGTGTGCTTAGGATTTAGACCGACGTGCTGACCTCTCTACTGTGCTTAGGTAGGGCTGCGACGTGTTGATCTTCCGAGGCCGGGCATGACCCTGGAAAGTGTGTCCGGCCAAATGGGATCAAGCGTGCTGGGTTATGTGGTGCACCCCTGCAGGGAAGTTAATCTATTCGAATAGCCGTGTCCCTCGGTAAAAGGACGACCCGGAGTTGTACTCTGACCTCATGACAACTAGAACCGGATACTTAATAAAACACACCCTTACAAGTGCCAGATATAACTCGGTGATTGCTCTCTCACAGGGTGACGAGGGGAGGATCACTGGGTAGGTTTATGCTATACGATGTTACTTGGTGAACTTACCATCTTTTCCCTTCTACTGCTTCAAGACGGAGGCTGCCAGAAGCGAGGATGCTTGTTACTATTCCATCTACTCTCTCCTACTGCTGCAAGATGGAGGTTGCGAGAAGCGTAGTCTTCGTTTGGATTAGCTATCCCCCTCTTATTCTGGCATTCTGCAGTTTAGTCCACATATATTGCCCCTTTACACAGATACCATTGCATATGTAGTGTAGATCCTTGCTTGCGAGTACTTTGGATGAGTACTCACGGTTGCTTTTCTCCCCCTTTCCCCCTTTTGTTCCTTCTTCTCGGATGACGCAACCAGATGGTGGAGCCCAGGAGCCAGAGGATCCCGATGATGTTTCTACATGGAGTTCGGCTTCGAGGAGTAGTTAGGAGGTCCCAGGCAGGAGGCCTTGCCTTTTCGATCGTTGTTACTTTTGTGCTAGCCTTCTTAAGGCAAACTTGTTTAACTTATGTTTGTACTCAGATATTATTGCTTCCGCTGACTCTTGTGCTTTCGAGCTTTTGTATTCGAGCCCTCGAGGCCCCTGGCTTGTAATATAAAGCTTGTATTATTTTAATTTGTGTCTAGAGTTGTGTTGTGATATCTTCCAGTGAGTCCTTGATCTTGGCCGTACACATTTGCGTGCATGATTAGTGTACGGACAAATCGGGGGCGTCACAAGTTGGTATCAGAGCCGACTGCCTGTAGGAATCCCCCTTGCCAACTCCTGGGCCGAAGTTGAGTCTAGTATTTGAAAAACAAATTTTACTAACTTATTGTGTGGCTTACGGGCCCGCAACACCAATGGGTGGTATTAGGATCTTTTACTCCTCGTCTATACTCTGGGACTCTTATCTCTCTCCTATTCGGGATAAATGAAATTTGCTAAATCTAACATTAGGATCTCGTTATCACTTTCACGCGGAGAGCACCTTATGATCGGTGATCGTCTGCTGCACCAGAAGACCCTGAAGATACTCCCTGTTGTTTACCCGAGAACTTGTGCTCATCACCTTTGCAATTCACTGTCACCGATATATCCCTATGGATATCTGCATGCACTTGCCATTCTCATGATCATTCCTCGTCGCTCTTATTATTACAAGATGCCTCGAAATATTCTCCGTTGTCCCGAGAATCCTTTGAGTTTACTATCTTACAATTTTATTTCACATGAAAACCCTTACGGTTATTTCCTTACATTTATCGAGGATCCGTTCTTCTCAATTGTTCATATGTCTCCCAAAATTCTTTGGAATACTTTTCGATGTTTCGAAAATCCTCTGCAGGCTGTTACTCTTGAAATTCTTGCCTGCTTGCCTTATGGTTAATTCCATATGACTAGTAGTCTTCGTCAATATCGCTTGACTTAGCTATTTATGAACCTATTGATTCAATGTGTGCGTAGGCGCGAAGTCATCAGGTTATCCTTTTTAAAAATTATCTTTTCGGCTCAGACGTCATTCCGGACATGAGTTGGTTCTCGGCAATTCAAACCTTTATTGATTGTCCGGCTAAGTGTTTTCAACTTATCCATCCTTGATCAGAGCGTCTGCTTCTGATCCTTCATCTTAGAAACCATAATTTCTTTCTATTTAAGCATCAGACTAATCAGGTAATTCTTGAATCTGATGCCTCTGCATTCCTTCTTCCTCTGAGTGAGTACCGATACTCACATCAGCTCCGTTGTGGATCGCCCGATCCTTTGTTGAAATATTATCCGACAATGTCCTTTGTATACAAAAACCTCAAGAAGTTCTGTCCCTGATGCATAATACTTTCGGTAACTTGTATTTTCTTCTTTGACAACCATGCTCTCCTTTTGAGCTGGTGTTATTTACTTTTGAAGCTTGTGGTATATGTTACTAAGATGCCCGATGGGTTGGACCTATGCCTTCCCCTAATCCGTGAGAACCCGAAAATTTTCACAAGTCATACTCTTCCGGTGTCCCACCAAATGAAATTCCAACGCTACAGTTTTATCAAAGCGAGAGGTGAACGAAAGGATATGCATTAAAGAAATGGGAGTCGACCTTGAGCTTTTGTTCATGCCCATGGAAACGATGTAGACTGTCTCGGAAGCTTCTTGCAAAATGATTATCCAACTATATGATTCTTTCGGAGTCAATAAATTTGATCCCTTGCAGTTATGGTTCCGACCATGTTGTCCTTATTCAATATATCTGGAATAAATCCATTCCAGGCCTCGCCAATTTTTGACAAGGTTAAAATATCTTCTATCGTCGGTCAACGACCCAGTTCTACTACTATCATGTTCTGCCTTCGAGTTTTACCCTCCGGTATATCGAGGATATCATGCCTATGCACTTCATCTTACTAACTTTGTTGAAGTAATAACTCCCTAATCGAAATCGCTCTACGGGTTCTAGGTTGCCATCAATCGAGGACACCGTTTAGTAAATCAAATCCGCTCTAAAAATTAAACACCCATAGTAGATATTACTGGGAAAATTTTAAACTCAATCTGGTTATTCCTAGACTATCAGATACATCCCTTGTCTTGCTATCTTTGACTGTGCTACCTCGTCCTTCTTTGGTGCATGAATTCTTCAGAATGTGGGCACGACTTACATCAAGCTTTCCACCTCATGTTGCTTGTTCTAAAAGGCAACTTCGATTCCGCGCTTGCATCTTATCTGTTATTACTATGACTTCCATGTCGTCACTCCCTGTTTGATGACGTCGCTGTTTGATTGCATTTTCTTGAAAACTCCCGACAAATGTGTCGTGATCACCTTCAACACCTTGACTACTACCAAGATGTCAACTGTGTTCATAATGAGAAATACCCTCCTTGCCCTTGATGATTTTCATTATCATCGGCAACACCCTTGACTTCCTGTCATCGCGAACTTGTCCACATTATGAATACAACTTGCTCTCCAGCTAGTGTTGTGTTCTGCATTGAAGTATTACTGTCTTTTATGTCGAGAATGTTGTGGGGATTGCTCCACCTCTTAGAAATTATCGGTATGATGATACCACTCACCATCACCATTCTTCCTTGGTCCCCGTGTTGTTTTTAACCGGGATACCAATATGCTAACGATGCTGCTTGAGTTCTATACTTCTAGCAACCCCATTGCTATGAAGATAATGATCGACAGTTCATTCTTAGACTGTTGGTTATTGAATCGTCATTCTAACATTGATCTTGCTGCCTAAGGTCATATTTCGGGCACACCTTTCAACTAATGATTAATGGTGTATGTTTATCTCGAGCATACAACATTATATCATTTGAATTGACAAGTGTCGTCTTCTTGTTCACATTATTGTGGAAATCCCTCCGTTTGGAACTCTCGATGAATAGTCGCTGAGCCCATCAGCCACCGCTTCATCCTCTCCTTGGGTTAATGATGAACTATTGTTTCGGGAACCCGCTCCTATAGTTCATTCCCGAGAATCTTGCAATGTCATTTCGACGATTTGTGTTGCACCTTTTCTTCTCGAACATCGTGAGTCTGAGGTATCATGACACCAATCAGATCTGAATCTCGGTCAGATATGATGGTTGGGGCAACTTTCCAGGAGTTATAATGTTGGTCCGTTGATGACCCGGTAATATAATGTCATGCCTGGCACCCCTGGCTGGAGGACCTATCATTATAATTTCTTTGGCAAGTATAACCATTCTTCCATGTGGAAATTATAAGACTTATTCTATAAGTTGTACCTGATGAATCCTTTATGTATCCAAGTCTGACCCTTGATTGAAAAACCATATCATTGCTACCTCGAAGCATGGCTATGATACCCCGCTCATCAACAAGAACATTTGAAGCCCATTGCTAAATGTTTCTTGGTCAGTTATCCAAACACCGTTGTATGGGTAACATCTTGATTAATCCTTGCCTCTTTATCTAAATGATTGGGTACTTGCTCTCCTACCCTGTATGCCATGTTCTTCTTGTCCATGGGAAGGATACACTCCTAATAATTGTGTGTAATCACAATTTTCCTTTCCATTTGTTTGTTTAACCTTTCTTTAATCTACATATAATCTAAGCAGTAATAATTTTTTTCTGCTTATGTAAACACCTTGGTGTACAACTCTGTCAATAAGACCCTGTTACTATTGTTGATAACATTCCGGTAACCACCGATGGGCGAGAACTTTGCCTATTGGCCCGCCTCGTTTCAACGAGCGGAAAAAAAAATGGTTCTCTTCGTTCCCCGTCCTTTGTACCGACATTGTTGCCGTCATAGCTGACGAGCTATCCACTGACATGCCTCCCTGTCGTGGCTGTGCAAGATGTCACCACCCTTTCTACTTTCAACCCACATGGTGGGCCCCTAACCCACAAATCCTCTGGATCGAAACCTGACTCTTCTTTACAACTCGGATTCTAATGTATCCTTGGCACCTGGCTTCGTATGTGATTCACGAGCTAAATTCTATACCATTATTCATCCTGGAATCAAACCCCATGTTATTCTCGTTGATCAAGACCCCATTCCAGCTTCTGTTTAGGCATCGAATGACTGCCTACCCGTTTGAAACTTTGGTACCATTGATTATTGCACTAAACGGATTCACAGAAATACTATGCGTAGGGTACTCCGTGTATCACTTTCTGAATTCACTGTCAGATGCACATACTTCGTGGAGATGCGTTCTTCCGGAGTTTTTCCCCCTGGTCACGCTCGTAGGACGATGGAGATCCCGAAGAAAGGATGACGACTTGATCACGATGACTTGAAGCAGAGAAATGAAGACATCAACGAAAGGGATCAACCTCTTCGAAAGGACAGCCAAGACCGAGAAGAATCGTTAGCTTTTCGCTACCAAGCACCTACCCCCCCCCCCTTACTCCACCGCTTAAATCTCGGGACGAGATTTCTTGTAGTGGAGGAGAATTGTAACGCCCGGATAATTAAGCTACAGTAATCCCCTGCTAATGATGCCATGTCACCATCATTACTGTTGCTAATCTCACTCAAGTCAAAGCCGGTTCAAATTCAAATTTAAATCAAGGTCAAAGTTTAAAGTTTTCAAAAGTCAAAAACTAAAAGGTTCAAACTGTGGCAAATAATTCATAGTTAATATTGGTGGAGAAATCTTTTTTTTAATAAAATGATTAAATGCACTAAGATAAGTAAAACAGTGGCTTGACCAATTAATTAAATTCATTACATAAAATTATAAAATATTAATCTATTTTATTTAGGGATAAGAATTAGTGTGGCACTAGTATATTTATAAGTACTAATTTAGGTGCTAGTGGTAATTTTTATAAAACCTAAAATGAAAGGAACTAAAATAAAAACAGAAAATAAATAAATAAAAGGTAATAATAAACAAAACAAAAACAAACAAAATAAAATAAAACCCCTCTGGCCATCTGGGCCTTGTCCCAGCCGGCCCAGCTGGCCCAGCTAACCTCCAGGCCGGCCCACTTACCTTCCTTCCCCTTCCCCCTGTTCACCATCGCGGTGGACGCCCGCGCGCCGTCCGTGGCCGCAGGAGGCCACACGCCGGCCATCCGCCGTTCCCCCGTCGCCTACTAGGTCGCTCCCGACCTAAACCCTAACCCTAGCGCCCCCAGACCCCTCTCCCTCGCGCCGCTCCTCTTCCCCCTCTCCCCCTCGGTGCTCTGCTTGTCCCCGAGGCACCCATGGTCGCGCCACCGCCGCCCGCGCGGCCACCGGCGACGCCTTGACATTTCACCGCCTCCAGGAGAACCACCGACCTCTACTGCTTCGACTCCAGGCCCCAATTCGAGCTCTGCGGCACTATGAGGACGACGACGAGCTCTTCCTCTCCATCTGCTCCGCCGTCGCCATCGCCGGAATACACGCTGCCCCGAGCACCTCGAACCTTCCCCGGGCCTTCTCTGCAACGCTGTGAGCGACCATCGCCCCTCCCCTCTCTTCCATTCCCCTCTCCGCGCCCGTAGCTCGCCCCCGACGGCTTGGCCGAGCCCGCCGTCTCTGTACGCCTCGCCGCCGTGGCCATGCTCTCCGTCGTGCTCGCCTGAGCATGGCATCGTGTTCCTGGTGCTTCCAGGAACCTAACGCGCCCGCGCACGCGCTTCCCCGTGGCCCATAGCCCCTAGCTCGTTGGGCGCCCGAACGCGCCTCCGCCGGCGACGTCGTACTGCTCGTCTCCGGCCACGGCAGCCCGCAAGACCACCGCCATCCGACGCGTCGTCGTCTTGCCGTTCTAACGCGCCCGGCCGCGACCAAAATGGCGCCCTGTGGGCGATTTCCGACGGTGCCCGAGGACTCACCGCCGCGAACGAGCCCGACGATTCGCCGGCCGTCGCTGAGCTGTCCTGACGCGTGGGCCCCCTTGTGTCGCTGACGGGTGGGCCCCGTTGAACCTTTGACTCGGTCAGCACTGACGTGGCTCCTCTATGTCTATGACATGCGGGCCCCACGGCATAAAACGGTTAAAATAAATAGATAAATTGCTAATTAATTAATTAGTTAATTAAACACTTAATCTCTCACTGACTATTGGGCCCCACACGCTAATTAACCCTTTCAGTTAGTCTAAACCCCCTATTAGTGTCCCTGACAATGACATGTGGGTCCCACTGGACCCACCTGTCTGGTCTGACTGGTCAACTGACTAGTTGACCTGATGACATCACTCTGACGTCATGCTTGCGTCATCGTTCACTGTTCTGGATAAGGTTGAATTTAGGTAAATATTAAATTCCAGAAATCAATAAAACCTTTAGAAAATCATATCTTTTAAACCGTAACTCGGATGAAAATAATTTATATATGAAAGTTGCTCAGAATTTCGAGACGCATCCGACTACGCAACCCGTTCGTCCACTACACCTCTCTATCATACCGAACATGCAACATTCCCCTCCGTTTCGTTTGCCCGAAAATGCCTAACACCGGGAATACTTTCCCGGATGTTTTTCATCCTCGCCAGTATCACCTCCTACTGCGTTAGGTCACACGTAGCACCGCGTTTTGCCATGTTATGCTTTGTGTTACAATTGATTGCTGTATATTTATTGTTTCTCCCCCCTCTTCTCTCCGATAGACATCGGGACTGAGACCACTGACAGTGCCACGGTGATCGACTGCGTCGACGACGACCCCTCCTTCTCGGCTGAGCTTCCAGGCAAGCCCCCCCTTTGATCACCAGATATCGCCTATTCTTCTCTCTACTGCTTGCATTAGAGTAGTGTAGCATGTTACTGTTCGGTTACTCCTATTCTGCTGCATAGCCTGTCATTGTTGCTACAACTGTTGATACCTATACCTGCCATCCTAATGCTTAGTATAGGATGCTAGTATTCCATCAGTGGCCCTACATTCTTGTCCGTCTGCCATGCTATTCTATCGGGCCGTGATCACTTGGGTGGTGATCACGGGTATATACTATATACATACTTTACATACACCTGATGATGATTCGGAGATGGGGGCTGAAGGGGCAGGTGGTTCCACACAGGTAGTTGTGGGCCTGGGTTCCCGACAGTCCCCTGATGGTTACTTTGTGGCGGAGCGACAGGGCAGGTTGCGACCACCTAGGAGACAGGTGGGCCTGGCCCTGGTCGTTGTCCGCGGTTATTTCATAATAACACGTTTAACGGGATCTTGGTATTTGATCTGAGTCTGGCCATTTGGTCTATACGCACTAACCAGCTGCATGGGAACAGTTATGGGCACTCGATGTCGTGGTATCAGCCGAAGCCTTTTTGACGTCAGCGATTTAGCGGCGCGCGCCGGATTGGACTGGAAGCCTACTCTGGTATTAGGAGAGGCTAGGTCTGCTTACCGGCCGCCCTCGCAACGTGCAGGTGTGCATTGGGCGATGGGCCCAGACCCCTGTGTGCTTAGGATTTAGACCGACGTGCTGACCTCTCTACTGTGCTTAGGTAGGGCTGCGACGTGTTGATCTTCCGAGGCCGGGCATGACCCTGGAAAGTGTGTCCGGCCAAATGGGATCAAGCGTGCTGGGTTATGTGGTTCACCCCTGCAGGGAAGTTAATCTATTCGAATAGCCGTGTCCCTCGGTAAAAGGACGACCCGGAGTTGTACTCTGACCTCATGACAACTAGAACCGGATACTTAATAAAACACACCCTTACAAGTGCCAGATATAACTCGGTGATTGCTCTCTCACAGGGTGACGAGGGGAGGATCACTGGGTAGGTTTATGCTATACGATGTTACTTGGTGAACTTACCATCTTTTCCCTTCTACTGCTTCAAGACGGAGGCTACCAGAAGCGAGGATGCTTGTTACTATTCCATCTACTCTCTCCTACTGCTGCAAGATGGAGGTTGCGAGAAGCGTAGTCTTCGTTTGGATTAGCTATCCCCCTCTTATTCTGGCATTCTGCAGTTTAGTCCACATATATTGCCCCTTTACACAGATACCATTGCATATGTAGTGTAGATCCTTGCTTGCGAGTACTTTGGATGAGTACTCACGGTTGCTTTTCTCCCCCTTTCCCCCTTTTGTTCCTTCTTCTCGGATGACGCAACCAGATGGTGGAGCCCAGGAGCCAGAGGATCCCGATGATGTTTCTACATGGAGTTCGGCTTCGAGGAGTAGTTAGGAGGTCCCAGGCAGGAGGCCTTGCCTTTTCGATCGTTGTTACTTTTGTGCTAGCCTTCTTAAGGCAAACTTGTTTAACTTATGTCTGTACTCAGATATTATTGCTTCCGCTGACTCTTGTGCTTTCGAGCTTTTGTATTCGAGCCCTCGAGGCCCCTCGCTTGTAATATAAAGCTTGTATTATTTTAATTTGTGTCTAGAGTTGTGTTGTGATATCTTCCAGTGAGTCCTTGATCTTGGCCGTACACATTTGCGTGCATGATTAGTGTACGGACAAATCGGGGGAGTCACAGTATGTATGGATGTAAGAATCTTGTTATCCAGCTTCTGTGTGTTCAGTGAGCATTGATCTCTGGGATCACGGTACACGTGCATTCAGTGATCTCGACTTTTAAGTCGGGGTCCCCACAGAGCTGGTATCAGAGCCATCCTGACTGTAGGAAGCCTTTGATAGCATGGGCGTTAGTTAGGATGAGACCCTTTTCATAAACCTTATGAACCTCTCTTCTTTTCTAAACCTTACCAAACCTAAGATATCATCATCTTATTAACCTCTCCTATTAAACCTTTGTAGATGGCCACTGTACCCGAAGAGAACCTGACCACTGGGTTCCCCTTGCTTCTCGAGGATAGCCTCCAGGAGTGCTAGTTCCCCCGAGCACCCATCCTCACCTACCATGAGCATTGGGTTAGCGACACTGAGGTGGAGTACCATGTAGAAGTAATCGTGAAGGCAAATGATCCTCCCACAAGTTGGTTCTTCGAGGGACCCCAGATGGCAACACTACCCCTCGCTGTCGAGGCTGCTGCACTCAAGGCACTAACCTGCCTCCGTGAACTTCTTCCGGAGATGGCAGCCAAGATGACAACCCGCTTCTTGCCTTACCGGAAGGAAGGTGAAGATGAAAGAAGCGCGCAAGCCCCTCCACTGAAGGAAGGACTTCCACTTCGATTACAGACCTACTTCAGCCTATGTGCCGACAGCTTGACACAAGATCTGGTCTCGGAATCGATGAAGCTCCGAGAAGAACTCCACAAGACCAAGGCACTTCTTCGACGAGCACAAGAGAAGAGAGATAGGATGAAGAAGGAAGGTGTCCCTCCCGGACGACCCGCTATCGCGTATCGAGGCGGAAGGCCCTCAGGAGATGTATCTTCCAAGGATGAAGAGCCACCCCAGCAACGCCGTATGACGGCAAGGAAATATCGCAAGCTTTTCCCTGCACCACCGACAAAACACCGCCGTATCCAACTCCTCCACCCCCCCACACCCTCAAGTGATAGGGGGGCCCAGACAGATGAAGACAATGAGGAAGACCCAGAAGAGCCAGAATACGCGACCGAGCATTCCGCTGCTTAGGCATTATTCGCAACTCGAATATGCCAGCTCGTGACCTCTACGGTAGGATAGGTCATGTAACCCCTATGCGAAGTCGAGTTCTTGTATGGTCCATATGAAGCCATCTAGTATTTGCTTTTGTTGTGTTTGGATGTACGTAGTATCTTCCCTTCGGGAATATGTAAACGACTGCATCATCCACTTGGATTTTAATGAATGTGTTTGGCCCTTTTGGCCCTTGCATGAAAATAATTAGTGTCACACCCACCCCTTACTAGGCACCCATCTTTATTGCTTTCCCTCTTCATTCCAAATCATGAGACCTTTACCGTTCCAACAGGATGCCTGTTGTAACTCGTACTGGTACCTCTACCCAGCAGCCCGAGGCCGGAGCATCCGCCCAAGCAGAGGCCGGCCAAGACCAAACCCACGACCAAGCTCCACCACCACCTCCCCCGAACATGGACATGGCTCAGCTTCTCCAAGCCTTCCGAGAGGAACACCATGCCAACACCGCAGCCCTCCAGATGATTGCTCAAGCTGTCACCAACAACCGCCAGCCGGCGGGGAATGGCAATGTACGTTCCACGTTGGCAGAGTTCAAGAAGCATGCACGACCAACATTCATCGAGACTGCTGAACCCCTGGATGCAGACGGCTGGGTCCGCACCATTGAGGACTTGCTGGAACTAGTCGATTGCACCGAAGATCGAGAGAAGGTGGCTTATTCTGCCCACTGCCTCGGGGGGACTGCTAGAACTTGGTGGGATGGATTTAAGGTCATGCACACTAGGCAAGACATCACTTGGAACAACTTCAAGGCAGAATTCCGCAAGGCCCATATTCCGGAATCATGGCTATCAAAAAGCGTGAGTTTCGAGCCCTGAAGCAAGGAAGTGGCACTGTCAAGGAGTACATGTAGAAGTTCAGTGTTCTGTCAAGGTATGCCCCTGAAGATGTCAGCACAGATGCTGCAAAAAGGAAGCGCTTCATGGAAGGCCTCAATCAGACTCAGCAGTACTCGCTTGTCGTGTGTGACTGCCCAACCTTTCCTGACTTGGTGAACAAAGCACTCGTGCTTGAAGACAAGCGGCATGCTCTGGAAGACACTCGCAAGCGCAAGATGATCAGCAAGGGAAGTTCCAGCAACCAGAAGCCTCGCCCATGGCAGCCAGCCCCGGTCAAGCCAACCTATCAGCAGCCAAGAGCTCCTACACCTCGCACCAACTATCAGCCTCCGCAGTATGCCAACCCAAGGCCAGCATTCAACCCCAATAACAGTGGTGGCAACAAGATCAATAACCCAAACCAAGTCACTTGCTTTGGATGTGGTCAGTCAGGACACATCTCAAGGGTGAGCCCCAACAAGAAGCCCGATGCCCCGCGCCCAACGCGCAGAACCCAGAACAAAGCCACGGAATGCCACCAAGGACCCAAGCTCCTCGCAACCCGCCCAACCATGGGAAGGGGCGTGTGAATCACGTCACTGCTCAAGAAGCCCAGGAAGACTCGGACGTCGTGCTGGGTACGTTCCTTGTCAACTCAGCACCTGCAACTGTCTTGTTTGATTCTGGAGCCACGCATTCATTTGTCACTCAAAGATTTGCATTAAAAAGTGGCATGACCCCTACACCCCTAAATAATCCCATGGTGGTACAAACCTCCGGAGCAGAGATGAGAGCCAATATAGGCTGTAAGGGAGTCAGTATCATCATTAACGGGGTAGATTTCCTAGTAGACCTTATCATCCTGAGATCACAAGGCTTGGATGTGATCCTAGGCATGAATTGGCTCATCAAGCACCAAGGCTTATTAGACTCTGCCAATCGGACTCTCACTGTGACCAATGACCAAGGAGTCGAAGTTAAGTTTGCCTCCAACTCCTCTTCTGCTCAAACCACTCAAGTCAACTGTCTGTCTGAAGTCAGACTGGAGCAAGTGCCGGTAGTATGCGAGTACCCCGATGTCTTTCCGGATGAGCTACCGGGAATGCCCCCTGACCGTGACATTGAGTTCATCATCGAGCTCATGCCCGGGGCAGGACCCATCTATAAGAAGCCTTATAGAATGGGGACGGAAGAACTAGCCAAGTTGAAGAAGCAACTGGAAGAGCAGCTGAGGAAGGGATTTATCCGCCCAAGTGCCTTCCCTTGGGGATCACCTGTTTTGTTTGTGGCAAAAAGGGACGGTACCATCCGCTTATGCATTGACTACCGTTCCCTCAATGAGGTTACAATCAAGAACAAGTATCCACTTCCCAAGATCGAAGATCTGTTTGATCAACTCAGCGGAGCCAAGGTGTTCTCCAAGATCGACCTCCGATCTGGGTACTACCAACTGAAGATCAGACCCCAAGATATTCCGAAGAAGGCATTTGTAACAAGATATGGCCTGTATGAGTGCACGGTCATGTCCTTTGGATTAACCAATGCCCCAGCTTACTTCATGTATCTCATGAATAAGGTCTTCATGGAATATTTGGACAAGTTTGTTGTTGTCTTCATTGATGACATTCTTGTCTTCTCGAAGACGGAGGAATAGCACGAGCAACATTTGAGGATGGTGCTAGACAAGCTTCGAGAGCACCAACTATACGCCAAATTCAGCAAATGTGAGTTTTGGTTGCATAAAGTTGGGTTCTTAGGTCATGTCTTGACCGAAGAAGGATTGTTAGTTGATCCCGCAAAGATCAAAGCTGTGACCCAATGGCAATCCCCAACGACCGTCAAGGAAGTCAGAAGCTTCCTCGGACTTGCGGGCTATTACCGCAAATTCGTGGAAGGATTCTCTAGCATTGCCCGGCCAATGACTCAGCTCCTGAAGAAGGACAAGAAGTTTGAATGGACGCCAAAATGCAAAGAAAGCTTCCAAGAGCTCAAGAAGAGATTGACCACTGCCCCAGTTCTGGCAACACCTGATATTCACAAAGAGTTCGTGATATATTGTGATGCCTCTCGAACCGGATTGGGAAGCGTTTTGATGCAAGAAGGTCGAGTCATAGCTTAGCTCTCAAGGCAGCTACGACCTCATGAAGAGAACTACGCTACTCACGATCTTGAGTTAGCAGCATCAGTTCATGCCTTGAAGACATGGTGACATTACCTCCTAGGGAAACGGTGTGAGATATACACGGACCACAAAAGTCTGAAGTATATTTTCACCCAGAAGGAATTGAACATGAGGTAACGAAGATATTTGGAACTAATCAAGGATTATGACCTCAGTGTTCAATATCACCTCGGAAAGGCTAACGTGGTAGCCGATGCCTTAAGAAGAAAGGCTTGCTCCCTGAATGCCATAATTCAAAGAAGGCAGCCAGCCCAGTTTGAAGAGCTGGAACGATTCAGTTTGGAATTGGTCACCCATGGATTTCTAGACCATCCGGAAGTCAAACCAACCCCGATGGACGAAGTCAAGAAAGCACAAGGTGGGCACGCAAGCATTGAAGGCATCAAGAAGAAGGTGAAGCTAGGCAGGGCCCCAGGATTCTCCGAGGATGAGCACGGGATTATTTGGTACAAGGGCCGCATCTGCGTGCCAAACAAGATGGAGCTGAAGAACTTGATCCTGCAGGAAGCCCACGACACTCCGTATTCCATCAACCCCGGAGGAACCAAGATGTATCAAGACTTGAAGGAAAGATTCTGGTGGCACGGGATGAAAAGAGAGATTCCAACCTATATTGCAAAGTGTGATGTGTGCCAAAGGGTCAAGGCTGAATATCAGCAACCCGCTGGATTGCTCCAACCACTCAAGGTTCCTGAGTGGAAGTGGGATAAAGTTGGAATGGACTTCATCACTAGACTACCAAGGTCGAATAAAGGACATGACTCCATCTGGGTCATAGTCGACCATTTGACCAAGGTAGCCCATTTCATTCCTGTCAAGACTACTATGATGGCAACCAGCTGGCAACTCTCTACATCGATAGAATCGTAAGCCTTCATGGTGTTCCTAAGGAGATTGTGTCAGATTGAGGAACCCAGTTTACCTCAAGGTTCTGGAAGAAGTTCCAAGAAGCCTTGGGAACCAAGTTGTCTTTCAGCACGGCTTTCCACCCGCTGACCGGAGGTCAGACAGAGCGAGTAAATCAAATTCTCGAAGACATGCTCCGAGCCTGTGTCTTGGCATATGGAGCCAAGTGGGAAGATTGCCTCTCTTTTGCCGAGTTCTCCTATAACAACAGTTATCAGTCGAGCCTTCAGATGGCACCATTTGAGGTGTTGTACGGACGCAAGTGTCGCACACCCCTCCACTGGTCGGAGACTGGAGAAGGGCTAGTCTTTGGACCAGATATTCTCCGCGAAGCAGAAGAGCAAGTCCAATTAGTCAGAGAACAGTTGAAGGCCGCCAAATCAAGATAGAAGAGCTATGCTGACACTCGTCGCCGAGATATGAGTATCCATGTTGGAGACCATGTGTACCTGCGAGTAACTCCTCTGAAGGGAACCAAGCGTTTCCACGTTAAAGGGAAGCTCGCACCAAGGTTCATTGGTCCCTTTGAGATCACTGCACGACAAGGAGAAGTGGCTTACCAGTTGGAACTACCTCCTGAGCTATCCGATGTGCACAACGTATTCCACGTGTCACAACTCCGGAAGTGTCTCCAAGTTCTGGACAAGCCTGATCTCTGCAAGGATGTCGATCACCAAGCCATTGATCTTCAGCCTGATTTGACCTACCGCGAGAAGCCCATTCGCATTCTGGATAAAGTAGAACGGCGAACGCGAAACCGCACCATCAAGTACTTCAAGGTCCAGTGGAGCAACCACACGGAAGCAGAAGCAACCTGGGAACGTGAAGACTATCTTAGATCCGAGTATCCCGATCTTTTCTAAAGCCTAGTTTAGGAATCTCGGGGAGATTCTTGTAAGGGGGGTAGGTCTGTCACACCCTGCATTTTGTAATATGTCATTTGCATTAATAAAGCATGAAAATTTGGACCAACAAATTTTTTTGGCATCATTTGGCTTTTATTTGGAATTAAGTTTTTCTCTCTGTGATTTTCAAGTGCTCTTTAAAGTCAACTACTCCCTCTTATATATTTCATCTCCTTACCCCAAACTTCTGCCCAATGATCATACCAAGTGTATATGACAGTATAGTATTTCTTACAAAAATAATTTGGCCAAAAAGTATTTTCAAAAATTAGTTTTCCAAAAACCCCTGAATTGAGGTTTACACTGCAAGTGCTTGATTTAGGGTGAGAAAAATATTTCAAAGATTATATTTGAAACCTAGTAGATATAGGACTCCCATAAACCACAAAAATATAATTTTAAATGTTATTTTCATATTTTATTTAAAAGCTTTTTCTTAAGGCCAGAAATGGTCTTTAATTGGGAAAAATTATTTAACTATTTCAAAAATATTTGCCAAAATTCAGGGAGACTCTCAGGAAATATATTGTTCATATATAAGAGTTTCAACACTTGGTCTTGTTCAAAATATTGGGCAAATCCCTCAGAAACCCTTTCTGGATATTTCAAGCTTTTGAAATATTTACAAAGGAAATATTCTCTAAAAATTCCAGGGACTATCATGTCATATATGACATATTTGATGATCTTGCCAAGCCCCATGCCTTGGGAAGCAAGAAAACCTCATCAAAACCCCTCAAAACCATTATGTCCATTTTTGAAGTTTGAGCAACTTTACATTGCCAAACTTGTCCAAATGCTCTCTAACTTGGTACACATGCTAGAATGGTCTAATAATGCATCTAGACCAAATGGCACAAGTTTTGGAGAAGGGTAACTTGATTAGAGTACCCCAAAACCATTTCTATGCAAATTCAAATTTGAACAACTTTACATTACCAACTTTTTACTTGTGACCTCATACTTTGTGGGCATGATCACAACCCCAAATGATGACACTACACCAAGTGGTGCATCAAGGAGGGATGATTTGCTTAACTTAAACTTGGTAATCTGTTGATTTCTAGGGTTCACCAAAGTTACATTGGCAAGTTTCTTCAAATGAGCCCAAACTTGGTGGAACACCCTATTTCTATATACCATTTGATCCTGTTAAGTCTCATGTCTAGTGGAAATCATTTGATTGCTCAAAACCACATCAAACACCTTCTGGTGATTTTCCAAAATGACCACTTTCACCTCTTTCCGTGTTCTCCTTGAGCTAGGCTTTTTACCACAGCTTCCCCAAGTCCCCTTGCACCTGCAGTAACTCTCCCCTGGCCTCAACTCAATGATTGAGTAGGGGTAAAACCCCATTTTACATTCTGGACAGCCACTTTCACCTTTCTCTCAGCCCTCTCTCCTTCTAGAAGCTCTCCCTGGCAAGCAACGTCCCTCCTACATTGTTTACTCCCCCCTAGAGCCAATGGACATGGTGGCCGCGCCCAGAGCGCGTGGGACACGGCCATGCCGGCCATATGGGCGCTCTGGAGCGTGCTACAGTGCGCTCCCGCACTGTAGCCGCGTCCTGCCCGAGGCGCCTGACCACCTAGGGCGTCGGGATGATGTCTCCCGAGGCCGCCTCGACGTCCACGACACGGGAGCCGGTCGGCCCCCTCCTCCTTCTCCCTCCTCTCACCCCAGCTCGCACGCGCGACGGCCGCCCGAGAGCTCCAATGAGCATGCACACACGCGTGATGCCCTGGCCTCCCCCTGCTCTCTCTCCTCTCTTCCCCGGCTGTGGACCGCATTCAGGAATGCCCCAGACACGGCGCTAGCTCCTCCCGAGCCTTGTGGCAACGAGCAGAAGCTCGCCGGCGCATGGGTCCACGGCACCCCGTCGTTCGCCTATAAAAGGGACGCCCCGCACCCTCCTCTCCTCACCACTCGCCCTCTCACTCCCTAAATTACCCCCCTACGCCACTCACCCCTCTCCAGATGGGCCCGTGTAGGATCGAAGAAGTAGGTCTAGAGGGGGGGTGATTAGACTACTTGACAAGATAAAAATCTGCCTTTTGGTTGTGCAAAGTTTTAGGCAGTTTTGCAATTAAGATCAAGTCAAGTAACATACTACACATGCAATTCTAGAGTATGGGCAGCGGAAAGTAAATTGCATATATAGTAGAAAGAGGTGGAGAAGATCAAACGCAGTTTGGTGACACGGAGATTTTTGTCGTGGTTCCGATAGGTGGTGCTATCGTACATCCACGTTGATGGAGACTTCAACCCACGGAGGGTAACGGCTGCGCGAGTCCACGGAGGGCTCCACCCACGAAGGGTCCACGAAGAAGCAACCTTGTCTATTCCATCATGGCCTACGCCCACGGAGGACTAGCCTTACTCGGGGTAGATCTTCACGAAGTTGGCGATCTCCTTGCCCTTACAAACTTCTTGGTTCAACTCCACATCCTCAAGACGGAGGCTCCCAAGCGACACCTAACCAATCTAGGAGGCACCACCCCCCAAAAGGTAATAGACGGTGTTGATGATGATGAACTCCTTGCTCTTGTGCTTCAAATGATAATCTCCCCAACACTCAACTCTCCTCACTGATATGGCTGTGGTGGAAGAAAGATTTGAGTGGAAAGCAACTTGGGAAGGCTAGAGATCAAGTTTCATATGGTAGGAATGGAATGGCTTGATCTCAACACAAGGGTAGGTGGTTCACTTCTCAGAAAGTGTATGGTAGAAGTGGTGGTACTTTCTGATGGCTCTCCTCACGAATGAGGAGGGGGTGGAGGGGTATATATAGCCTCCACACAAAATCCAACCGTTACACACACATTTGACCAATCTCGGTCAGACCGAAGTGAAAACTCGGTCAGACCGAAAGTTCAAATATAGTGAACGTTGGGATTTTCGGTGGGACCGAAAATACCATCTCGGTGGGACCGAAAGTGTATCTGATATGAACGTTGGAGTTTTCGGTGAGACCGAGAAAGAAAACTCGGTTGGACCGATTTGAGAAAGAGCAGGAACATGCCAGAATCGGTGAGACCGAAAATGAATTATCGGTGAGACCGATTTGAGTCAAGACAAAAGCTTGCCCATTTCGGTGAGACCGATAATACAAACTCGGTTATTCCGAAATGATGTGAAATGGTTACAGAAGGTTGGCAGTTCAGTTTCGGTGAGACCGATCTCAAACTCGGTAAGACCGATTTTTCTAGGGTTTGGGATATGGCAGAAGTGGTTCATCTCGGTGGGACTGAGTTGGAAGAATCGGTTTGTCCGAGATTACTTATGGGTGTGTTGAATAGTGAAGAGTGCTGATAGTTGAAGGAGACATATCACTAAGCACTTTGAGCAACCAGATCATCAACGCAACCTCATCCCCTTTTAATAGTATTGGCTTTTCCTATGGACTCAATGTGATCTTTGATCACTAAACCAAAAATAGAGTCTTGAGCTTTTGACAATGCTTGCCTTAGCACTTTGAGGGGTCCACTTCTTCAATCATCTTGCCATACCAATGTGATTGGGTTTCCTGAAACATACTTGATAAAAGTATTAGTCCAACCACAAAGTATGTTGTCATTAATTACCAAAACCACCCGGAGAGCAAATGTGCTTTCAATCTCCCCCTTTTTGGTAATTGATGGCAACACACTGAAATTATATTGAACGAGACATCAAAGCTTATTGAAAGAAGGACAGGATTATCATGAAAGCTTTGACAAGCATGTAGTACACAGGCTCCCCCTACAAGTGTGCAAGATTTTCATAGATTATGGTTTTGGACTACCACAAGCACACACGAGAGAGATAAGCAAGATGTGCTACATGCAGCTTGGCTATATGCATCAGAGCAGAAGAAAAGGAATTGAGTGATAATGCATATGTGCATGGTGATTTCTTGCAAACAAGTATTTACAAGCAAGTCACCATCATGCACATTCTGCAAGATGCATATACTTACCTTGAGGTTCCTTGACATTGTGCCTGAAGGGATAAACTCGAGAAAACAAGGTTAGATAACACAAGAGTATTCCTTCAACCAACTGCAAGAACATCAAGAGTACCAAGCCAGGGAGGACATGTATAAAGAGTGTCTCATATTGAGCACAGGCTTGAATCAGCAAACATGTCTCCGAAGCTAAAAGATTTTCAATGAACTCTGAGAGATTTTGCTTTTCATAGGATATCAAATGTGAAGATTCCTCTAAGTCTTCTCCCCTTAAACTAAAAGACTTCATAAGATACCAATTGTGAGTAAGATACCAATTGTGAGAACAAGGGGTGTGATGGAAAAAGCAAAATCAAAAGAAAGATGCCAATTGTAATGTCCAATGTAAAATACGACAAAGCTTTGATGATGTGATTCTCTCCCCCTTAAGATAGGATTGCTTTTCTTTTTCCTTTAAGTCTTCTCTTCTCCCTCTACTCCCCCTACTCCCCCTAAGTCCTCTCCCCCTAAGTTCTCTCCCCCTTTGACATCAAGTGCCGAAAAGGGCAGCAAACTAGGTAGGGTAGGAAGGATGGAAAGAAGGAAAGAAAGAAGTGGGATCCTGAAGAATCACAACAGGGCAAATAAAAACAATTTGAGTCCAAATTTGAGTCCTCTCCCTCTTTAAGATTTAAAAATTTGAGTGGAGCTGCAGAAGTAGATGTCCTGGAAGATAAATCCATGGAAACACAGAAATAATCCAGCTCACTCTGCGAGGGATGTTTTCAAAGGATTTGCAATGAATTTGTAAAAGATTTTCAAGGAATTGATCAGAGCCAGAAAAAGATTTCCAGAAGGATATACACAAAGAAATATAAGAAAAGAGATAAAAAGAAATTCTAGATGAAGTTTTTTTTTTTTTGTGTAAAGAAAACTCAATGAGAGAGCATAAGAGAAAATAGAAAAACTCCAAAAGCATATGTACTTCATCTAGATAAAGGTCGGCGACAAAGTCACCTATGTTTGAGTATATTGACTTAGGAGTCAAATGAGGACATTTGATCATAGGTCATACTCATCGTTTAAGCTCAAAATGGGGTTGCCATTTTTCGATTAAGCGTTTGATGTGATCACATCTTATGAAGCTGCTTGTACTCATGACTTTGAGCAAAGCTCCTCAAAGATGTGAAGAACATACCTTGGGCTTGTTGTTGCTTTATTCATGTAGGTAAGCTTGATGTAGGTGCTCATTGAATGTGAAGTTGGAGCGCCATTTCTACTTGTGTAGTTCATCTTCCTACATGGGTTAGGCAAGCAAGGAAATACTCAAGAATATCCAAGATGACAAGAGTGAAATACTAGATGTATAAGATGTCAAAAAGGATATGTGGAATTTTGTTCCTTGAACTCAACATCCCAAAGGGCTAGATACTTGGTCAATGACAAGATTACTCATGATTTGAGTGTGTGGTAATCTTGTGGAATGTAGATCATCCAAGTACCTGCAAAGAGTTAGATGCAATACAAGGAGGCAAATGTGTCCAAGACATATGATCATCATCATAAGAGAAATATCAAGGATTAGTCAAGAGAGCTCAAGCCTTGCATGCATCAAAGGAGTTATCACTCCAAGTTTGAAGCATCAATGATGTTCAACTCACTCCTTAACCGACAAAACACTTTCTCATCAAGAGGTTTTGTAAAGATATCAGCAAGTTATTTGTCAGTACGAACATGCTTAAGATTAATATCACCCTTGGCAATATGATCACGAATAAAATGGTGACGAACTTCAATATGCTTTGTTCGAGAGTGTTGCACAGGATTGTGTCCAATCTTAATAGCACTCTCATTGTCACAAAGCAAGGGAACACGTCTCACATGTATCCCATAATCTTTAAGCGTTTGTGTCATCCATAGTAATTGAGCACAACACGAACCAGCAGCAATATATTCTGCTTCGGCAGTGGATAAAGATACCGAATTTTGTTTCTTGGAGGACCAAGATACAAGGGATCGACCAAGGAATTGACATGTACCCGAAGTTGACTTTCTATCAACCTTGTCACCGGCATAGTCCGAGTCGGAATAGCCAACAAGATCGAAAGAGGCCCTCTTAGGATACCAAATGCCAAAGTTTGGTGTGTGTATCAAGTATCTCACTATCCTTTTAACAGCTTTAAGATGACATTCTTTCGGGGCTGCTTGATATCGCGCACACATGCATACACTTAACATTATGTCAGGACGAGAAGCACAAAGATATAGTAGAGAACCAATCATAGAACGGTAAACCTTTTGATCAACGGGTTCTCCGTCTTTTGTCAAGTCATTATGTCCACTAGTGGGCATGGGGGTACTCATACCTTTGCTTTCTTGCATGTTGAACTTCTTGAAGAGATCCTTGGTGTACTTTGTTTGTGAGACAAAAGTACCCTCCTTAGATTGCTTGATTTGCAACCCAAGGAAGAATTTGAGTTCACACATCATGGACATTTCATACTTCTCCGACATGAGCTGTCCAAACTTCTTGCTAAAATGGGGGTTAGTTGAACCAAAGATAATATCATCAACATATATTTGGCACACAAATAGTTCACCATTAACCCTTTTTGTGAACAGCGTTGAGTCAATCTTTCCAATCTCAAACCCTTTTTCAAGAAGAAAGCTAGTTAAGCATTTGTACCAAGCTCTAGGGGCTTGTTTAAGACCATAAAGAGCTTTATGCAACTTGTAAACATGATTAGGCTTTTTGGGATTCACAAATCCGGGAGGTTGTTTAACAAATACTTCCTCTTCAATTTCACCATTTAGAAAAGCACTTTTGATATCCATTTGATAGAGAGTAATATCATGATGATTGGCATAAGCAAGAAGAATGCGAATGGACTCAAGTCTAGCAACGGGGGCATAGGTCTCACCATAGTCCATACCTTCGACTTGTGTGTAACCTTGAGCTACGAGACGAGCCTTGTTGCGGATGACTTGTCCATCTTCATCTTGCTTGTTCCGAAACACCCATTTGGTTCCAATGATGTTTTGATCATCGTTGGGCTTTTCTACCAAAGTCCACACCTTGTTCCTCTCGAAGTTGTGTAGTTCTTCGTGCATAGCGTTCACCCAATCCGGGTCATCAAGTGCTTCTTCTACCTTCATAGGTTCAATACTAGAGATAAATGAGTAATGCTCACAAAAGTTAGCTAAGCGAGTTTTAGAGCGAGTAATTCTCCCGGAGTTGATGTCGTTCATCATTTGTTCCACGGGATGATTCTTCTTGACTCTTGCTCGAACTCGGTATAGCCTTTGTTGATGTTGTGGCTCAGCTTCCTCATCATCTTCATCTTCCTCTTCTTCTTCTTCTTCTTCATTGTTGTTGGTGTTGTCTTGAGGTGGTGGAGAAGGAGGTTGTGGTGGATCTTCTTGTTGCATTTCCTCATCTTGGTGAGTTCCACTTGTGGAGGCCTCCATGTTGCCTTGAGGTTCATCTCTCTGTGAGGTAGGTGGCTCCACATATGTAGATGAGGTACTCTCCTTCACTTCCATGGGACGAATCTTTCCAATAGATAAATCTTGGATTGCTTCCGATGGGTCCTTGTCTCCTACATCAATAGGCATTTGCTCTACTTGCGAGCCATTAGATTCATCAAACTTCACATCTACCGTCTCTTCAACCTTTCGGGTGAAATTATTGTAGACACGGTAGGTGTGGGAGTTTGATCCATAACCAAGAAGAAAGCCTTCATGAGATTTAGGAGCAAATTTAGACCGACGATGCTTATCAAGGATATAGCATTTTGAACCAAAGACACGAAAGTATCCCACTTGGGGTTTGTTACCGGTGAGAAGCTCGTATGATGTCTTGCCGAGAAGCTTATGAAGATAGAGCCTGTTGATAGCATGACAAGCTGTCTCGACCGCTTCTCCCCAAAAGTGTTTCGGTGTCTTGTATTCATCAAGCATCGTTCTTGCCATCTCTATGAGCGTTCGGTTCTTCCTCTCAACAACTCCATTTTGTTGAGGCGTGTACGTAGCCGAGAACTCATGTAGAATTCCTTCCTCATCGAGAAAAGAGTCTACATTGGCGTTCTTGAACTCCGTTCCATTGTCACTCCGAACTTTCTTGATCTTCACCTCAAATTGATTTTGGGCCTTTTTGGCAAAGGTCTTGAAGATCCTCTGAACCTGCGATTTATCATCAAGGAAAAATACCCACGTAAATCTGGAATAATCATCAACTATAACTAGACCAAAGGAGTTACCACCAAGGCTTTTGTAAGCATTGGGACCGAAGAGATCCATATGAAGAAGCTCAAGCGGTCTCCTTGTGGTCATGATGTTTTTCACGGGATGACTTCCACCAACTTGTTTTCCTGCTTGACAAGCACTACAAAGTCTATCTTTGTCAAAGAAAACATCTTTAACACCAAGAATATGATCACCTTTGATCAGCTTGTCAAGGTTACGCATACCAACATGTCCTAGCCTTCTATGCCATAACCAACCTTTAGAGGATTTAGCAATGAAACAAGCTCTAGGTTGGGCTTTCTTAGTGAAATCAACAATATATAGATCACCTCTACGGATACCCGTAAAAGCCATGTTTTGATTATCACGACGAAAGACTTGGCAATCTACTTTGGTGAATAGCACATTGAATCCAAAGTCAGCTAATCTAGACACGGAAAGTAAATTGTATCCAAGAGATTCTACAAGCATGACATTTTGAATAGAGCTATCATGAGATATGGCCACCTTACCAAGGCCAAGTACCTTACCCTTGGAGTTGTCTCCAAAAGTCACATACTTGCGTGGGCCATCGTTCTTTGCAAGCTCTCGAAACATGTCTTTATCTCCGGTCATGTGATCGGTGCATCCACTATCAAGAATCCACTCTTTTCCGCCGGACATGTAGTTTCTCATATTTGCCATAAGATTGAGACTCTTCATGACCTTGTCTAGCTCGGTGTCCGAATCGGAGTAATCATCATCATGTTCATGCTCATCATCATATTGACCCATAGATTGTTCATCATCAACACCTAGGTCAATTTGATAAGTATCTGCATTAGTTTGGTCAATAGAATAATAATCTTCGGAATGCAATGCAAGAGCATTTCTAATTCTAATATTGATAAGACCGGGATCACCCTTCTTTTTCATAAGATCACGAAGCTCAAAGAAGCATTTATCAAAGTTAGGATCATTGGGGTGCAACTTATCAAATTCAATAGTCTTGTGTAGAATTTCATCAAGACCTCTCATAGAGTAGTCCGGATAAAGTTCTTCCAAGAATTTCCATATAGCATAAGCACACTCAAAGTTTGTAACAAGATTAAGCAAGTCATCAGGTAACCCTCTAATGATAAGATTCACAGTTCTAAGGTTACGAAGCAAATCAAGCTCTTCATCCATGGTAGGGTGCAAGGGATCAGCAGGAGGCACATAGGAGGTCTCAACATATTTGCACAAATTGTACATTTTAAAGATACTAAGCATTTCAGACCTCCAAGAGTTATAAAACCTTCCATCAAGAACAGGCACTCTATGGCTAACACTCCCATCCGTAGACACGTCCATCTTCCTCCAATGGTGTGTAAACCAAAGCAATGGAGACCAAAGCTCTGATACCAATTGTAGGATCGAAGAAGTAGGTCTAGAGGGGGGGTGATTAGACTACTTGACAAGATAAAAATCTGCCTTTTGGTTGTGCAAAGTTTTAGGCAGTTTTGCAATTAAGATCAAGTCAAGTAACATACTACACATGCAATTCTAGAGTATGGGCAGCGGAAAGTAAATTGCATATATAGTAGAAAGAGGTGGAGAAGATCAAACGCAGTTTGGTGACACGGAGATTTTTGTCGTGGTTCCGATAGGTGGTGCTATCGTACATCCACGTTGATGGAGACTTCAACCCACGGAGGGTAACGGCTGCGCGAGTCCACGGAGGGCTCCACCCACGAAGGGTCCACGAAGAAGCAACCTTGTCTATTCCATCACGGCCTACGCCCACGGAGGACTAGCCTTACTCGGGGTAGATCTTCACGAAGTAGGCGATCTCCTTGCCCTTACAAACTTCTTGGTTCAACTCCACATCTCAAGACGGAGGCTCCCAAGCGACACCTAACCAATCTAGGAGGCACCACCCCCCAAAAGGTAATAGACGGTGTTGATGATGATGAACTCCTTGCTCTTGTGCTTCAAGTGATAATCTCCCCAACACTCAACTCTCCTCACTGATATGGCTGTGGTGGAAGAAAGATTTGAGTGGAAAGCAACTTGGGAAGGCTAGAGATCAAGTTTCATATGGTAGGAATGGAATGGCTTGATCTCAACACAAGGGTAGGTGGTTCACTTCTCAGAAAGTGTATGGTAGAAGTGGTGGTACTTTCTGATGGCTCTCCTCACGAATGAGGAGGGGGTGGAGGGGTATATATAGCCTCCACACAAAATCCAACCGTTACACACACATTTGACCAATCTCGGTCAGACCGAAGTGAAAACTCGGTCAGACCGAAAGTTCAAATATAGTGAACGTTGGGATTTTCGGTGGGACCGAAAATACCATCTCGGTGGGACCGAAAGTGTATCTGATATGAACGTTGGAGTTTTCGGTGAGACCGAGAAAGAAAACTCGGTTGGACCGATTTGAGAAAGAGCAGGAACATGCCAGAATCGGTGAGACCGAAAATGAATTATCGGTGAGACCGATTTGAGTCAAGACAGAAGCTTGCCCATTTCGGTGAGACCGATAATACAAACTCGGTTATTCCGAAATGATGTGAAATGGTTACAGAAGGTTGGCAGTTCAGTTTCGGTGAGACCGATCTCAAACTCGGTAAGACCGATTTTTCTAGGGTTTGGGATATGGCAGAAGTGGTTCATCTCGGTGGGACTGAGTGGGAAGAATCGGTTTGTCCGAGATTACTTATGGGTGTGTTGAATAGTGAAGAGTGCTGATAGTTGAAGGAGACATATCACTAAGCACTTTGAGCAACCAGATCATCAACACAACCTCATCCCCTTTTAATAGTATTGGCTTTTCCTATGGACTCAATGTGATCTTTGATCACTAAACCAAAAATAGAGTCTTGAGCTTTTGCCAATGCTTGCCTTAGCACTTTGAGGGGTCCACTTCTTCAATCATCTTGCCATACCAATGTGATTGGGTTTCCTGAAACATACTTGATAAAAGTATTAGTCCAACCACAAAGTATGTTGTCATTAATTACCAAAACCACCCGGAGAGCAAATGTGCTTTCAGCCCGAGCTCGAGATCGAGCTCGAGCTCCGCCGCCTCCGGTCACCGTCGACCTCAGGGTACAGGCCCTCTCCGCCGCTCCTCTCCCTCAATCTTGAACAACAGAAACCCACTGATCATTTCCCATCATTCCCCCGCTTGTTTTGCAGCCGGAAACGGCCAGAACCACCGACGCCTGAAGCACCTCCGCCGTGTGACATCGCCGCCGGCGAACCAGGCCACGCGGACGACTGCAGCCACTTCCACCCGAAGTCAACTCGATGCTGAGTCCAGTCGTGCCCTCGCCCGACCTCGCCGTGCCCTGCATCGCCGTCAGTGAGCTCGCCGGCCCTCTGTCGCAGGGTTAGGGATGACAGGCGGCCCCCGCCTGTCAGTCTCTCCTCTCCCTCGTCTCTCTCTTCTCTCGTTGACGCCTAGGCCCCGCCCGTGAGGTTTAAAACCTGATGCGCGCGCAGGCACCAGTGCGCTGGGCCGCCTCTCTGGCTGGGCCTACTGCGCTGCAGCTGTTCTGGCCCAGCAGGCACAGTGCCGCTTTTCTTTTTCTTTTTCTGTCTGTTTTATAAAAATTCCTCTGGATTAAATATTTATCCAAATGAAATAATTCTAGTTCCTAAAAACTTGTAAATTTCCAACCTATTTAATGATATAACTTTCACCCATATTCATGAACCTTTTTTGTTATGTTCAAATTTAAATCTAAATTTGAACACTAAATCCTCTGTTCAAAAATCCATGTACCCCATTCTGTCACTCCGAATCCCTAACTAAGAATTTTTGCCATCTTAGTTTTCCCTCTAGTATTTTATAAAAGTAAGTTGACATTTTTTTGAGCACTTTGATTTTTTTGTTTTTATTATTGTCTTATTTTTCCGTTATTTATTGCGACGATTAGATACCGTATTTGACGAGGTTGCTGAAGAAGAAGAAGGAGAAGGACTTGAAGTCTTTGAAGACCAAGCCAACCAAGGCAAGCAGTCGTTTGACCATGATACCCCTTTTGTTCCTCGGAACCCTTTTATTTCTGATTGCATGATGATAAAGACTGACAGTGGTAAACTTGTTGGGAGCCACCACATGGTGCATACCCCTACACATGATCTTTACAGTGTGCATAGATGCATTGTCAAAAGAGTAGTTGTGATGCATAGTGTTGCATATGTACCATGAACCATTCGTGGTTACATCCTTTCGTAAACCCCATCGGGTGCCCCTAATGCCCGAGGGTGATGTTGAGTTAAGGTCCCCACTTGAGGAAGAAGTGGTGTACCAAAGGAAAGTTCTTGTGTGTGGGTAAAATGATGGATTAGATTTATGTGTGATTACCGTCCCAACCAAACATGTGCAACCACTCTACCCCTTATGGGACGGGGCATTATTGATTACTTAGGCTGATACTAGCATGGTGCCCACATCACTAGTGACGGGGGGAGACATGAGGTCACTCCCGGGACGCGGTCGTGCTTGGATAGGCGACCATGACTGTTTTTACAGGGCACCGGACACATCGTTGGTCCCTTCGTGCATGCGTGGCATTGTAAAAAGGGCAAGTCCCATAATCCATCGTTTGTACACGAGGGCCATGCACCAACGAGTGGACCCTATGTTAGTGTCGTCTAGGGAAAGGTAATGACCGGGTGCTTCCCCCGAGTACTTGAGGTACCGCGAGATCGTGGGTGACACGAAAGCTTCCCGGATCTTGTGAGTAAAGTGCGCAACCTCTGCAGAGTGTAAAACTATTCGAATAGCCATGTCTACGGTAATGGACAGTTGGGAGGTGCTACTTAAACTATGTCGAGAATTTTACAATCTCGGTGAAAGTATGTGTGTGTGATGAGTCAAGGTGGTGACTTGACTCATTGATAATGAATTGAACTCTATTCATGTTCATATCTGTAACCTGTCCTCGAGGTTACCCAAGTACATTGATGCATGTTTCACAAATGGTAGAATATTTTATCTAGCTTGTATCTAGGTTGCTCATTGTTGTACAACATGCATTGTTACCTTGAACCAAATCATGGGTTGCTTGAGAGTACATTCAAAGTACTCATTGGCTTGCCACTGGTTATTTAATTGGCCAGTCATGGAGGAGCAGGAATTTGAAGAAGAATTCTATGGAGACGAACATGCGAACTAGGACGCTTTCCCAGTCAGAATGCCTGTAGGGTTAAGGCAGATGGCATGGGTTCTACTTATCTACGAAGACTTCCGCTATTCGTGTTTATTTGCTATTCAACCCATGAGGGTTTATCTATGTAAGACTTGGCCATAATGGTCATAATTTCTATAAGACGGCATGTATGGATGTAAGACTCTTGTTATCCAGCTTCTGTGTGTTTAGTGAGCATTGATCTCTGGGATCACTGTACACGTGCATTTGGTGATCTCGACTTTTAAGTCGGGGTCCCCACAGAGCTGGTATCAGAGCCATCCTGACTGTAGGAAGCCTTAGTTAGCATGGGCGTTAGTTAGGATGACACACTTTTCATAAACCTTCTGAACCTCTCTTCATTTCTAAACCTTACCAAACCTGAGATATCATCAGCTTATTAACCTCTCCTATTCAACCTTTGTAGATGGCCGCTGTACCCGAAGAGCACCTGACCACTGGGTTCCCCTTGCTTCTCGAGGATAGCCTCCAGGAGTGCCAGTTCCACCAAGCACCAATCCTCACGTACCATGAGCATTGGGTTAGCGACACTGAGGTGGAGTACCATGTGGAAGTCATCGTGAAGGCAAACGATACTCCCACAAGTTGGTTCTTCGAGGGTCCCCAGATGGCAACACTACCCCTCGCTGTCGAGGCTGCTGCACTCAAGGCACTAACCCGCCTCCGTGATCTTCTTCCGGAGATGGCAGCCAAGATGAAAACCCGCTTCTTGCCTTACCGGAAGGAAGGTGAACATGAAAGCAGCGCGCAAGCCCCTCCACTGAAGGAAGGACTTCCACTTCGATTCCAGACCTACTTCAACCTATGTGCCGACGGCTTGGCACAAGATCTGGCCTCAGAATCGATGAAGCTCCAAGAAGAACTCCACAAGACCAAGGCACTTCTTCGACGAGCACAAGAGAAGACGGATAGGATCAAGAAGGAAGGTGCGCCTCCCGGACGACCCGCTATCGTGTATCGAGGCGGAAGGCCCTCAGGAGATGTATCTTCCAAGGATGAAGAGCCACCCCAGCGACGCCGTATGACGGCAAGGGAATATCGCAAGCTTTTCCCTGCACCACCGACAAAACACCGCCGTATCCAACTCCTCCACTCCCCCACACCCTCAAGTGATAGGGGGGCCCAGACAGATGAAGAGAAGGAGGAAGACCGAGAAGAGCCAGAATACGCGACCGAGCATTCCGCCGCTTAGGCATTATTCGCAACTCGGATATGCCAGCTCATGACCTCTACGGTAGGATAGGTCATGTAACCCCTATGCGAAGTCGAGTTCTTGTATGGTTCATATGAAGCCATCTAGTATTTGCTTTTGTTGTGTTTGGATGTATGTCGTATCTTCCCTTTGGGAATATGTAAACGACTGCATCATCCACTTGGATTTTAATGAATGTGTTCGGCCCTTTTGGCCCTTGCATGAAAATAATTAGTGTCACACCCACCCCCTTACTAGGCGCCCATCTTTATTGCTTTCCCTCTTCATTCCAAATCATGAGACCTTTACCGCTCCAACATGATGCCTGTTGTAACTCGTTGAAGATGATCTTTTTAGCCTCCCAAGTCTTGATATGCAAATCTATTATGATGAAAACATGCCTCCTATTTATGATGATTATTGTGATGACACTTATGCTATAAAAAGTAGTGATGATTATATTTATCAAACTTGTCATGATTATGATTACCCTTTCTCTGAACATTACTCTTTTAATGTGGAAACAATCTATAGTATCCAAGTCTCTTATGATACCCCCACTACTATGAATGAGAAGAATTTTGCTTATGCGGAGAGTAGTAAAATTTCTATGCAAGTAGATCATGAAAAGAATGCTTTATGTGCTAGTTATATGGTTGAATTCATTCATGATGCTACTGAAAATTATTATGAGAGAGGATCATATGCTTCTACATATTGCAATAATATCAAGTTTCCTCTCTATATGCTTAAAGTTTTGAAGTTATGCTTGTTTTGCCTTCCTATGCTAGTTGATTATCGTTCCCATAAGTTGTTTGCTCACAAAATACCTATGCATAGGAAGTGGGTTAGACTTAAATGTGCTATTTATATTCTTCATGATGCTCTCCTTATGTTTCAATTCTTATCTTTTATGCGAGCATCATTGAAATCATCATGCCTAGCTAGGGGCGTTAAACGATAGCGCTTGTTGGGAGGCAACCCAACTTTATTTTTGTTTTGTTGTTTTTGCTTCTGTTTAGGAATAAATATTGCATCTAGCTTCTGTTTAGATGTAGTTTTGTGTTTTAATTAGTGTTTGTGCCAAGTAGAACCTTTGGGAAGACTTGTGTGGAGTTTATATGATCTTGCTGTGAAAAATAGAATCGTTAGCGCTTGCTAGAATGGTCATCAGATATAACTAGAGCATGCTATTTAGTTGATTCTTTTTGCAGATGATTAACAGACAAATTCCTCACATTTACCAATTTAGTTTGAATTTTTTGGAGTTACAGAAGTATGCGAAACCTGCAGATTACTACAGACTGTTCTGTTTTTGACAGATTCTGTTTTTCGTGTGTTGTTTGCTTATTTCAATGCATCTATGAGTAGTATTGGGAAGTATGAACCATAGAGAAGTTTGAATACAGTAGATTTAACACCAATATAAACAAAGAATGAATTCATTGCAGTAACTTTGAGTATTGGTTTTCTTTCTTACACTAACGGAGCTCACGAGATTTTTGTCTAAGTTTTGTGTTGTGAAGTTTTCAAGTTTTGAGTATTGCTTTGATGGACTATGGAACAAAGAGTGGCAAGAGCCTAAGCTTGGGGATGCCCATGGCACCCCAGGGTAAAATTCAAGGACAACCAAAAGCCTAAGCTTGGGGATGCCCCGGGAAGGCATCCCCTCTTTCGTCTTCATCCATCGGTAACTATACTCGGAGCTATATTTTTATTCACCACATGATATGTGTTTTGCTTGGAGCATCAATTTAGGTTATTTTGTTTTGCTTGCTCTTTGAATAATATCCCAAGATCTTATGTTCTCAAATGTTAGAGAGTCTTCACATAGTTACATAATTCTTCAACTACTCATTGATCTTCACTTATATCTTTCGAAGTAGTTTGTTGTTTCCTCTAGTGCTTCAGTTATATCTGTTAGAGCACGGCGGAGGTTTTATTTTGAAGAAATAGATGAACTCTCATGCTTCCCTTATATCCATTTGAGAGTCTATTAAAACAGCATGGTAATGTGTTTAGGCTATAAAACTAGTCTTGACATGATAGACATCCAATATCAATGTAGTAAAAACTTTCACACTAAGTGCATTGAATATGACGAGAAGTTGGATGCTTGATAAATGTTTTGAGATATGAGGATAGTGATATTAGAGTCATGTTAGTGGAGTTATTATGAAATTGAGAAATACTTGTGTTAAGGTTAGTGATTTCCGCAACATGCACGTATGGTGAACCGCTATGTGACGAAGTTAGAGCATGAGGTATTTGTAAAGTGCCAACCTTTGTGTGGAGGTCGGGAGCGCGCGATGGTTAACTCCTACCAACCTCCCCCTAGGAGCATGCGTTGATTGCTTTGTTTTGATGACTCGTAGATTTTTGCAATAAGTATATGAATTCTTATGACTAAAGTTGAGTCCATGGATTATACGCACTCTCACCCTTCCACCATTGCTAGCCTCTCTTGTATCGCGCAACTTTCGCGGGTACCATGCACCCACTATATATCCTTCCTCAAAACAGCCACCATATATATTCCTCAAAACAGCCACCATACCTACATATCATGGCATTTCCATAGCCATTCCGAGATATATTGCCATGCAACTTTCCACCGTTCCGTTCATATGTCACGCTTCATATTGTCATATTGCCATGCATGATCATATAGTTGACATTGTATTTGTGGCAAAGCCATCATGCATAATCTTTCATACATGTCACTCTTGTTTCATTGCACATACCGGTACACCGCCGGAGGCATTCATATAGAGCCATACTTTGTTGTAGTATCGAGTTGTAATGAAAGTATGATGATCATCATTATTAGAGCATTGTCCCATGGGAGGAAAGGCTAAATCTATAAAGCCCCTCCGCAAAAAAAAGGAAAAAAAGGAAAGGCCAAAGAAAAAAAGAAAGGCCCAAAAAAAAGAAAAACAAAAACAAAAAGGGACAATTGCTACTATCTTTTTTCCCACACTTGTGCTTCAAACTAGCACCATGTTCTTCATTGTAGAGAGTCTCATGCTTAGTCACTTTATATACTAGTGGGAATTTTCATTATAGAACTTGGCTTCTATATTCCAATGATGGGCTTCCTCAAATGCCCTAGGTCTTCGTGAGCAAGCAAGTTGGATGCACACCCACTAGTTTCTTTTGTTGAGCTTTCATACATATTTATATCTAGTGCATCCATTGCATGACAATCGCTACTAACTCACATTGATATCTATTGATGGGCACCTCCATAGCCCGTTGATACGCCTAGTCGATGTGAGACTATCTTCCTCCTTTTTTGTCTTCTCCACAACCACCACTCTATTCCACATAGTGCTATGTCCATGGCTCATGCTTATGTATTGCGAGAAAGTTGAAAGGTTTGAAAGAATAGAGTATGAAAGCAAGTGCTTGGCTGAAATCGGGGTTGTGCATGATATGAATATTTTGTGTGATGAAGAGGGAGCATAGCCAGACTATATGATTATGTAGGGATAACTTTCTTTAGCCATAGTATTTTGAGAAGACATGATTGCTTTGTTAGTATGCTTGAAGTATTATTATTTCTTATGTCAATATAGACTTTTGTCTTGAATCTTTTAGATCTGAACATTCATGCCACAATTAAGATAATTATATTGAAAATTATGTTAGGTAGCATTCCACATCAAAAATTCTGTTTTTATCATTTACCTACTCGAGGATGAGCAGGAATTAAGCTTGGGGATGTTGATACATCTCCAACGTATCTATAATTTTTGATTGCTCCATGTTATTATATTACCCTTCTAGGATGTCTTATGGGCCTTTAGATACACTTTTATATGATTTTTGGGACTAACCTATTAACCCAGAGCCCAGTGCCAGTTTATGTTTTTCTCCTGTTTTATGGTTTTACAGAAAAGGAATATCAAACGGAGTCCAATTGATGTACCAATTTTTGATGATTTTTTCTAGACCAAAAGGAGCCCCCGAAGTAAAAGAGTTGGGCCAAGAGAGCCACGGGCAACCCACGAGGGTGGGGGTCACGCCCTCCTATCTCGTGGACAACCCAGAAGCCCCCCTGACGTGTGCCCTACGCCAAAAAATCATATAAATACTAGAACCTTCGGAAATTAACCTAGATCGGGAGTTCGGCCACCGAAAGCCTCTGTAGCCACTGAAAACCAATCTAGACCCGTTCTGGCACCGTGCCGGAGGGGGGGGGGATCCCTCTCCGGTGGCTATCTTCATCATCCCGGCGCTCTCCATGACGAGGAGGGAGTAATCCACCCTCGGGGCTGAGGGTATGTACCAGTAGCTATGTGTTTGATCTCTCTCTCTCTCTCGTGTTCTTGAGATGACACGATCTTGATGTATTGCGAGCTTTGCTATTCTAGTTGGATCTTATGATGCTTCTCCCCCTCTACTCTCTTGTAATGGATTGAGTTTTCCCTTTGAAGTTATCTTATCGGATTGAGTCTTTAAGGATTTGAGAACACTTGATGTATGTCTTGCATGTGTTTATCTGTGGTGACAATGGGATATCATGTGATCTACTTGATGTATATTTTGGTGATCAACTTGTGGGTTTCGTGCCCTTGGGAATCTGTGCATAGGGATTGGCACACGTTTTCGTCTTGACTTTCCGGTAGAAACTTTGGGGCACTATTTGAAGTTCTATGTGTTGGTTGAATAGATGTTTCTGAGATTGTGTGATGCATATCGTATAATCATGCCCACGGATACTTGAGGTGACAATGGAGTATCTAGGTGACATTAGGGTTTTGGTTGATTTGTGTCTAAAGGTGTTATTCTAGTACGAACTCTATGATAGATTGAACGTTACTACGGACTCTTGAATAGATCGATCAGAAAGAATAGCTTTGAGGTGGTTTCCTACTCTACTATAATCTCTTCGTTTGTTCTCGGCTATTAGTTACTTTGGAGTGACTCTTTGTTGGATGTTGAGGGCTAGTAATATGATCCAATTATGTTATCCTTGTTGAGAGAACTTGCACTAGTGAAAGTATGAACCCTAGACCTTGTTTCCTATCATTGCATCACCGTTTATGCTCACTTTTACCACTTGCTACCTTGCTGTTTTTATATTTTATTATTACAAAAACCTATATCTACCATCCATATTGCACTTGCATCACCATCTCTTCGCCGAACTAGTGCACCTATACAATTTACCATTGTATTGGGTGTGTTGGGGACACAAGATACTCTTTGTTATTTGGTTGCAGGGTTGCTTGAGAGAGACCATCTTCATCCTACGCCTCCCACAGATTGATAAACCTTAGGTCATCCACTTGAGGGAAATTTGGTACTGTCCTACAAACCTCTGCACTTGGAGGCCCAACAATGTCTATAAGAAGAAGGTTGTGTAGTAGACATCATTGATACGTCCATTTTACATCATGTTTACTTGATATTACTTATGTTGTTATTATGTATAATAATGCTTTTTGGAGTAATTCTAATGCCTTTTCTCTAATAATTTTCAAGGAATGCACCAAGGGGGAGAATTCTGGCAACTAGAAATCTGGACTTGAAAAAGCTACGTCAGGCCACCTATTCTACACAACTCCAAACAAGCTAAAACTTCACGGAGATATTTTCTAAATATACGAAAAATACTGGAGCTGATAACCACTAGAGGGGGCCCACCAGGTGGCACAACCCACCTGGACGCGCCAGGGAGCCCAGGCATGGCCCTGGTGGGTTGTGCTCACCCAGGCCCACCTCCGGTGCCCATCTTCTGGTATATAAGCCATTATGACCTAGAAAAAAAAAGGGGAGACTTTCGGGATGGAGCGCCGCCGTCTCAAGGCGGAACTTGGGAAGGAGCACTTTTTCCCTTCGGCGGAGCGATTCCGCCCGGGGAACTTCCCTCCCGGAGGGGGAAATCATTGTCATCATCCTCACCAACAACTCTCCCATCTCGGGGAGGGCTATCTTCATCAACATTTTCAACATCACCATCTCATCTGAAACCCTAGTTCATCTCTTGGGTTCAATCTTGTTACCGGAACTATACGTTGGTGCTTGTGGGTGACTAGTAGTGTTGATTACATCTTGTAGTTAATTACTATATGGTTTATTTGGAGGAATATTACATGTTCAAATCCATTATGCTATTTAATACCCCTCTGATATTGAGCATGTTCATCATTTGTGAGTAGTTACCTTTGTTCTTGAGGTCACGAGAGAAATTATGTTGCAAGTAATCATGTGAATTTGATATGTGTTCGATATTTTGATAGTATGTATGTTGTGATTGCCTTAGTGGTGTCATGTGAACATCGACTACCTGACACGTCACCATATTTGGGCCTAAGGGAATGCATTATGGAGTAGTAATTAGATGGTGGTTTGCGAGAGTGACAGAAGCTGAAACCCCAGTTTATGCGCTATTCCGTAAGGGACCGATTGAATCCAAAAGTTTAATGCTATGGTTAGAATTTATTACTATTACTTTTCTTGTAGTTGCGGATGCTTTTTCTTTCTCGTAGTTGCGGATGCTTGCAGGAGGGTTAATCATAAGTAGGAGCTTTTCTCAAGTAAGAAGAACACCTAAGCACCGGTCCACCCATGTATCAAATTATCAAAGTAGTGAACACGAATCAGACAAACATGATGAAAGTGACTAGATGAGATTCCCGTGTACCCTCGATAACGCTTTTCTTATTATAAGAGACTGTTACACCTTCGATTTGTCCGTACACTAATCATGCATGCAAATGTGTACGACCAAGATCAGGGACTCACTGGAAGATATCACAACACAACTCTAGACACAAATTAAAATAATACAAGCTTTATATTACAAGCCAGGGGCCTCGAGGGCTCGAATACATAAGCTCGAAAACACAAGAGTCAGCGGAAGCAAAAATATCTGAGTACAGACATGAGTTAAACAAGTTTGCCTTAAGAAGGCTAGCACCAACATAGCAACGATCGAAAAGGCAAGGCCTCCTGCCTGGGACCTCCTAACTACTCCTCGAAGTCGAACTCCTCATAGAAACATCCTCGGGATCCTCTGGCTCCTCGACTCCACCACCTGGTTGCATCATCCGGGAAGAGAGGGAAAAGGGGGAAGGGGGAAGCAAAGCAACCGTGAGTACTCATCCAAAGTACTCGCAAGCAAGGATCTACACTACATATGCAATGATATCTGTGTAAGGGGGTAATATCTATGGACTAAATTGCAGAATGCAAGAATAAGAGGGGGATACCTAATCCAATCGAAGACTACGCTTCTGGCAACCTCCATCTTGCAGTAGTAGAAGAGAGTAGATGGAAGTAACAAGTGTCAAAGTTTCTGGCAGCCTCCGTCTTGCAGTAGTAGAAGGGAGTAGATGGTAAGTTCACCAAGTATCATCGTATAGTATAATCCTACCCGACGATCCTCCCCTCGTCGCCCTGTGGGAAAGCGATCACGGGGTTGTATCTGCAACTTGTCTGTGTGTGTTTTATTAAGTATCCAGTTGTAGTTGTCATGAGGTCGGAGTACAACTTCGTGTCGTCCTTTTACCGAGGGACACGGCTATTCAAATAGACTAACTTCCCTGCAGGGGTGCACCACATAACCTAGCACACTCGATCCTATTTGGCCGGACACACTTTCTTGGGTCATGCGCGGCCTCGGAAGATTAACACGTCGCAGCCCTACCTAAGCACAACAGAGAGGTCAGCACGCCGGTCTAAGTCCTAAGCGCACAGGGGTCTGGGCCCATCGCCCAATGCACACCTGCACGTTGCGTGGGCGGCCGGTAAGCAGACCTAGACACTCCTAAGACTAGAGCGACATTCCAGTCCAATCCGGCGCGCGTCGCTAAGTCGTTGACGTCAAGAAGGCTTTGGTTGATACCACGACGTCGAGTGCCCATAACTATTCCCACGTAGCTGGTTAGTGCGTATAGGCCAACGGCCAGACTCAGATCAAATATCGAAACTCGTTCAGCTTGTTATTATAACCACGGACAACGACCAGGGCCAGGCTCACCTGTCTCATATGTGGCCGTGACCTGCCCTGTTGCTCCGCCACAAAGTAACCATCAAGGGGCTGCCGAGAACCCATGCCCACCACTACCTATGTGGAACCACCTGCCCCTACAGCCCCCATCTCTGAATCATCAACATGAGTATGTAAAAGTATAGTATATACCCGTGATCACCTACCGAAGTGATCACGGCCCGATAGTATGGCATGGCGGACGGACAAGAATGTAGGGCCACTGATGGAGTACTAGCATCCTATACTAAGCACTAGAATAGCAGGTAAAGGTATCAACAGTTGTAGCAACAATGACATGCTAGGCAATAGAATAGGAGCTATTGAATCAACAACAGTAGCAAACCTAATGCAAGAATAAGAGAAAGAGAATGGGCGATATCT
>LR738710.1:411428961-411488578 GCA_902687465.1 Secale cereale
GGGGGGTGTACACGAGAGTCGGGTTTCGATCCTAGGACCTGTGGGTTATGGGCCCACCATGTGGGTTAAAAGTAGGAAGGGCGATGATAGCAAGGCATGTGAGAGCATAGTCTGTCTGTTATGTTGGCAACAACGTGGGTACCAAGGGTGAGGGACGAAGAGAACCATTTTCCTGCTCGTTAAAATGAGGCGGGCCAATAGGCAAAGTTCTCGTCCACCTGCGGTTACCGGAATGTTATCAACAATAGTTACAGGGTCTTACTGACAGAGTTGTACACCGAGGTGTTAATATAAGCATAAATTATTACTGCTTAGATTATATGTAGATCAAGGAAAGGTTAACCAAACAAATGGAAATGAAAATGTCTTTATACACAATGAATAGGAGTATATCATTCCCAAGAATAAGCAGGGCATGATATACGTGTCAGGAGTTCAAAGTCATGACCATATAGATAAAAGGGGTAAGAAGAATTATGATATGTACCCACACAACGATGTTGGATAGTTGATCAAGAACATTTAGCATTGCGCTTACTATGTTCGTGTGGATCTTCGGAGTACCATGGACATGCTTCAAGATAGCACTGACATGGGTAAAGATCAGACTTTGAATACACAAATGATCCATCAGAAACAACTTATAATATAAGTCTTACATTTCAACAAGGAAAAGATGAGGATGTGGCCGATGGGCTCAGCAACAATTCATGGAGATTGCTATAAGAATGGATTTCTACAATTAAGTGAACGAGGAGATAACATTTGTGAGATCAAAATGATATAATGATGTATGCTCGAGGAAAACATACACAATTAAACATTGGTTCAAAGGCGCGCCCGAAATATGGGCTTTAGATGGCATGATCAATGTTAGGATGGCGATCCAATAACCAAAGACTTAGTATGAAACTATCGAACATTCACTTCAAAGCAATCGATGTGCCGGAAGTTTTGAAATCACACATCATAGTTCATTTGTTGGTATCCCGGTTAGGAATAACACGAGGACCAGGAAGGAATGGTGATGGTGAGAAGTATCACTATACCAAGAATTCATAAGAGGTGGAGCAATGCTCACAACATCCTTGACATAAAAGACAGTAGTACTTCAAGGTAGAATATAATACAAACATGAAATCAAGTTGCCTTCATAACATGAACAAGTTTGTGATGAAAGGAATGTAAGGATGTTGTCGATGGTAACTCAAATTACCAAGGGACGCGGATGGTAATTATTATCATGAATTCGAAGGATAACCTGGAAGGAGTCAATATGTTGATGATGATCACGTCAATTTTTGTCGACAGGCTCCACGGAGAAGCAATCGAACATCGACTACATCAAGCAAAAGGACTAATGTAGCAAAAGATTATTGGAACCACATATACGACACCATCTCAGAATCAAGCTTGATGTTCGAGGTGAAACAATAAGACAAGGAAGGTCGATGTAAACTTAGCTCATCGTCGAAAGTTTTGCTTCGAGAATAAGAACCAGGTAGCATAGTTAAAATTGACACGATAATGAAATAGCTGAGCAGGCTAGGAATGACTTGATGGGTGATTAAACTCGTAAGCAACATAAATTACTTAGAGTTATTGAATCGGAGTGCGGAATCGATTCACTTATCGGTGTTCTCGGTTGACAAACAACCCAGAACCATGAAGTGACAATGACAGGGAAAGGTAGTACTTCATCAAAACTTCATAAGATGTAGTGCAATAGCATGATATCCTCGAGATACCATGGGTAATACTCGAAGGTAGATCATAATAGAGGTTGTGCAGGTGTATTGATCTATAGAAGACAAGTGCTTTAACTTGTCCGAGGAATGGGATCAAAGAAGAACATGCTCGGAACCACGATTGCAAAAGGCCAGATCCCAGATATAAGATGAACTTATATCAAGGGGATAATTATTTCTATGAGAATCTTTCATGATAAGATCTGCATCGTGTCCATGGGCATGAACACAAAGGTTCAAGGTCGACTCCCATTTCTTCCATGCATAACCTTTCATTAACTTCTCGCTTCAAGTATGGCATTAGTGTTGAAAGTTTTATCTGGTGAAATACCAGCTAAGTACAACCCATGAAATCTTTTGGGTTCACACATATTAGGGAAGGCATATGTTCAACCCATTGGGGCATCTTAGGAACCTATACCACAAACTTCTACGAGTAATTAACACAAGCTCAAAAGTAGAGCATGGTTGTCAAACCAGAGGATACACTTTACCAAAGGCATTACGTATCAGGGAAAGAACTTCTCGAGGTTTTTGTATACGAAGGACACTGTCGGTTGATAATTCAACAAAGGATCAGACGGTCCATAATGGAGCTTATGTGAGCATCAACACAGAATCAGAGGAAGAAAGAATGCAGAGGCATCAGATTCAAGAATCACCTTATTAGTCTGATGCTTAAATAGAAAGAAATTATGGTTTCCAAAATGAAGGATCAGAAATAGACGCTCTGATCAAGGATGGATTAGTTGAAAACACTTAGTTGGACAATCAATAAAGGTTTGAATTGTCGAGAACCGACTCATGTCCGGAATGCCGTCTGAGACGGAAAGATAATTTTAAAAAGGATAACCTGATTACTGCGTGCATACGCACACATTGAATCAATAGGCTCAAAATGGCTAAGACAAGGGAGATTAACGAAGACTACTAGTCATATGGAATTAACCATAATGCAAGCAGGCAAGAATTTCAAGAGTAACCAGCTGGAGAGGATTTTTGAAAGATCGTAAAGTATTTAGAAGAATTTTGTGAGACACATGAACAATTGAGAAGAACGGATCCTCGATAAATGTGAGGAAATATCTGTAAGGGTTTTCATGTGAAATAAAACTGCAAGACAGTAAACTCAAATGATTCTCGGGACAACAAAGAATATTTTGAGGCATCTTGTAACAACAAGAGCGACGAGGAATGATCATGAGAATAACAAATGCATACACATATCCATAGGGATATATCGGTGGTAGTGAATTGCAAAGGCGATGAGCACAAGGGTCTCGGGAAATTATCGAGGGATATTCTCAGAATCTTCTGACGAAGCAGGTGATCTTTCGGAATGAGGGCTCTCCAGGAGAAATAGTTACGCGAACCTAGAGTGGGAGTTAGTAAAATCTTTTAACCCGAATAGAAGAGAGATGAGAGTCCTAGAGAATAGAAGAGGAATAAAAGATCCTAACACCACCCATTGGTGCTGTGGGCCCGTAAGCCACACAACAAGTTAGTAAATTTGGTTTTTTCAAAGACTAGACTCAACTTCAGCCAAGGAGTTGGAAACGGGGATTCCTACAGGCAGTCGGCTCTGATACCAACTTGTGACGCCCTCGATTTGTCCATACACTAATCATGCACACAAATGTGCACGACCAAGATCACGGACTCACTGGAAGATATCACAACACAACTCTAGACACAAATTAAAATAATACAAGCTTTATATTACAAGCCAGGGGCCTCGAGGGCTTGAAAACACAAGAGTCGGTGGAAGCAAAAATATCTGAGTATAGACATGAGTTAAATAAGTTTGCCTTAAGAAGGCTAGCACTAACATAGCAACGATCGAAAAGGTAAGGCCTCCTGCCTGGGACCTCCTAACTACTTTTCAAAGCCGAACTCCACGTAGAAACATCCTCGGGATCCTCTGGCTCCTGGACTCCACCACCTGGTTGCATCATCCGGGAAGAGAGGGAAAAAGGGGAAGGGGAAGCAAAGCAACCGTGAGTACTCATCCAAAGTACTCGCAAGCAAGGATCTATACTACATATGCAATGCTATCTGTGTAAGGGGGTAATATATGTGGAGTGAACTGTTGAATGCCAGAATAAGAGGGGGATAGCTAATCCAATCGAAGACTACGCTTCTGGCAACCTCCATCTTGCAGCAGTAGAAGAGAGTAGATGGAAGTAACAAGTGTCAAAGTTTCTAGCAGCCTCCGTATTGCAGCAGTAGAAGGGAGTAGATGGTAAGTTCACCAAATAACATCGTATAGCATAATCCTACCCGGCGATCCTCCCCTCGTCGCCCTGTGGGAAAGCGATCACCGGGTTGTATCTGGAACTTGTCTGGGTATGATTTATAAAGTATCTAGTTCTAGTTGTCATGAGGTCGGAATACAACTCCGGGTCGTCCTTTTACCGAGGGACACGGCTATTCGAATAGATTAACTTCCCTGCAGGGGTGCACCACATAACCCAGCACGCTCGATCCTATTTTGCCGGACACACTTTCTTAGGTCATGCCCGGCCTCGGAAGATCAACACATCGCATCCCTACCTAAGCACAACAGAGAGGTCAGCACGCGGGTCTAAGTCCTAAGCGCATAGGGGTCTGGGCCCATCGCCCAATGCACGCCTGCACATTGCGAGGGCGGCCAGTAAGCAGACCTAGCCGCTCCTAATACTAGAGCGGTGTTCCAGTCCAATCCGGTGCGCCCCGCTAAGTCGCTGACGTCAAGAAGGCTTCGGCTGATACCACGACGTCGAGTGCCCATAACTATTCCCATGTAGCTGGTTAGTGCGTAGAGGCCAACGGCCACACTCAGATCAAATATCCAAACTCGTTAAGCGTGTTATTATGAAATAACCGTGAACAACGATAGGGCCAGGCCCACCTGACTCCTAGGTGGTCGTGACCTGCCCTGTCGCTCCACCACAAAGTAACCATGAAGGGGCTACCTGGAACCCAGGCCCACCACTACCTGTGTGGAACCACATGCCCCTACAGCCCCCATCTCTGAATCATCAACATGAGTATGTAAAAGTATAGTATATACCCGTGATCACCTCCCGAAGTGATCACGACCCGATAGTATAGCATGGCGGATGGACAAGAATGCAGGGCCACTGATGGAATACTAGCATCCTATACTAAGCATGAGGATAGCAGGTAAAGGTATCAACAGTTGTAGCAACAATGACAGGCTATGCAACAGAATAGGAGCTATCGAATCAACAACAATAGCAAACCTAATGCAAGAATAAGAGAAAGAGAATGGTCGATATCTGGTGATCAAGGGGGGGGGCTTGCCTGGTTGCTCTGGCAAGAAGGAGGGATCGTCGTCGATGTAGTCGATCACGGGGTATCCGCAGCAGTCTCGAGGTCTACAGGAAAGAAGTAGCGGAGGGGGAACACAATAAATAACAGAGCAATCAAAGCAACACAAAGCATAACATGGCAATACATGGTGCTGGGGGTGACCTGACGCAGTAGTAGGTGATACAGGCGAAGGGGGGAACATCCGGTAAAGTATCCCGAGTGTTTCGCGTTTTTGGACCGACGAAACGGAGGGGGGATGTTGCACGTTCGCTATGATAGGGATGTGAGGTGGACGAACGGACCTCGTATTCGGATTCGTCTCGTCGTTCTGAGCAACTTTCATATATAAATTATTTTCATCCGAGTTACGGATTATTTTATACTCGCTCCATTCCACAATGTAGTGCCTATAGATTTTTGTGAAAGTCAAACTTTGTCAACTTTGACCAAGTGTATAGAGAAAACTGTCTACATCTACAATACCAAACATGTACATTCTGAAAATATAACTCACGATGTATCCAATGATGTGCATTTGGTATTCTAGATGTACATATTTTTCTCTATAAACATGGTCAAAGTTTGTAATGTTTGACTTTTGTAAAAATCTATAGGCACTACATTTTGGAACGGAGGGAGTATTATTTTTCAAAGTTTTTAATACATTTTCTGGAATTAATATTATTTCGAAATTTAAATAGTTAAATGCTATGGATACACATAAGTGTACCCAGAGATGTACACATAGGCTGACTGGTGGGGACAGGGGGCCTGAGTCAGTAGTCAAAGTTTAACTGTTGACTGGTCAAACTGACCAGTGGGTCCCCAGGTCATTGTCTAAGATTAACTAAACAAATTTAATTAGTTTAGTTAACTGACTAAGTTAATTAATTAATTAGTTTAAATATTATTATTATTTTCATATACATATTTGTAAATTCTTTTTTTTAAACGTTCTCTGGGGCGGGCCCCAATTGCCATTGGGCCGAGGCGGCCTTAACGGGCGTGCAGCGTTTGGCGCCCGACTGGGCGCCCGCCCGCAGGGATGGCGAGGCTGCCGAAGCGTGGCCGGCGGGAGCCGGTGGAGCAGCTGGGCGGCGGCCCGTAGGGGCGGAATTGTTGTTGGAAACCCGGTCAAAATGGGTTATGGTGGTGGAAGTGTATGATGGGCTATACACGGTGTCGGAGTTGAAGTCACGGTCCCTAAGTAGCCGAAACACCTTAGGAGACACAAGCCACAACTCAAACAAGCTCAACAAAACCGGGTTAGGTTGGGTTGGCGGAAATGTATAGTGGACAATGGGTATGCGGAAATGGTGGTGGTGGTTGTTGAAGAAGCAATTGTCCCTAAGTAGCCTAAACACCTTAGGAGACTCAAATCACTATTCAGGCAACCACAAATGCGATGGGGAACAAAATGGGTTAGGTTGCGGAAGGCTATGGTGGCTATGCGGATGATATGGTGGAAGGCCTAGGCAAACTTGCCAAATTTGACAAAGTTTAATGGAGACAAATGATGATGGTAGTATTTTTGTGATATGGGGGATGTCAAGAGCTTGAAAACGAGCTAAAGAACGTCAAAATCGGAGTTCAGATGAATTAGTTATGGACAACACAAAAATCAGCCGAGTTCAAAATCTAAAGGTACCGGACGTGCGGAAATGGACGGATATCCGGTGGCGGGACGTCCGGTCGGGCTCGGAAATCCGGTAATTTCTTCTATATAGGTGGTTCCGGTCATCCGGTGGATGACGGACGTCCGGTGCTTCGTGAGGGTCGGGACATCCGGTAAAACGCCGGTCGTCCGGTGGGTCGGGGTCAACGCGAGATTTGAGCTCCGTTACGCGATTTTGGGCGGAATGTGATGATTTTGGGCTCGAAATTGATGAGATTTCACGGGTGAAAGAAGGGGAAACTTGGGGAAATGCTAGATCCACTTGAAACCAAGCAAATCCATGGATCAAAATCAACAAAACATCATCAAATCAACAAATTACAAAAAAATTGGGGCTATTTTTGGTGGGGATTTTTGAATTTTACGACGAAATCACACAAAAGAAGGCTAGAAAATGGTGGAGGGGACTCCAAATTCGTGAGAAACCATGGCTCATGATACCATATGATGTTGGGTGGAACCCTAGATGGCCGATCTTTCATGAAATGGAGGGGATCCCACGAAGAACACAAGAGGGAACACGAGGGGAAACACGAGAGAATCACTCAAACCAACTAGAACAAGTCACACATATGCTAGATCCTCGAAACACAAAGAGATACAAGATCCATGATCAAGAAGGGACGATACAAAGGGTAACCGGTTCTTATCCGTGAGGAGGTCTTGATGATATCCCGTAGGATCTTCCTGCGAGGGGCCTTGAATCCCGTAGGATATTCTCCACAGAGGTCTTGAATCCGTGTGGATCTTCTCCGTGGAGGGGACGCAGTCACTCACAAGGAGATGAACCACTAGTGGATGAGAAAAGCTCTGTCTCAAATGAGCTAAACCTAAGATAACCCTCACTAGGAGGAGGTGGAGGAGTATATATAGTCTAGGGCCATGAAGGGGTAAGTGGGAGAGGGATGCATGGGCCTCTGGCCCGAGAACTGTGCGTAGACAGCATGTAGCGGATGTCCGACGGCTACCGGACGTCCGGTGGCTCGCGAGGGTCCGGACGTCGAGAAGTCTTCCGACTTCCGCTATTTTCCTTCTGTCATCGAAGTCACGGACGTCCGGTGGCCTTCGGTCGTCCGGTCGCCTGGGAGTCGCCGGTCGTCCTGTAGAGGCCAGACGTTCGGAGCCTGTAGCTTTTCCAGCAGCTTCTCCGTTTTATCCTCGGACTTGTCCTCGCCATCTTGTCCAATCCTCCTAGCTGTTCCATGACCTCCCTCTTCGTTCCGGGTCATGCATAGCACATATATTTGAGGTAGTAGCCATGTCTTGCATGTAGAAAGTGGAGGTTCGTAGAGGAGTGAGTTAACCTTGTGTCCAATGGTGTGTACTTGAGGTCTCGTCGAAGTGAACATGGGGATGATCGTGGGATGCTCCGCATCAAAAGCTCTGTCTCAAATGAGCTAAACCTAAGCTAACCCTAACTAGGAGGAGGTGGAGGAGTATATATAGTCTAGGGCCACAAAGGGGTAAGTGGGAGAGGGATACATGGGCCTCTGGCCCGATAACTGTGCGCACACAACATGTAGCGGATGTCCGCTGGGACACCGGACGTCCGGTGGCACGGGAGAGGCCGGACGTCCGGTAACTCTCGGATTTCCGCTATTTATGTTCTGTAGTCAAAGTCACGGATGTCCGGTGGCCTCCGGTCGTCCGGTTGCCTGGGACTCGCCAGTCTCCGGTAGAGGCCGAACGTCCGGAGCCTGTAGCTTTTTCAGCAGCTTCTCTTGATCCTTGTACTTGGTGTCCTCGCCGTCTTGTCCAATCCTCCTATTTGTTCCATGGCCTCCCTCTTGGTTCCTGGTCAAGTATAGCACATATGTTTGAGGTAGTAGCCATGTCTCACATGTGGAAAGTGAAGGTTTGGAGAGGTGCGAGTAAACCTTGTGTCCAATGGTGTGTACTTGAGGTCTCGTCGAAGTGGACATGGGGATGATCGTGGGATGCTCCGCATCATCTCCCCCCCCCCCCTTGGGAAAGATCCGACCTCGGATCAAAAAGCTCATCACCATGGAAACGGTTGCCGTGGACGGACTTGTAGTTTGATGGAGTTGAGGACATGGTGCAATCCTGGTAGTCCAAAGTGTCGCCGGGGTGGTATAAATGCAAGAAGAGCAAACACAAACTAAACTCGCAAATACAATGGTTAGCGCACACAAAGTGTCCATCATTTAAGAATGAGTCCGTGTGACAAGGTTGTGCATGGCAAGACACAAGATGCTTATCCAAAAGATGTAGAATGAAAAGTGAAGCATTCATGTGAGAAAATTCATTTGCTGTGCACACAAAGGTAGAGTAATTGGCATGTTGCACAAAGCTACAATTTCTACCATTGCGCAAAATAATGTCATAGTGTGATGATTTATCAAGAGCATGAACATGGCAATGGATTCTCAATATGACTATGTGATCATGCAATTGATGTTTGGCAATGTGATCATTATGTATGAATATGCCATCAAGGTAGATCACAACAAATTTGCTAAGGAAATGCACAAGCTCAAAAATCATGGATGACATGGGAATATGCAACAAGGCAATCATAATGTGAGTCAATCCATGCATAAGATGCAAATTTGTCATGGGTATGATAAGTCCATGGAGCATGGCATGCGGGCACTCAATCAACAAATATGGAGGTTTTGGTGCAATGTGCCGAAGGAGTGTTGATATACCAATGCTCAATGTTGTAGCTTGAGTGGAGTTCCGAAGGTGCATCCAAAGGTTCCGTCTTCAATGTCGGTCCTTCATCCCGCAGATGTATCATGTAGACAACAAGAAGGAAACAACAATGAAAGTATGGTCCATCCAATATGCATAAGTGAGGATGGCTCACAAAGAAGAAATCCACATTATGAATGTTCTTGCAAATGTTGGTGTTGCACATCGTGTATGCCTTCGCATGATCAAGTTGTCACATGACGACACCGCCTTGTGAATCCTTCAAAATGATAGAACATGACAAACACTCGGAAAAACAAATGAGGTTAGCGGAAATGCAAAACCTATCATTCGAGTGGTAAGATACTCAACAAGTGTATTCATCATGCTTATCACAAGAAAGTACAAGGGTGTGCTGCATGGTAAGTAGGCATAAGATGTGAGAACAACCAAGTGCAATAGGCTCAAACAAGCAAGAATGCATCACACGAAGGGTGTCAAAGTCTCCGAGATCAACAAGCATAGCACGGTTGCACTCACTATAAGTGAATATGAGAGATGTAACTAGTGGAGACACGTGACAATGATCAATTGAAATCAAGTGAGTGCCATGAACATATATGTCATCAACCCAAGAAAGCAAGTAAGAGTGGAACTTGGGTGATGCAACAAAGCAAGCAATCATGGCAATCAAGTTGTGCAAGCTAGTAGTGCGAAGATGCACATACTAGAGTTAATCGTGGCAATCATGGCATGTGGATAAATAGTGGGCATGAATAATGCACATGACATATCACAAGCATGAAAGCAAGATATGAGCAAAATATCATCAATAGCATGGGGCATAAAGAAATCATGGTAAAAGCTACTGGTATCTCCACCAAGCATGCAAATACACATAGGAGTATCATAATGGTGAATCATGAGTAAATGCAAGCAAGGGTCACAATTGCACGGCAAGGTCATAGCAAGAGGCATAACATGCAAAGTGAACACGATAGTATGGGCATAATGTGACAAGTGGCAAATAGCCCATAGCCGTGTGAGAGCCAAGTAGAAGAGATGCGCGTAGTGGTTGCACGAAGAGAACAGTGGTAGGCACAATCCACGGTACCCCAAAGCGTCATTGCTCTCAAGAACTCGTTTTGTCAACTCATGGGATTGTGAGGTTGACAAATATTCATGAGTACCTACACAGAACAAAGACAAAGGAAAAATTGTGTGTGCATGGTATATGTACACATCATCCATCATGATGCGCACGTGCGTGTGGTGGTTAGCACAAAATATCCAATTCTCAAACATATGAGATGGTTGATATAGAAACACGTCATTCATCATGAGAGGTTTGTTGTTATGTATGGCATAATGGAGACTCAAATTGTTTAATGCATCATGAGAAATATGTAGAGCATTGTTATAATATTGATAACATCCAAAACAATGCATATCCAGAAGAATGTGATCATGGCATGGTATATTAGATGAATTGCGCAAATCATGTAAAGGAAGCATGGTAATATCATCGCAAAAGAAACACATTCCAATGACCATCATCTTGTCATCTATGCCACAAGTGAAAATAGGATTTACTTTAATGGGGCATGCATAGTGATGCGGAGCATCCCTCGACTACCCGCACCGACACTCCATCACCACCGCAAGCACCGAGAGGGCCAATGACAAGAGCGCGTGCACGCAACATCGAGAACAAGGTCACTTCCTTCCTCTCCGGCTTTCATTCGATTTCACATGAGAACGGGATTCTACCTCAAAGAGATACGCTATGCATTCTTAGGTACATCGAAGGTGATCGTGGGAAGGAGAAGACGGAGGCTCGAGCATCCATGGAACAAGAATACGAAGAAGGAGCCAAGGACAAGAAAGAAGAGGAGGGGAGGGCCGAACCCCCTGGACACCCCGGGTGCCTGGCCTCTGCCTGGGCCGCGCCCAAGTCGGCCCCGGGTTCCCGACCCCTTTGCCCCGGATACCCGGCCCGTGCCCAGCCGCCCCCCGGGAGCCCGGTCCACACCGCCTCAGGTGCCCGGGCCTTGGACTCCGGGTGCCCGGTCCTACGTCCCCCGGTGCCCCTGAACGGTCCGGGTGCCCGGCCGGGTGCACCCCGGGTGCCCGGACCCTTTCCCCGTGGCTACGTCTTTTAGGGACTTTTTAGTCCTTTGTACCCCTCTTTCCCCAAGTTTCGTCCCTAGCCTTTATATACTCTTTCCCTAGCTTATTTGTGAGGTTAGCAAAGTATTTTAGAACACCAAAAAGAGCTTTGCTCCTTGTATCTTCCTCTTTGGGGATCAAGACCCCTCTTTGGGAAGAATCCTTGTGGATTGCAAGACCTCCCAAGGGAGAAGATCATCAAGATCTCACCTCCTCTAGGAGTAGGAAGAACTTTACCTTTGTGCTTGTTTCCTTGGATTGATCTTGTAATCTTGTGGATCTCTTGTATGCTACTCTAGTGTATGTGATATTGGGTTTGTTTGAGAGATTTGTGTCTTGTGTTCTTGAGTGTTCATCCTCTTTCCCCCCTCCAAATGTGAAAAGACCCCCTCTAGGGTTTCACCCTACAACATCTTGGTATCATGAGAAAGGTTGATTCACATCTTGGAGTCCCATCCCCACATTTTCTAGCTTGATTTTGTTGTGTTCTTGCCCAATTTCGAAAATCCCCACAAAAATAGCCGAAACAATTTTCTTGTAATTTGTTGGATCTTGTGAGATTTGGATGTTTTGGTCCATGGATTTGATGTTTGGCAAGTGGATCTAGCCCCTCCCCAACAATCCCCACCCATCCCACCACGAAATCCACCGAATTTGGCCTTTCCCCAAATATTTTCGCTCAAATCCGCAACCACCGGGTGCCCACACCTCCTATCACCGGGCACCCACACCCCCGGGCCATTTTCTCCTGACCACCCCGGGCACTCGCACCCCCCATGATGCGGAGCATCCTACGATGATCCCCATGTTCACTTCGACAAGACCTCAAGTACCCACCATTGGACACAAGGTTGACTCGCTCCTCTCCAAACCTTCACTTTCCACATGTGAGACGTGGCTACTACATCATGCATGGACCTTGTGCATACCCAGATACATCCGAGATGACCACGGAGAATCCAAGGACCAAGGCCAAGCATGGAAGAGCAGAAGAAAGAAGAAGAAGGGCAAGACGGAAGATGCCCGGATGATTCGGACCGCCGTCCGGACGATCCGGCCCTAGCCCGGACGATCCGGACCCCGACCCAGATGATCCGGAAAATGCACCCGAAGGAACCCGAAGTCACCTCAGCAAGCTGGACGATCCGGATGGTCGCCCGGATCATCCGGACCCCTGACACCCGGATCATCCGGACCACCATCCGGATCATCCAGACCCCGCCTGTGCGCGTGACTTGGGCCGAGCCCGTGTACCCCTTCGCCCCCTCACTTACCCCTTCGTGGCTTAGACTATAAATAGACCCCCTCCTCCTCCATTTGAGGGTTAGCTTAGGTTTAGCTCATTTGAGATAGAGCTTTGCTCCTCCACTAGTGGTTCATCTCCTTGGGAGTGACTGCGGCGCCTCCACGGAGAAGATCCACACGGATTCAAGACCTCCTTCACGAAGAAGATCCCGCGGGGTTTCCCAAGGCCTCCTCACCGAGAAGAACCGGTTACCATTTGTATCGTCCCTTGTTGATCATGGATCTTGTATCTCTGTGTGTTTCGAGGATCTAGCATATGTGTGACTTGTTCTTGTTGGTTTGAGTGTTTCTCTCATGTTTCCCCTCATGTTCCCCCTCGTGTTCTTCGTGGGATCCCCTCCATTTCGTGAAAGATCGGTCTAGAACGGGTTGATCCCGCATCACATGGTATCATGAGCCTTGGTTCATCACAAATTTGGAGCCTCCCCACCGTTTTCTAGCCTTGTTTTGTTGTGTTCTTCCCCAAATTCGAAAATTTCCCACCAAAAATAGCCCCAATTTGTTTTTGTGATTTGTTGGTTTGATGAGATTTTGTTGATTTTGATCCATGGATTCGCTTTGTTTCAAGTGGATCTAGCATCTCCACTAGTTTCCCCACTGTCCATCCATGAAATACTCTCAATTTTGAGCCCAAAATCATCCATTTCCGCCCCAAATTCGTCCTCGAGAGGAAATTCCGAGCGGAGTTGACCCGCCCAGATCATCCGGACGAAGTCCCGGATCATCCAGACACCTCCCGGATGAGCTGGACCCTCTCCCGGACGTCGCGCACCCGAAAAACAGAACCGGAGCTGACGAACCCAGATCATCCGGATGTTCTCCCGAATCATCCGGACATAGCCCGGATGAGCTGGACTTTCTCCCGGATGTCCGGCTAACTCTTAAACTGACGTGGCTGAAATTTTGTTTTGGCCATAACTAATTCATCGGGGGTCCGTTTTTTGACGTTCTTTAGCTCGTTTTGAAGCTATTGCCATCCCCCATCCCAGAAAAAATACTACCATCATCATTTTACTCTATCAAAATTTGTCAAATTTGGCATGTTTCCCTAGGCCTTCCAGCATATCATCCGCATATCCACCATAGCCTTCCGCAACCTAACCTATTTTGTCCACCATAACATTTGTGGTTGCTTGAGTAGTGATTTGAGTCTCCTAAGGTGTTTAAGCTACTTAGGGACGATAGCTTCTTCATCAACCACCACCACCACTTCCGCATAACATTGCCCACCGTACATTTCCGCCACCCAAACCTAACCCAATTTTATTTGAGCTTGTTTGAGCTATGGCTTGTGTCTCCTAAGGTGTTTCGGCTACTTAGGGATGGTCACGATAACTCCAACACGCATACCCCACCATTCCACTTCCGCTTTTCCAAGTGCATAACCACCACCGCTTTCCCGCTACCACCATTTGACACTTGTCCTTGAGATTTTGAGTTGTGGTTTTTCCGTTTCCTAAGGTGTTTCAGCTAATTAGGAACGGGTCTACATCAAGAACACCGCCTCTCATCATCATCATCGGACGGTAACTTCGACGACATCATTGTATATCCCCCTTGCAATTGCATTGTTAACCCCTAGCCCATTTTGGCGTCACTTGCCTATCGAGACTAGCCTTTGAGTATTGCGGGCAACGTTACTTGTGCACATTAGTGATCCGCCCTTCCATTGTATACATACCATATCATCTTGGTATCATCATATCATCCCTTGTGTCACAAGGTTGTTCCCGCATATACACAATTGCTATCTTGGTTTGTGCATTTCGCATCGTGGCCATACAAAAGAAAGAGAATAAGCTTTTAAGCAAAAAGAGAAAGACAAAGAAGCTTGTAAGCAAGATACATATCATCGCATCATATGATATCATATGATATCATATCTGATCATCTTGGATCAACAACGGGAACCATACATACATAGCATACATGTGATAGAAAGTTCATACATTTTTCATCTTATATGTTGTGCACAAGTGTCGTATCCGCCTATAGAGCAATCGTGCTAGCGTCTCTCTAGAGTTGTCAACACGAGCGTTTTTCGTGGACTCCACATTTTGTGCTCATTCCTTGGTTCCACGACCCCATCTATCTATCCGTGCGTGTGTTTTCGTGTGCCACCCATATTGCTATTGGTCTACTTGTTTCACTTGAGAATTTGTGAATCTCTTTCAACTTTATTGACTCTTGCTAACATTTTGCATCAAATTTTTGTGCCACTATCCTCACCGAGCTCCGCCATAAGCTTTACTTATGTAGGTGTGAGAAACCGACAAGAATTGGTACCAATTGTGTTATTTCCTTGTTCCACATTTGAATGATCATTGATCCATCTTCAACATCGGTCAAGGTACATTTGGTCTAGTTCTTTTCTTTCTCCCACTCACCACTACTTCGACATCGATGGAGCGAACAATGACATCCACGCAAAAACCATTGGACTACAAAGAGCAATGCAAGAGCGCTTGGGCAACATCGCCATCGAACTACGACACTCCGAGACAAGGAAAATGGCTTCCTTCAACAACATGTTAGACTCCTTCAACAAACAAATGGCGGAGCTAAAACACTTGGTGGTCGACTACAAGTCTTCTTCCCCTTTGTCATCCTCTCGGCGGCGACGTTCAAGTCACAAGTCTTCGGAGCACAAACATGATGCAAGTGCAAGTAATCCACGTCCACACCGCCATGGTGACCATCAACGTCATCATGAAGGGCAAGTCACCTCCAAGCATCATGTGCATGACGACGATGAACCACATATACCAAGAGCTCAAGCACTACAACGACACCATCAAGATGAAGATGCTTGACACGCGCAAACCTTCAAGTCCAAACAAGCTCAACATCACGCCAAGGCCAAGCTTAAAGAGCACATAAGAAGACCGCGAGACAAGCACCCCCAAGACGGTTCTACGGCTACAACCACCACTTCGGCATCTTCGCCAAGTGCTATCAAGGCATCTTCACCTTTGGACGTACGACATCTTCGCCTAATTCCCTTGAGTTCGCCTACAAGGACGTCTTCATCATCAAGGCGATCATCTACGAGCGATGGTGACAAAATGGTCGAGCATGGGCCATCCCCTTCGACCAATGCGACGAGCATGAACCTCTTCGACACCATGAAGACGGCGCCCATATTGGACTACTACTCCGGGTCAAGCTACGCGAGCAAGCATGAGACCTTCTCTTTGACCTCAGAGGAGTGTGATAATTTGCCACATCCCACGGCATTCATCTTTGGAGGCATTACGGATGAGGAAGTTGAGCATGGAGACTATTGCACCTACACCTCTTCGACATCCACGTATGACGAGATGCCCCAATTCCCATGTGAGGAGAGCCACCACCACATGAGTGATACGAGTGACTCCACCATATATGACCTTGAGAGCATTTCCCTTGAGAGGATGAGTGTGCCCACCACTATCCCCACACATGAGAGCATGCCACTTCTCCTATGTGAGGTTGAGATCCATTTGAGTGACTCCACCAACCATATGAGTGAGAGCATCCACGAGGTAGTGAGTGAGCCACAACACTTAGTGAGTGAGGTAGTTGATAGGGCATGTGAGGCCACTATGATTTCTAACAACTTAACCTCTACTCCGAGTGTGTTTTCTTTGGTGCTAGGTCTCCTACAAGAGGACATGCCTACACTCGACGAGCCCGTCCCTCCAATGGACAACCCGATGGCCATGGTGGAAGAAGATGCACCACCCACATGGTTCCATCAAGATCATGATGACCGCTACTTGGTCTTCACCACCTCACCTACAACACATGAGCGGAGCTCTAAAGGTAACATAGGTGATGGTGCTTCTTTCGTCCCACTAGTGGACTATCTTGACAATGATTGCTTGCATGATGTTGACACACCTATTGTCATGCTTCATGCTAGTGCGACTTCCTCATGTCTTGACTTGCCTATTTATGATGAATATGATGATGAGCATGTTGAGTTGCCTAGTTGTGATGCCATGCTCCATAGGATATCATGTCAAAATTCTTTTGGTCACATCATGTTTGAGAATCCTTTAAACTTGTCATATGCTATGAGTGAGATCTCCTGTATTGTGTCATTTCAATCTCAACATAGTAACTATGCATGCCAAATTAAAGTAAATCCCATTTGCACTTGTGGAATAGATGACAAGATGATGGTCATTGGCTTTTTCTTCTTCTTGTGATGATATTGCTAAGATTCCATTACATGATTTGTGCAATTCATCCACTATGACATGCCATGAACACATTGTTCTGGATATGCATTGTTTTGGATGTTATCAATATTCTCCATGTGATGTTTCCATTGATGCTCATGAGGAGACCCCCATAGTTTCCCCATACATACTAGCAGATCTTGATGCATTCCATACCTTGCATGATTGCCATGATTGTGTGCACCATATGCATTCCATGAATAACAATGCTCTACATACTTCTCATGATGCATTAAACAATTTGAGCCTCCATTATGCCATACATAACAACAAACCTATCATGATGGATGATATGTTTCTATATCACGCATCTCATTTATTCGAGCATTGGCTATTTTGTGCGAACAAACACATGTACGTGCGCATCATGATGGATGATGTGTACATATACCACACACACACAATTTTTACTTTGTCTTTGTTTTGTGTAGGTACTCATGAACATTTGTCAACCTCACAATCCCATGAGTTGACAAAACGAGCTCTTGAGGGCAACGATGATTTGGGATCCCGTGGATTGTCCCTACCACCGTTCTCTTTGCGCAACCACTACGTGCATCTCTTTTACTTGGCTCTCACTTGACTTTGGGCTATTTACCACTTGTTAAATTATGCCCATTCTATCATGTTCACTTTGCATGCTATGCCTCTTGCTATGACTTTACCATGCAATTGTGACCCTTGCTTGCATTACCCATGATTCACCATTCTACTACTATGTGTATTTGCATGCTTGGTGGAGTTACTTGTAGCTATTGCCATGATTTATTTGTTCCCCATGCTATTGATGCTTATTGTGTTGGGAGAGTCATGATGTACCATTCCTATTGACATATGTCCTCTCGCCAATACATTGATCCTATTTTGCTCATATCTTGCATTCATGCTTGTGCTATGCCATGTGCGTTATTCATGCCTACTATTTGCACACATGACACGCTTGCCATGATTACCTCTAGTACGTTGCATCTTCACACTACTAGTTTGTTTGACTCGATCACTATGATTGCTTGCTATGGTGCATCACCCATGTTCCACTCTTACTTGATTTCTTGGGTTGATGACATATATGTTCATGCCATTCACATGATTCACATTGATCATTGCCACTTGTCTCCATTAGTCGCATCTATCATATTCACTTGTATTGAGTGCAACAATGCTATATTTGTTGATCTTGGAGACTTGGACACCATACTTGTGATGCATGTTTGTTTGTTTGGGCTTCATCCCTTTGGTTGTTATCGCATCATATGCTTACATGTCATGCCACATTACCTTTCCTTTCTTATGATAAGCATGATGACTACACTTGTTGGGTACCTTACCATACGAATGATAGGTTTTGCAAGTCCGCTAACCTCATTTGTTTTTCCGAGTATTTGTCATGTTCTTTCATTTTGAAGGATTCACAAGGCGGTGTCATCATGTGACAACTTGATCATGCGAAGGCATACACGATGTGCAACACCAAAATTTGCAAGAAAATTCATAAGGTGAATTCCTTCTTTGTGAGCCATCCTCACATATGCATATTGGATGGGCCATACTTTCATTGTTGTTTCCTTCTTGTTGCCTATATGATACACCTACGGGATGGAGGACCGACATTGGAGATGGACCCTATGGACCTTCAAGTTGAGGAGCGCTCGGACTTATTGGATGTACCTTCGGAACTCCACTTATTCCACGACATTGAGCATTGGTATATCGACACCTCTTTGACACATTGCACCAAAACCTTCATATTTGTTGATTGTGTGCTCACATGCCATGCTCCATAGACATATCATTCCCATAACAAATTTTCATCTTGCGCATGGATTGACTCACATTATGATTGCCTTGTTGCATCTTGTATTCCCATGTCATCCATGACAGATGAGCTTGTGCACTTCCTTTGCAAATTTGTTGTGATCTTTCTTGATTGACTCATCATACATCTTGATCATATCGCCCACCATCATTTGCATGATAACATAGTCATATTGAGCATCCATTGACATGTTCATGCTCTTGATAAACCATCACACTATGACATCATTTTGCACAATGGTAGCATTGATCACATTCGTAACACCTTTGTGTGCACCACAAATGCATTTGATCACATGAATGCTTTACATCTCATACTATATCATCTTGCTAAGCATCATGTACCTTGCCACACGGACTCATTCATACATGATGGACACTTTGTGTGCGCTAACCATTGTATTTCCAAGTGTAATTTTGTTTGCTCATTTTGCGTGTACCACATAACGGAGACACCTTGGAGTACTTGGATTGCGTCATGCCCTCAACTTCGTCCAACTACAAGTCCGTTCACGACAACCGTTTCCATGGTGATGAGCTTTTTTGATCCGAGGTCGGATCTTTCCCAAGGGGGGGGGGGGGAGATGATGCGGAGCATCCCACGATCATCCCCATGTTCACTTCGACAAGACCTAAAGTACCCACCATTGGACACAGGGTTGACTCGCTCCTCTCCAAACCTTCACTTTCCACATGTGAGACATGGCTACTACATCATGCATGGACCTTGTGCATACCCAGGAACATCCGAGACGACCACGGAGAATCGAAGGACCAAGGCCAAGCATGGAAGAGCAGAAGAAAGAAGAAGAAGGGCAAGACAGAAGATGCCCGGATGATCCGGACCGCCGTCCGGATGATCCGGCCCTAGCCCGGACAATCTGGCCCCCGACCCGGATGATCCGGAAAATGCACCCGAAGGCACCCGAAGCAACCTCGCCAAGCTGGACGATCCGGATGGTCGCCCGGATCATCCGGACCCCTGACACCCGGATCATCCGGAACACCATCCGGATCATCCGGACCCCGCCTGTGCGCGTGACCTGGGCCGAGCCCGTGTACCCCTTCGCCCCCTCACTTACCCCTTCATGCCTTAGACTATAAATAGACCCCCTCCTCCTCCATTTGAGTGTTAGCTTAGGTTTAGCTCATTTGAGACAAAGCTTTGCTCATCCACTAGTGGTTCATCTCCTCGGGAGTGACTGCGGCGCCTCCACGAAAAAGATCCACATGGATTCAAGACCTCCTTCACGGAGAAGATCCCGCGGGGTTTCCCAAGGCCTCCTCATGGAGAAGAACTGGTTACCCTTTGTATCGTCCCTTCTTGATCATGGATCTTGTATCTATGTGTGTTTCGAGGATCTAGCATATGTGTGACTTGTTCTTGTTGGTTTGAGTGTTTCTCTTGTGTTTCCCCTCGTGTTCCCCCTCGTGTTCTTCGTGGGATCCCCTCCATTTCGTGAAAGATCTGCCTAGAATGGGTTGACCCCGCATCACCCCACCCTCGGGTGCCCGCACCCCCCCCCCGAATCAGCCCAACTACAACACCAAAGTGACCATAACTTCCACCTCCCAAGTCCGTTTTCGTGTTCTTTAGCTCTTTTGGAAGCTCTTGACACCACCCACCACATATATCATTACCACCACCAATAGCCACCATCCAAAAATAAACACAAAAACACCCACCTTCCGCATTTGACCGATTTTGAGTTGCGATTTTGCGTTTCCTAAGGTGTTTCAGCTACTTAGGAGCGTGTGACATCGACATCATCGCCTCGGAGTCATCTTCGCTGCTAACCGTAAGAAAGGATGGTAACCTCGACGACACTTACCTTTGCTTTTGCATTGTTAGCCCAAGCCATTTGTGTTGCTTACCCATCAAGACTAGCGAGTTGAGAATTGCCGGGCCACGCTATTGCGCACCGTAGTGATCGTGTTATCATCTTAGTGCCATAAGTCTCTCCCGTGCATATCTTACATACCTGTCTCATATCATCCTCGGCTCGAGCATCAGGCTTAGAAAAAAAATGGGAAATAAAGAAAAGCTTTTAAGCAAAAGAGGACAAACAATGAGCTTATAAGCAATAGCATTGAGCCACTTTGCATACTCATATCATCTTGGTCACCGCATACATAGCATAGTTGGGATCGAGGACATCACGTTTCTCTCATAGGTTGGTGCACAAAGCGTATCTTGCCCATTTGAGCAATCGATCTAGCGTCTCTCTAGCATTCGCAAAACAAGAGCATTTTACGTGGTCACTCACATTTCGAGCTCACCCTTGGTTGTATGGATCCCATCTATCTTCTGTGTGTGTGTTCCCAGTGATACTCTTGGCTTTGATATATTTTCTTTACATGCATTTTTGTGACCCTTCCCAACCTTATCGATATCTTGACTAACACTTTGTTTGAAATTTTTGCCACCATCCTAACCAAGCTACTCCATAAGCCTTTTTTACTTGTAGGTGTGAGAAACAAACCTGGTTCCAATTCTACAATTATGGCATTCCATTGAGTGAAACTTGTTACATTTTCCATCTTCGGAAGAGGTAACTTTGGTATTGTTTTCTCCTTTTCCTACTCACCTCCACTTTACATGATGGATAGTCCAAGTTCTTCTACCAACCCGATCGCCGAGCATCAAGTGGAAGAACCAACCTATGTCACCAAGAATCACCTTTTCGGTGTCCAACGAGCTCTTCATCAAGAAAGCGAAGATTTGGGCGACCGCATCGCACAACTCGCTTCCGACTTTCGCACACAAATGGAAGAGTTCCGCAACATCATGGTGAAGCGCATGTCTCCGACTTCTTCATCAAGATGGCGCCATTCAAGTTGATGCTCAAGTGACCACTCTTCGGCTTACTCTTCCTCGGATGCAAGTCCTCCACGGCCACGTCCAGCTCCACAATTCGTCGACCAAGATTGCCAATCTCCGGACAATCCATTCCATGGCAATGGGTTACAAGATCGAGTACGAGAACGTGAGTAAGGCCGACGCCAAGAGCAACAACGCCAATATCAAGTACCTCAAGATGACGATGCATTCCAGCAAGCACAAGAAAGACGTCACGATCAAGCACGCAACGCACAACAAGATCTTCGTGACTCCACTCGAGTCTTCGCCGACCGCAACCGCCAAGTACATCAACAAGAAGAAGCACTTCGTCAAGCACAACAAGAGGAAGCCGCTCATCACGAAGCGGAGCAAGAGCGATGAAACCGGAAAAACGTATCGCGCCCCTACCGGCAAGAACATCGTGAGGAGAACACTTTCGAGGAGCGCCCACCTCATCGTGAGCAACACCACCATCATCAACATGATGAAGAACAACGATTCGGGAAACTTAAGTTCACTATGCCCAAGTTCTCCGGAAGCACCGATCCCCAGGAGTATCTCGCATGGGCATTGAAGGTCGACAAGATATTTCGCCTCCACAACTTCGAAGAGGAGAAGAAGATTGCCATGGCCTCTCTCGAGTTTCAAGACTATGTCCTCATTTGGTGGGAACAAACGATCAAGCCACGACATACAAGAGGCCAACCACAATCACAACTTGGACGAAAATGAAGAATGTCATGAGAGCTCGCTTTGTGCCTACACACTACACCCGTGATTTCTTCAAGAAGTTGCAACTCCTCAAACAAGGCACGAATACGGTGGAAGAATACTACCAAGAAACGGAGATTGCCATTATATGAGCCAATGTCAAGGAAGAAGACGAGCAAACAATGGCACGCTTCTTGAACGGCCTCAATCACCCAATCAAGCGGATTGCCGACTTCCAACCATACTCCAACCTTATTGAGCTAGTTCATCAAGCGACCAAGGCCGAGCGACAAGTCCAAGATGACTTCAAATATGCCAAATACTCGTCCAAGACCTACGGCTCCTACTCTCAAGCTCCCGTGACTTCGGCACCTCCTACCTCAACTAGAGCATCACCAAGTATCGGCGACAAGTCAAGTTCCTACAAGGTGCAATGGTTAAGTGACTCCGGCACCGTCCAAGTGGAGCATTCGGTGCAAGTTTCTTTCAAGAACGGCGTCTACGAGGACACCTTGGAATGTGATGTAGTTCCTATGACGGTGTGCCACCTTCCCTTGGGACGACCTTGGCAATTTGATCGTGGAGTGATTCACAACGGACAAACCAACTACTATAGCATCAAGATGAAATACAAGGAATGTGTGCTTAGACCAATGTCACCAAGCCAAGTGATCGCCTATAAGCAAGCATTCACCCATCGGGGAGATCCTAGTGAGGGAGTGATCCACCAAAAAGAAAGTGAGAGCCACAAGCCAAAATTGAGCACCTCTTCGCCAAGAGAGAAAAACTTAGTCCTCCTAGCCACCAAAAGTGAGATGAGAGAAGTGTGTGAGAACCCTTCGAGCGTCTTTCACCTTGTGCTTCTATGCAAAGGGGAAGCCAAACCTACTAACACTTCACCACCTCCACCTTTTGTGTTGTCTCAATTGTTGCAGGAATTCTTGGACGTATTTCCCGATGAGCTACCACCGGGTCTACCTCCACTTCGCGGCATCGAACACCGCATCGATCTCATACCCGGCGCACCACTTCCAAACAAGGCTCCTTACCGCGTCAACCCCGAGGAAACCAATGATATACAACGGGAAGTGCAACAACTCATCGACAAAGGTCATGTACGTGAAAGCTTAAGACCTTGTGCCTTTCCGGTTATTCTCGTGCCTAAGAAAGATGGAAATTTTCGCATGTGCTCTGATTGTCGTCCGATAAATGCTATCATCGTTAGATACCGCCACCCTATTCCACGCCTAGATGACATGCTTGATGAATTATGTGGTGTCACCATCTTTTCCAAAATTGATCTTAAAAGTGGTTATTACCAAATTCACATTCAAGAGGGTGATGAGTGGAAAACAGCTTTCAAAACCAAGTTTTGGTTATATGAGTGGTTAGTCATGCTGATGGGCTTATCGGAAGCGCCCGGCTCTTTCATGCGTCTTGTGCATTTCGTTCTCTGACCTTATATCGGCGTCTTTGTAGTGGTTTACTTTGATGACATCCTCTTCTTTACCAAATCGCTTGAGGAACATGTCACCCACATCCGTATGGTTTTTCAAACCCTTCGGAAAGAACAATTATATGCTAACATGGAGAAATGCACTTTTGGCGTTGATAAAGTTGTTTTTCTAGGATTTGTCGTGTCTTCACAAGGTGTTCACATTGATGAAACTAAAATTGAAGCAATTAAAACTTGGCCTCAACCAACGAACCTCCAACAAGTGCGTAGCTTTCTTGGTTTAGCCGGTTCCTATCAACGTTTTGTGAAGGATTTTAGCACAATTGTTTTGCCTTTTCACACCTTTAGCAAGAATAACACACCCTTCATTTGGGGTGCTTCGCAAGACACCGCGTTCAATGAGCTTAAAACTTTGCTTACACACGCACCACTTCTTTCCCTACCGAACTTTGACAAACCGTTTGAGATACATTGTGACGCTAGTGGTACCGGCATAGGAGGCGTGTTAATGCAAGAAAAGCGCCCGATTGCGTATTTTAGTGAAAAACTTTCCGGAGTGCAACTTAACTACCCCATATATGATAAAGATCTCTATGCCTTGGTGAGAGTTTTGCGTGTTTGAGAACACTATCTTTGACCCCATGAATTCATTCTTCACACAGACCATGAGACGCTCAAGTATCTCAAGGGTCAAACTAAGTTAAACAAGTGTCATGCTAATTGGAGTGAATTCATTGAGTCTTTTCCCTATGTCATCAAATACATCAAAGGCAAAGAGAATGTTGTGGCGGATGCGCTCTCCTGCAAATGCATGCTTGTTACCAAACTTGAGTTGAATGTTATTGGCTTTGAGCACATAAAAGACTTATATGAGCATGATCCTTTCTTTGCAAATCCCTATGACAAATGTGTAGCGCACACTTCTTGGGAACGATACTATATCAAGGATGGATATCTTATGAGAGCTAACAAACTTTGCATTCCCGAGTCTTCGCTTCGTTTGCTCCTTTTGCAGGAATCTCATGGAGGAGGTGTCATGGGACACTTTGGATGCGACAAGACATTTGCTACGCTCTCCAAGAACTACTTTTGGCCCAAGATGTTCCGTGACATCTCTCGCTTCACCAACCGATGCTCTACATGCCACAAAGCTAAGGCCAAAGCTCAATCCCATGGTCTTCACATGCCACTTCCTATTCCATTCCATCCATGGGAACACATTAGCATGGATTTCATTCTTGGATTGCCTAGAACTCAAAATGGAAAGGATTCCGTATTAGTTGTTGTGGATAGATTTTCCAAGATGGCCCATTTCATTCCTTATCACAAGATAGACGATGCTTCACATATTGCGAATCTCTTTTGTACGGAAATCTTGCGCCTACATGGAGTGCCAAGACGATTGTATTGGACCGTGACGTCAAGTTCTTGAGCTACTTTTGGAAGACTCTATGCGCGAAGCTCGAAAACAAGCTACTCTTCTCCACGGCATACTACCCTCAAGCCGATGGCCAAACCGAAGTCACCAACTGAACGTTTGCAACTCTCCTACCCATCGCCAAGTACGCCTACAACCGCGCAAGACACTGTACAACCGACAAGTCCCCCTTCGAGGTTGTCTACGGCTTCAACCCATTGTCACCGTTGGACATTCTTCCTCTACCGCTTCAAGAAAGAGCCGACATGGACGCAAGTGCAAGAGCCACCTACCTCAAGAAGATGCATGAAGAAACATGTTCCACGATCGAGCGTCAAGTCCAACGCCTCGCCACCAAGCTCAACACAAACAACCAATGGTGTTCCATCTGGGTGATCTCGTTTGGCTACACCTTCAAAAAGACCGCTTCCCCAAGGAACGCAAATCCAAGATTCTTCCACGCGCCGACGGACCATTCAAGGTGCTTGCACGCTACAATGACAATGCATAAAAGGTCGACATCCAACGTGACAAGTACAACGTAAGTGACATCTTCAGCGTGAATGACTTGGCCAAGTATCATGGTGATGAAGAGCACGATTCGTGGATGGATCTCCCCCAAGGGGGGGAGATGATGCGGAGCATCCCTCGACTACCCACACCGACACTGCATCACCACCGCAAGCACCGAGAGGGCCAATGACAAGAGCACGTGCACGCAACATCGAGAACGAGGTCACTTCCTTCCTCTCTGACTTTCATTCGATTTCACATGAGAACGGGATTCTACCTCAAAGAGAGACGCTATGCATTCTTAGGTACATCGAAGGTGATCGTGGGAAGGAGAAGACAGAGGCTCGAGCATCCATGGAACAAGAATACGAAGAAGGAGCCAAGGAGAAGGAACAAGAGGAGGGGAGGGCCGAACCCTCTGGACACCCCGGGTGCCCGGCCTCTGCCTGGGCCGCGCCACAGCCGGCCCCGGGTGCCCGGCCCCTTTGCCCCGGGTGCCCCGCCCGCGCCCGGCCGGCCCCCCGGATGCCCGGCCAACCGGCCCTGGGTGCCCCGTCCGCACCGCCCAGCCGCCCTAGGTGCCAGGGCCTTGGACCCCGGGTGCCCGGTCCTACGTCCCACGGCGCCCCTGACTGGTCCGGGTGCCCGGCCGGGTGCACCCCGGGTGCCCACGCTCTTTCCCCGTGGCTATGTCTTTTAGGGACTTTTTAGTCTTTTGTACCTCTCTTTCCCCAAGTTTTGTCCCTAGCCTTTATATACTCGTTCCCTAGCTTATTTGTGAGGTTAGCAAAGTATTTTAGAGCACCAAAGAGAGCTTTTCTCCTTGTATCTTCCTCTTTGGGGATGAAGACCCCTCTTTGGGAAGAATCCTTGTGGATTGCAAGACCTCCCAAGGTAGAAGATCATCAAGACCTCACCTCCTCTAGGAGTGGGAAGAACTTTACCTTTGTGCTTGTTTCCTTGGATTGATCTTGTAATCATGTGGATCTCTTTTATGCTACTCTAGTGGATGTGATATTGTGTTTGTTTGAGAGATTTGTGTTTTGTGTTCTTGAGTGTTCATCCTCTTTTCCCCCTCCAAGTGTGAAAAGATCCCCTCTAGGGTTTGACCCTACAACACATAGTTACTATGCTGAGATTGAAATGATGCAATATGGGAGATCTCACTCATAGCATATGACAAGTTTAAAGGATTATCAAACATGATGTGACTAATAGAATTTTCACATGATATCCTATGGAGCATAGCATCACAACTAGGCAACTCAACATGCTCATCATCATATTCATTATAGATAGGTAAGTCATGACATGATGAAGTCGCACTAGCATGAAGCATGGGAATAGGTGTGTCAACATCATGCAAGCAATCATTGGTAAGATAGTCCACAAGTGGGATGAGAGAAGCACCATCACCTATTTTACCTTTGAAGCGTCGCTCATGAGTTGTAGGTGAGGTGTTCAAGATCCAATCGTTCTCATCTTCATCTTGATGGAACCATGTGGGTGGTGCATCATCTTCCACCATGGCCATCGGTTTGTCCATTGGAAGGATGGACTTGTCGAGGGTAGGCATGTCGTCATGTAGGGGACCTAGCACCAAAGAAAACACACTCGGAGTAGAGGTTAAGTCGTTAGAAATCATAGTGGCCTCACATGCCCTATTAACTACCTCAGTCACTAAGTGTTGTGGCTCACTCACTCCCTCTTGGATGCACTCACTTGTATGGTTGGTGGAGTCACTCAAAAGGCTCTCAACCTCACATAGGATGTGGGGCATGCTCTCATATGTGGGTCTAGTGGTGGTCACACTCATCCTCTCATAGTAAATGCACTCAATGTCACATATGGTGGAGTCACTCATGTGGTGGTGGCTCTCCTCACATGGCAATTGGGTCATCTCATGATGTGTCGGAGAGATGTAGGTGCAAACGTCTCCAAACTCAACTCCAATCGCCTCCTCATCCATAACGCCTCCAAAGATGAATGTTGTGGGAGGTGGCAAATCATCACTCTCCTCCTAGATCAAAGAGGACTCATGTGCGCTCGCGTAGCTTGACTCGGAGTAGAAGTCATATTTGGGCGCCGTCTTCATGTTGTTGAAGAGGTTCATGCTCGCCGCCTTGTTTGAAGGTGATGGCCCTTGCTCGACCATATTGTCGCCGTCTTGATGCGGGGAGCTTCCGAAGATGGAAGTGTCGCCCTCACTTGCAGGTGGTCTCCTTGTAGTTGGAGATGTCAATGTAGGCGAACTCACGGGAAGTAGGCAAAGATGGCGTACGTACAAAGGCGAAGATGCCTTGATAGCGCTTGGCGAAGATGCCGAAGTGGTGGTTGTAGCCGTAGCTCCTTCATGGCGGTGGTTGTCTCGCGGTCTTCTCTCTTGCTCTTGAAGGTCGTCCTTGGCGTGAAGTAGAGCTTGATCAGACTTGTAGGTATGCGCTTGTCGAGCATCTTCATGAGAATGATGTCGTTGTCGTGCTTGAGCTCATGGACGACTTGCGCTTGCATCATGTTTGTGCTCCGAAGACTTGTGACTTGAACGTCGCCGCCGAGAAGATGACGAAGGGGAGAAGACGTGTAATCGACCACCAACTGTTTGAGCTCCGCCATTTGTTTGTTGAAGGAGTCGCACATGTCTTCGAAGGAAGCCATTCTTCTTGTGTCTAAGTGTCATAGTTCGATGCCGATGTTAAGCGCTCTTGCATTGCTCGTTGTAGTCCGATGGTTTTCACGTGGATGTCATTGTTCGCGCCGTCGATGTCGAAGACCGAAGATGAAATGACTTGCCTATCCATCACAAGGCACTAGCAAGTATGAGTGGGAGAAAGAGAAGAACTATGCCAAATGTACCTTGACCGATGTTGAAGATGGATCAATGATCACTCAAATGTGGAACAAGGAAATAGCACAATTGGTACCAATTCTTGTCGGTTTCTCACACCTACACAAGTAAAGCTTATGGCGGAGCTCAGTGAGGATAGAGGCACAAAAAATGGATGTGAAATGTTAGCAAGAGTCAATAATGTTGAAAAAGATTCACAAATTTGCAAATGCAACAAGTAGACCAATAGCAAGATATGGTACACAGAAACACACACGCAAATAGATAAGTGGGGTCGTGCAACCAAGGGGTGAGCCAAAATGTGGAATCCACGAAAATGCTCTTGTTGCACAACACTAGAGAGACGCTAGCGCGATTGCACAATAGGCAGATACGAACTTGTGCACAACCTACTAAGCAAAATGCAACGACTTCTATCCCAAGTATGCTATATGTATGGTATTCCGATGGTATGATCCAACACGATCGAGTATGACAATCTTAATGTAGTAGGATGCTATGGTTCTTGCTTAAAAGATCTTTGCTTATCTTTTTCTTTGTGCTTAAAAGCTTGTTTGGCTCTTTCTCTTTTGAGCTCTTTTCTCATGCAGAACTTCACGAACCAAGATAGTAATTGAGTATATGCGATGACAACCTTGTGTCACAAGAGATGATACCAAGATATGCAACATGGTGATATGGTATGTATGATATGGGAAGTATGATCACTAATGTGCACAAGTCACGTTGTCGGCAATACTCAAATGGCTCGTCTCGATAGGTAAGTGACGCAAAAATGGGCTAGGGGTTAACAATGCAATTGCAAGGGAATATAAAAAGGAGGGATACCACAATACCAAGATGATATGGATGTTATCGTCTGTGGTGATGATGAGTGGCGGTGTTCTTGATGTAGATACCAAGATGATGGAGACTCGTCCCTAAGTAGCCGAAACACCTTAGGAAACAGAAAAACGGCGAACTCAAAATCTCAAATGTCAAATGGTGGTAGCGGCAATGCCGTGGTGGTTGCGGAAGTGCAATGATGGGCTATACACAATGTCGGAGGTGAAGTCACGGTCCCTAAGTAGCCGAAACATCTTAGGAGACACAAGCCACAACTCAAACAAGCTCAAAAAAATGGGTTAAGTTTCGTTGGCTATGTATAGTGGACTAAGCTATGTGGAAGTGGTGGTGGTGGTTGATGAAGAAGCGATTGTCCCTAAGTAGCCTAAACACCTTAGAGACTCAAATCACTACTCAAGCAGCCACAAATGCTATGGGGGACAAAATGGGTTAGGTTGCGGAAGTCGGTGGTGGATATGCGGATGATATGGTGGAAGCCCTAGGAAAAGATGCCAAAATCCACAAAATGTGATGGAGTAAAATGACTATGGTAGTATTTTTGTGTGAGGGGGGTTTCACTAGCTTCAAAATGTGCTAATGAACGTCAAAATCGGAGTTCGAATGAATTAGTTATGGACAAAAAAAAATCAGCCGAAGTGGGAATCTGCAGGTACCGGACGTCCGGAAATGGACGGATGTCCGATGGCCGGATGTCCGGTCGGGCTCGGAATTCCGGTAACTTCTTCTGTATAGGTGGTTCCGGTCATCTCGTGGATGATGGACGTCAGGTGCTTCATGAGGGTCCGGACGTCCGGTAAAATGTCGGTCGTCCGGTGCGTCGGGGTCAACGCGAGATGCGAGTTTCGGGATGCGATTTTGGGCGGAAAATGTAGATTTTGGGCTCGAAATTGATGAGATTTCGTGGGTGAAAGATGGGGAAACTTGGGGAAATTCTAGACCCACTGGAAACCAAGAAAATCCACGGATCAAAATCAACAAAACATCATCAAACCAACAGATCACAAAAAACATTGGGGTATTGTTGGTGTGGGATTTTCAAATTTTAGGATGAAATCACACAAAAGAAGGCTAGAAAACGGTGGAGGGGGCTCCAAATTCATGAGAAACCATGGCTCTTGATACCATATGATGTAGGGTGGAACCCTAGATGGCTGATCTTTCACGAAATGGAGGGGATCCCACGAAGAACACGAAGAACACGAGGGGAAACACGAGAGATTCACTCAAACCAACAAGAACAAGTCACACATATGCTAGATCCTCGAAACACAAAGATATACAAGATCCATGATCAAAAAGGAACGATACAAAGGGTAACCGGTTCTTCTCCGTGAGGAGGTCTTGGGGTATCCTGCGGGTTCTTCTCCGTGAAGGAGGTCTTGAATCCGTGTGGATCTTCTCCTTGGAGGGGCCGCAGTCACTCACAAGGAGATGAACCACTAGTGGATGAGCAAAGCTCTGTCTCAAATGGGCTAAACCTAAGATAACTGTTGTAGGGTGAAACCTTAGAGGGGATCTTTTCACACTTTGAGGGGGAAAAGAGGATGAACACTCAAGAACACAAGACACAAATCTCTCAAACAAACCCAATATCACATCCACTAGAGTAGCATACAAGAGATCCACAAGATTACAAGATCAATACAAGGAAACAAGCACAAAGGTAAAGTTCTTCCCACTCCTAGAGGAGGTGAGGTCTTGATGATCTTCTCCCTTGGGAGGTCTTGCAATCCACAAGGATTCTTCCCAAAGAGGGGTCTTTATCCCCAAGAGGAAGATACAAGGAGCAAATCTCTCTTTGGTGTTCTAAAATGCTTTGCTAACCTCAAAAATAAGCTAGGGAAAGAGTATATAAAGACTAGGGACGAAACATGGGAAAGAGGGATATAAAGAACTAAAAAGTCCCTAAAATAACGTAGCCACGGGGATATGGTCCGGGCACCCGGGGGAAACCCGGCCGGGCACCCGGACCGCTCAGGCGCGCCGGGCAGGGAGGACCAGGCACCCGGGGTCCAAAGCCCGGGCACCCAGGGTCAGCTGGGCGGTGCGGACCGGGCACCCGGGGCCGATTGGCCGGGCACCCGGGGGTCGGCTTGGCGTGGGCCGGGCACCCGGGGCCGACTGGGGCGCAGCCCAGGCAGAGGCCAGGCACCCGGGGCCGAGATGGCCGGGTCCAGGGGGTTCGGCCCTCCCCTTGTCTTTGAGGCCGGGCACGCGGGGTGTCCAGGGACTCCTCACCTTCCTTCTCCTTGGTTCCTTCTTCATACTCTTGTTCCATGGATGCTCGAACCTCCGTCTTCTCCTTCCCACGATCATCTTCGATGTACCTAAGAATGCATAGCGTGTCTCTTTGAGGTAGAATCATGTTCTCATGTGAAACCAAATGAAACTTGGAGAGGAAGGAAGTGACCTCGTTCTCGATGTTACGTGCACGTGCTCTTGTCATTGGCCCTCTCGGTGCTTGCGGTGGTGATGGAGTGTCAGTGCGGGTAGTCGAGGGATGCTCCGCATCATCTCCTCCCCCCCCCCACCTTGGGAGAGATCCGTCCACGGATCGTGTTGTTCATCACCATGATACTTGGCTAAGTCTTTCACGTTGAAGATGTCGCTTATGTTGTACTTGTCACATGGGATGTCGACCTTGTATATGTTGTCGTTGTAGCGTGCTAGCACCTTGAATGGTCCGTCGACGCGTGGAAGAAGCTTGGATTTGCGTTCCATGGGGAAGCGGTCTTTTCGAAGGTGTAGCCAAACGAGATCACCCGGATGGAACACCATTGGTGCCTTATTGGTGTTGAGCTTGGTGGCGAGGCGTTGGACCTGACGCTCGATCGTTGAACGTGTTTATTCATGCATCTTCTTGAGGTAGGTGGCTTTTGCACTTGTGTCTATGTCGGCTCTTTCTTGAAGCGGGAGAGGAAGGATGTACAACGGTGACAATGGGTTGAAGCCGTAGACAACCTCGAAGGGGGACTTGCCGGTTGTACAGTGTCTTGCGCGTTTGTAGGCGTACTCGGCGATGGGTAGGCACTCTCCCCACTCCTTGATGTTCTTCTTTATCAACACGCGTAGGAGAGTTGCAAGCGTTCGGTTGGTGACTTCGGTTTGGCCATCGGTTTGAGGGTGGTATGCCATGGAGAAGAGTAGCTTGATTCCGAGCTTGGCGCATAGAGTTTTCCAAAAGTAGCTCAAGAACTTGGCGTCATGGTCCGAGACAATCGTCTTGGGCACTCCATGTAGGGGCAAAATTCCCCTACAAAAGAGATTCTCCATATGTGAAGCATCGTCTATCTTGTGACAAGGAATGAAATGGGCCATCTTGGAAAATCTATCCACAACAACAAATACGAAATCCTTTCCATTTTGAGTTCTAGGCAATCCAAGAATGAAATCCATGCTAATGTCTTCCCATGGATGGAATGGAATAGGAAGTGGCATGTGAAGACCATGGGATTGAGCTTTGGACTTAGCTTTGCGGCATGTAGAGCACCAGTTGGTGAAGCGAGAGACGTCACGGAACATCTTGGGCCAAAAGTAGCAAATGTCTTGTCGCGTCCAAAGTGTCCCATGAGCCCTCCTCCATGAGATTCCTGCAAAAGGAGCAAAAGAAGCGAAGACTCAGGAATGCAAAGTTTGTTAGCTCTCATAAGATATCCATCCTTGATATAGTATCCTTCTCAAGAAGTGTGCACTACACATTTGGCATAGGGATTTGCAGTAAAAGGATCATGCTCATATAAGTCTTTTATGTGCTCAAAGCCAATGACATTCAATTCAAGTTTGGTAACAAGCATGCATTCGCGGGAAAGTGCATCCGCCACAACATTCTCTTTGCCTTTGATGTATTTGATGACATAGGGAAAAGACTCAATGAATTCACTCCACTTAGCATGATGCTTGTTTAATTTAGTTTGACCCTTGAGATACTTGAGCGTCTCATGGTCCGTGTGAAGAATGAATTCATGGGGTCAAAGATAGTGTTGCTGTCACACCCTAATTTTCATGCCACTACACTTAAGCTAATAATCATGATAAAATATGGTTTAACAAAAACTTTTGAGTGTTTTGGACTTTGCTTTTTGCCTGCACTTTGATTTTTGTCTGCTGTTTGCAAGTGCTCTAAAAATCAAATAAATCCTCCAACTCTTATACTTCATCCCCTTGCTCCAAGTGGCACCCGGACCGCTCAGGCACGCGAAGAAGAGCGAGTGGCACAGCTGAACTCAAAACTGGCGAGAAAGATCCCAAACAAGACTTTCAACCTAATGCAGGAAGCGCGAGAAACACGAAAACTTCATAGCATGGGGTAGAGGAAGGGCTGATAGCCAAGGAAGTAGAAAAGGCTGACAGCCAAACCCCAAGCAAAAAGGAAAAAAGGTCGCGTCCGGCCCCTACACTACGTCTTCTTCCCAGTGCGGAGCTAAGGACTGCCACTGGGGCGTGGGTGGGAGCCCCGTCTGAGGGCCCGTAGGCAACGCACAAGAGACTCCGAGGCGTGTACAACCCTAACTCATTGTTACGTGAGAGTGTCACAGGCGGAGACCTTCACGGGCACGGAGCCTTGATTACGTATAGAACCTCGTGAGGTGTTCGATGTTCCAAAAATTCTGGATAGGTATCCCATCCTGCGTCTCCAGGCGCACAGCACCAGGCCTAGAGGCACGGGCGATTCTGAACGGGCCCTTCCACATGGGAGAGAGCTTGTCCAACCCCTCACGGGAGAGGACCCGCCTCAGGACCAAGTCGCCAACTTCAAGTGTTCTTGCGTGGACGCCGCGACTGTAGTACCGCCGCAGCGCCTGCTAATAACATGCCACGCGTAGGGCAGCTCGGCGGCGGCCCTCCTCGCCGAGCATGAGGTCCATCCGCCAGGCGGCGTCCTGGCATTCCTCATTGAAGGCCAAGACCCGTGGGGGGTGATGCTTGACCTCGTGAGGGAGGACCGCCTCCGCCCCATAGTTGAGAAAGAAATGAGTTTCCCCCATAGGTTTGGTGGCAGTGGTTCAGATTGACCACAACACGGACTGGAGTTCGTCGATCTAGCCCCTGTCGCAAGCCTCGGGCTTCTTCTTAAAGCTGCGCGTCTTGAGGCCACGCAAGACTTCTGCGTTGGCGCGTTCGGCCTGGCCGTTGCTCCTGGGGTGAGCTATCGAAGTGTAGCATATCTGTGTTCCAAGGTTAGCACAATATGACCTGAAGAGATTACTTGTGAACTGCGAACCGTTATCCGTGATGATGCGGCTGGGGACCCCAAATCGCCTCACAAGGCCCTGGATGAACTTGACAGCCGACCCGGCTGGGATCGCACGAACAGGCTCCACCTCTGCCCACTTGGTGAATTTGTCGATGGCGACGTACAGGAAGCGGTAGCCCCCTGCTGCCCGAGGAAATGGACCCAGGATGTCCAATCCCAAGACCGCAAAGGGACAGGAGAGCGGAATCGTTTGGAGGCCCTGCGCCGGCTGGTGGATCGGCTTGGCGTGAAACTGACACGCCTCGCAAGCCCGCATGAGCTGTGTGGCGTCGTTGAGCGCCGTGGGGCAATAGAAGCCGCTGCCGAAGGCCTTGCCCACGAGGGTGCGGGACAACGAGTGATGGCCGCAGTCTCCACCGTGGATATCAGCCAGCAGCTTGCGCCCATGCTTCCTCGAGATGCATTTTAGCGAGACGTCGTTGGGGCGCCTCTTATAGAGTTCACCGTCTTGGATGCAGTAAGCTGAGGCCTGTCGGACCACGCGCTCCGCGTCTTCTTCTTTGTCCTGCAGGGTATCGTGTTGCAGGTACATCTTGAGTTCTCGGGTCCAGCAACCCTCCTCGGGCTCCGCGGCGAGCAGCAGGCGGGCTCCGGAGGGTGGTCCTCAGGATGGGGCGCCGTCCTGAGGCGCCGCAGGTAGCCCCGTTAGGGGAATGCCTGCTCGGGAACGGGCGACGTTACTGACGGTCTGAGCAGCCGTTCCTCGAGGACGCCCGGCCTCTGAGGCTCCCGTCTGGAGGCTCGTTTGCTGATATCGTCCGCTTCTTTGTTGGTGCCTCTTGGTACGCGCTGTACCTCCAGCCTTTGGAACCATCGCTCCATCTTGCGTACCTCTTCCAGATATGCCTCCATGTGCTTGTCCTTGGGCTTGTATTTCTTGTTGGAGAAGTCGACGAGGAGTTGCGGATCGCCCCTGATGGTGAGACGCTCGACCCCCAGCGCAGCGGCAGCCTTGAGCCCGGCAATTAGGCCCTCCTACTCTGTGATGTTGTTGGAGACTTTATCGCCTTGCTGGAAGCAGAGCTGCACAACGTAGTACAACTTATCCTAAGTGGGAGATACTAACACGGCGCCAGCCCCCGCGCCGAGGCGTGAGAAGGCGCCATCGAAGTATACTACCCATCCGACTTGGGCTCAACTGCGGGTGCCTTGGAAGTCGACGACGAAACGATCACGAAGCTCTTCCCAGGAGGAGATGGATCCCACGGGGAGGTTCAGGAGCCAGAAGCGTGCGCCATCTTTGAGAGCCATGGGGAACCAGTTCGCCATGACCTGCTTGGTACCGTTGGATGCCTCGATGCTCAATTCATAGAGTTGGAGGAACTCCGTGGGGTCGGTGGTGCCGTCGTAGCGTGGAGGGAGGTCCGGCATGGACTTGCCAGGCCAGACGAGGCGCCGTCGCTCAGGAGCTAGGGCGCGACACCCAGCCACGCTCATGATCGTAGGCGCCCCCTGCGCCAGCGGTCTGGTTCTTGGGGTGCTGGCGCCACCACCTCCTGTGGCGCGCGGTCTGGGTGCTGCGGGCCAGGGGGCCCGCGAGCCCCTGCATGGGGATGCGGAATCACCTGGTAGCTCTCCTCGTCGCGCGCATGGGCTCTACGGGGTTGCTCACCTGGAGGAGCCTCGCGCCGGACCTGCTGGCCGGCGTGGTGAAGTGGAGGCGGAGCCGGGACCCCGCGGCCTTTGTCCCTGGCCGGGGGTGACGGAGGACGTGAGGAGTGCGTTGGTGCAGGCGCTTCTCCAGCGGCGTTGACGCGCTCGGTGATGTGGTGGAGCCACTCGTCGTAGAGGTCATCTGCCGGGCGGTAGCGCAAGAGCTCCCGCGCTATCTGCAGCGCAGGCTGCTGGTAGACCGGCCCGTGCCGGACCACCGAGGACGACGCCGCAGTCGGTGAGGGTGAAGACGTTGCCGTGCGGCCATCTCGCCGCATGGACGGTGGCAGCGACGAGTCCTGCTGCTCGTGGACGGCCGGGTCGGTGGTGGCGTCGACGACCGGTGAGTTGGGGCGGAGTGGTGTGCCGTTGCCTCCGGGCGCCGTCTGAGCGACGTTCGCGGCGTGAGCTCGATGTGTGTCCACCATGGCTGTGGAGCGGAGTTGACGACGAGAACGCGACGAGGTCGTCGGAGAGGCGAGACTTCAACATGCCCCCTACCTGGCGCGCCAAATATCAGATTTAGGGCTCCGCAAAACTCAAGAAGTTCGAACACAGGGGCGTGAACAAAGATCTCTCCCGCTCGCGTCTACCTAGCGCCTCGCCCTCGTCGGTGAAGAGTATCAAGCAAACAACAGATAGAACACACAAGAGTTTATCCAGGTTCGGGCCACTGTGTGGTGTAAGACCCTACTTCCTGCTTGGGTGGATTAGCCTCGGGCGATCTAGAATATGAGCTAGTACAGGAGGTGAGCTCAAGAGGGTCAGGAGGCAAGTGTTCTTGCTCCTTGTGTGGTGGCAGAGTGTATGGATCGATCCCCTTCACAGTGGGAATCCTTGCTACTTATATAGGCGTCCACGGTCCTCTTCCCCCAAAATGTTTAGGCGGGAAGGGATCCCACAACGGCCATTTTTGAGCGGGAACACAAGGACGTTCCTACCCTGACAAAAGTAGTCTTCGCCTGCAAAAGGACCAGGCGGTGACGGGGTGGTGGGCTCGACGGTGACATCCTTCTTGTCATCCTTGTGGTCTTCGGTCTTGTTGCACCAATGGGGAAGCCTTTGCCCCACTCCTCGGGAACCTGCGGCTGCGCTGTCCCCCTTGCACCGAAATGGTAACTGCGCCGCTGGCGGGCGCTGGCACCCACTGGTGCAGTGTGTCACTACTGACATCATTGCCTCCTCCTGAGGCAGGCTTGGCCTTGGGTTCTCCGCCCCTCCGCAGCACCTTGCCGAGGCCGCTCCTGAGGGGGTCCTTATGTCATTCCCCTCGCGAGGCTTAGCTCCCTCGCGAGGGTCTTGGACAGCCGGTCGCTCAGCTGGGCCATACCTGGCCATAGTAGGAGCGTGTTGTGGCCCGCAGACAGGCAAGTCTGGGTACCCTGGTTCCTAGTACGCCGATAGTGTCACATGGTCCTCAAGCGACTTGCTAAAAACGAGGATGTCATCAAAATAAACCTCTACAAAGATGCCTATGTAGGGTCGGAGAATGAAATGCATGAGACGCATAAAGGAGCCGGGTGCTTCCGATAGGCCCATCGGCATGACCAACCACTCATATAACCCAAACTTGGTTTTGAAAGCCGTTTTCCACTCATCACCCTGTTGAATATGAATTTGGTAGTAGCCACTTTTAAGATCATTTTTTGAAAAGATGGTAGCACCACATAATTCATCAAGCATGTCGTCTAGACGTGGAATAGGGTGATGGTATCGAATGGTGATAGCATTTATCGGGCGACAATCGGAGCGCATGCGAAAACTTCCATCTTTCTTAGGCACGAGAATAACCGGAACGGCACAAGGGCTCAAGCTTTCACGTACATGACCTTTGTCGATGAGTTGTTGTACTTGCCATTGTATCTCCTTGGTTTCCTCGGGGTTGACGCGGTAAGGAGCCTTGTTAAGAAGTGGTGCGCCGGGTATGAGGTTGATGCGGTGTTCGATTCCGCAAAGTGGAGGTAGACCCGGTGGTAGCTCATCGGGAAAGACGTACGAGAATTCCTGTAACAATTGAGACAACATTAAAGGTAGAGGTGGTGAAGTGTTAGTAGGTTTGGCTTCCCCTTTGCACAAAAGCACAAGGTGAAAGACGCTCGAGGGTTTCTCACACACTTCTCTTATCTCACATTTCGTGGCAAATAGCACTAGTTGTTTCTTGTCACTCATCGTGGAGTCGCTCATATTTGGCTTGTGGCTCTCACTCTCGTTTTGGTGGCTCACTCTCTCCACGATGGTTGGTAGGTATGTGTTTATAGGCGGCTACTTGACTTGGTGATGTTGGGCGTAGCACGAACTTTTTACCCTTCATCTTGAAGCTATAATAGTTGGTCCGTCCATTGTGTGTGACTCCATGATCGTATTGCCATGGTCGTCCAAGAAGAAGGTGGCACACGAACATAGGGACCACATCACACTCAAGTGTGTCCCCGTAGGCATCTATCTTTAAGGAAACTTCCACGGTGTGCTCTACTCGAAGAGTTCCGGCGTCGCTAAGCCATTGGACCTTGTAGGGATGAGGGTGCTTCATCTTCACCAATTGTAGCTTGTTGCATAGCTCTTCGCTTGCCAAGTTATGACAACTTCCGCCATCGATGATAACCTTGAAAGAGCGTCCATTGATGCCGGCCTTGGTATGGAAAATGTGACATCGTTGATCATCATCTTGTTGATGTTGTAGTGTCAAGACCTTGGAGACAACGAGATTGGGACTCGAGTCATTGTCGCAAAACACTTGTTGGTTTTCATCTTCATTCACTTGTCTATGCATAGCTACATGTTCAAGGGCTTTCATCTCATTGTCGCTCATTGAGTCATATGATCCGTCATCATTGATGATCATTGTGCGAACGGTCTTGCACTCAAATGACTTGTGGCCTCGCCCTTGGCACTTGAAACATTTGATGGAACTCGTCTTTGAGTTGTCCTCGGTTGGAGTTGTAGATGATGAAGCTCTTGGCTTGAAGTTGCTCGTAGAAGGTGGCCAACTTGATGTAGTCGCATTCTTGTAGCTTGACTTGTCACCAAAGTTTGTAGATGGCTTGGCAGAGGTAGGAGGAACCGAAGTCATTGAAGCTTGGTTAGAAGTGCAGAAGTTCTTGGAGGTGAACTTGGAGTACTTGTAGTTCTCTTGAACTTGTCGCTCCACTTTGGTGGCTTGGTGTACTAGCTCGAGGAGATTTGTGTATGGTTGAAAGTCTGCAATCCTCTTGATAGGATAGTTGAGCCCATTCAAGAATCTCGCCATCATTTGTTCTTCATCTTCTGTGATGTTTGCTCGTATCATGGCAATGTCCATCTCCTTGTAGTACTCTTCAACGGACTTGGTACCTTGCTTGAGGAGTTGTAGCAACTTGAACAAGTCACGACTGTAGTGTGTTGGCACGAAGCGTGCTCTCATGACTTCCTTCATTTGAGCCCAAGTAGTGATAGGAGGTTCGCCTTTTGCTTCTCTTCGTTCTATGATTTGCTCCCACCAAATGAGAACATAGTCTTGTAACTCAAGGGACGACGTTGCAATCATCTTTTCTTCATCAAAGTTGTGTAGGCGAAAGATCTTGTCAACCTTCAATGCCCATGAGAGGTAGTCTTCGGGATCAATGCTTCCGGAAAACTTAGGCATGGTGAACTTAAGCTTGCCATAGCGATGCTCTTCATTGTTGGCTTGCCTATTGTGAGGGCGTTCTTGATTTGGACGATTGTCAATCTCATGTTGCTCTTGGCGGAGTAGATTTTCATTGTCATGGTGTACTTTCTGAGCTTGTGGTTCTTGTTGAGGTTGTTGCTCTTGTCGCGCTTGAGGAGGAACTTCTTGTTTCATTCGAGCTTGGTGGCGCCTCTCTTGCATCTCATCGCGAAGGAAATCCTCTTCTTGACGAGTGTGTCGATTGCGAGTTGCCACATTGCGATGTGAATCTCGTAATGCCCGTTGCTCCTCAAGAGCTTGAGCTTCTCGGTGTAGTTGTGCTTGACGATGAGCCTCGTCATCTTATTCTTCTTAGTGTTGATGTTCTCGCTCTTGTTGTTGTTGGCGTTGTCGTTGTCGTTCTTGTTCTTTCTCAAGTGTAGCTTGGTTTTGACGATGTCGACTTTCTTGCTCTTGAAATAGCTCTTGGGAGCGCTGGTCATGAAGTGGATTCTGGTTGTCATGACGAGCGAGACGTGTGGCTTGACGAAGAGTGTTTGATGTAGGAGTACTTGAGCCGGATGTGTAGTCGGTATGACGGCTTGTGCGGCTTCGTCTTTGAAAAGATGTGGATGAGGAGCGTCGATTGACTATCAAAGTCCGTAGCCCATCAAATTGAGTAGACATGTTGGTGTTGTTGATGTCAAATTGCTCCCTTGTTCGTGCTTCAAATTGGCGCGCGTCGGCGGCGACTTGCTCAACGTACTCTCGCATAGCTTCACTTTCTTGATGTGAAGCTCGTTGGACACCGAAGAGATGTAGCTTGGTGACGTAGTTGTTCGATTCTTGAGGATCATCGAAGAGCGGTTTCGTAGATGTACTTGGCCTATCCATCATTACAAGCAAGTATGTGAGTGGGAGAAAGGAGAAGACAATACCAAATGTACCTTGACCGAAGTTCAAAATGGCTCAATGATCACTCAATAATGTAACCCGGAAATAGCACTATTGGTACCACTTCTTGTCGATTCTCACACCTACACACGTAAAGCTTTGAGAGAACCTTGGTTAGGATGGTGGCACAGATTCAATGCAAAAAGTGAGTAAGATTCAATGATGTTGAAAATGATTCACAATTGGCTCATGCAACAAGTAGATCACAAGTAATAAGTAGCACACGTAAAACACACATGGATAGATAAATGAGGTTGTGCAACCAAGAGTGAGCGAAAATGTGGATTCCACGGAAAATGCTCTTGTTGCACAATGCTAGAGAGATGCTAACTGATTGCTTAATAGGCGGATACACACTTGTGCACGACCTATAAAAGGCAACGTAACAACTTCCTATCACAAGTATGCTATGAGTGTATGATGTGCCGATGCTTGAGCACAAGATGATGTATTGCTATCTCATATGATGTGTTTTGATGCAAGGCGTTTGATGCGATAGTTTGTTTGCTTATAAGCTTTGGATGGCTCTTTTTCTTAAAAGCTTGTGAGCTCTTTCTTTGGCCACTTATGCATGCTTTTTGGATCAAGATAGCTATTGTGTATGCAGAACACTCTTGTGTCACACGGAGATATGATGATGTAGTATGCAATATCTATGACTATCACTAATGTGCACAAGTGTCGTGGCCCGGCAATACTCAAATGGCTAGTCTTGGTGGGAAAGCTACGCAAAATGGTCGATGAGGGTTCATCAATGCAATTGCAAGTTAGTATACAAAGTGTCATCGATGTTACCGTCCTTGTCGAGGTTGAGTGGTGGTCTTGTCGATGTCGTTCCGCTCTGAGATAGCCGAAACACACACGGATTCGGAGAAACCACAACTCAAACGTGTCCAAGACAAAATGAGGCGAAATCGTATCGAAGACGGGTAAGCAATGGAGGTGGTGGTGGGTTATATGTCGAGGGTGTAGCGGAAGGGGTATCTAGGTTTGTTGCGGAGGCGGAAATGGTGGTTTAGAAAAACTGCAGAATGCAGTTTCGTCAGGGTAGTCCGGATGATCCGGGTGCCTGGCCGGATGATCCGGGTGGGTCAACCAGCTCGGGATGAACTCGTGGAAGAGGTGAAAATTCAGTGCGAAATGAAATTTTCTGGGATTTTGGGCGGATTTGAGGGTGGGGAAGGTGGGAAAAAGGGAAATCCACTTGTTACACAGCTCAACCACGGATCACAATCAACAAAATCTCAACAAAACACACAAATCAAAAACAAATTGTATGGCTATTTTTGTGGGGATTTTCGAAATTGGACGAAAAACAACAAAAACAAGCTAGAAAACAAGGTGTGGGGCTCCAAATTCGTGATCAACCTAGGCTCATGATACCATATACGATGATGGGTGGAACCCTAGATGGCCGATTTTTCACGAAAAGGAGGGATCCCGAGGATGAACACGAGGTGCATGAGGAAGAACACAAGAGGGACAAGAAGAGAACACTCAAATCAACAAGTTTAGGTCACACAAATGGTAGATCCGGGAACACTAAGAGTGATACCCGATCCACGATCAACTAAGGACATACAACTAGCAGTAGTCATCTCCGTGAGGAGGTCTTGATGTCTTCTCCGTGAAGGAGGTCTTGAATCCGGGTGGATCTTCTCCGAGGAGGCCGTGGTCTCTTGGGAGAGGAACCACTAAGGTTTTAGGTGAGCTGTCACAAAGCTGACCCTAGAAAGTATGGGTGGAGTGCTATATATTTGCTAAGGGTGGCGAAGGGGTACATGGGTGTCGGTGTACTAAGGTAGGGGTGCCTTAGTACCCCAACTTGTGCACGGGCAGTAGCAGCTTCCCGCGGCAGGGCTTACCACGCGCTTGCCGAGGCCCGCTCCAGACCCCTTCAAGCCATTCAAAAACAAAGTATTCAAGTTAGAAGACAAGACCCCGGCAAGAGGAGCTTGCCGGGAAGGCCGCACCAGGCTCAAGGACATCTTTCCAGCACAAGACCCTAGCAAGAGGTGCTCGCCAGGAAGGCCAAAGGGTAACACCGCAAAACATACATCGCGGCGCATCGTGCGCCCCAGCAGGACCCGGGAAGCGGCAAGCTTCCGGGCCCAGCAAGATAGCGGCCCCAGCAAGGTGCTTGCCGGGGGAAGCTCACACTGTGTGCCTGCGCTCCAGCTCACTCGGCCATGCGTCGCCCTGGGGCCCTTCCAGGGGCGCGTGGCAGATGACTGTGCAGCCTGAGGGACACGCTGACGAGCCGCGGTGACGAGGCTACCGCCGTGGCAAACGGAGACGCATGGACAGACGCTTTTGGGGTCGACGGCGACGGGCATTAAATGCCCTTGTCCCCCACCGTCAAGGTTAGGTGAAGACCACTGTTCATACACTGTTCATGCACTGTTACAACTACCACCAAATTTACACTTTTACCCTCCTCTACGTTGGCACTTGTTGGTGACCCCTTTGAGCTATAAATGGAGGCCCATGCACAACGTAGAGGAGGTTCGACTCCGGGAACTCGCTCACTCCACGCTCGGTGCAGCTAGTACTGTAGATCTTCAAGCTCCCAAGCTCCGAAAACTCAATACAACCAAAAGCAGGAGTAGGGTTTTACGCGTCTTCGCGGCCCGAACCTGGGTAAACTGCCCCGTGTGCCCCTCGATCTGCTCTTCGTGCTCCCTCCGCTCCCTTACCGCAACGTAGAAGGGGCTCCGGTCCCATAGGTGCTCGTGGGAGGACAGTTTCCCCCGACAATGGGCCTCGGTCAAAGGTCATGCACGGAGGCACAGTCCGGATTATCCGGATGTTAGTCCGGATGATCCGGGCTTTGGAGGTCCGGATGATCCGGGGCGGCGTCCGGATGATCCGGCAGCGTCTTCTCTGCAACTCGAGGTCCGGATGTTCGGGTGCCGCTCCGGACATACGGGTGCGGCCGGATGAGCCGGCTTCGGCGAGGTAGTTTCAGGTGTCGGGGTGAGCATTATCCGGATCATCCGGGCGGGGGTCCGGATCGTCCGGGCTCTGCCCGGATCATCTGGGTCTTCGTTCGGATCATCCGACCAGTCTGAGACTTGGCAGATGTCAGGCCCAAGATGCGATTCTATCCCAATCACGTGACACTTACGTGCTTGGGGCACAACCTCATTTCGGGCGTTTAGCAAGATGGATATCATTACATCGTACCATTACATACATACATGGGGGATACAACAATACATACAAGTCACATGAATACAACAACATCAATACAAAGTATCCGACTACAAATACAAACAAGAAAAGCGTAATGACATCCATCCGCTATCCCTGGCTACCGACCCGGAACCTAACCCAAGACTGAAGAAGAAGAAGAAGAAAGAACTCCAAACAACGATCATCCCTCTCACGTCAAGACATCGGAAACCTGCACCTGCAACTGTTGTTGTAGTATCTATGAGCCACGAGGACTCGGCAATCCCATAACCATGGGTAACAAGACTATCAAAGCTTAATAGGTAGGAAGAGGTTAAGTGGTGAGGTTACAGCAGCGGCTAAGCAAAATATGGTGGCTAACTTATGAGTACAAGAGTAAGATGAGCATCTACGCAAACGGTCGCAAACTAGTAGTGATCGCTAAAGATCCTGAACTACCTACGAGTCAAACATAACCCCACCGTGTTCTCTTCTCAAAATGAAAAGAGACAGTCACGGTTACTCACACCGTTGTGTGTTTTACTTCGGATCCTCTGTCAAGTTTTCTACAACCGGACATTAACAAATTCCAATCTGCCACATAACCGCGGGCACGGCTTTCGAAAGATCATAACCCTGCAGGGGTGTCCCAACTTAGCCCATCACAAGCTCTCACGATCAGCTGAAGTAATAATAATTATTACCCCTTATCTTAGGGAAATCCGACCAGGCTCGGCATCCCGGTGCACAAGACATTTCGACAATGGTAAAACAAGTCCAGCAAGACCTCCCAGCGTGCCGACATCCTGATAGTAGCCGCGCGTATCTCGTCTTAGGCCACAACCGGATAGGTGAGCCTACGGGAGCCAATCCTCGAGTTTCCCCGTGGTGGCCCCGCAGTCCCCCCGTTTGGGACCAACACCATCAGCACTGGCCCCCCTGCTATGTAGAAAGGAATCCCGAGGGCGCGACCACCTATGCAATTTTAATTAATTAATTAAGTTGTTATTATGAGCAAATTAAAACCAATGTTGGGCCTTGCTGGAGGAGTTTTATTCAAAGACGAAGTATCAAGGGGTCCCCATATACCCAACCGTGTAAGGAACGCAAAATCAAGGAACATAATGCCGGTTTATCGGCGCCTAAGGTGGCATGAGTGGAACAAAACACCGAGCAAAAGGCCAAGCCTTCCACCCATGCCCAGTATATAGGTGTGTTAATAATAATAATAGATATTGTGATATTCCAACAACAAGTTCCAACATGGAACGATCTTCATCTTCACCTGCAACTAACAACGCTATAAGAGGGGCTGAGCAAGCGGGTAACATAGCCAAACAATGGTTTTGCTAGGAAGGTTTCAAAGGTTAGAGGTTTCATGGCAACAAGGAGAGGGGCTGACAATAGAGATGGGTAGCGCGACATATAACGATAGCATCGAGACAACTAAGCATGGCAATGGCAATGATAGTAAAGGTATCCAAGGGTATGGTCATCTTGCTTGAGATCCCACAAGGAAAAAGAACGTGTCCATGAAGAAGACTAAGAAGAAGCCTTGTAGAAGAACCACGGGTAGACGAATGAATCCTCACAATCGCAACGGAACAAGCACTAACGAGAAGAAGCAAGCAATACAGTAAACACACCACACGATACATGACAATATGCTCAACCAAGTATGATGCAAGACAGTTCTATATAGGATGCACTACAAGTCTATACAGGAAGCAAAACATGGCAAGGTAGGAAGCACAGAAAAGAACAACACAAGTCTATATATGATGCAATACATGGCAAGGTATGATGCAAGACAAGGCTATACAGGAAGCAAAACATGGCAAGGTAGGAAGCACAGAAAAACAACACAAGTCTATATATGATGCAATACATGGCAAGGTATGATGCAAGACAAGGCTATACGGGAAGCAAAACATGGCAAGGTAGGAAGCACAGAAAAACAACACAAGCAACATGACAATATGCTCAAGCAAGTATGATGCAAGACAAGTCTATATATGATGCAATGCATGACAAGGCAGGAAGCACTAAAAAACAACACAAGTCAACAAGTTTAAATGAGGCCGGAAACTACATATAACAAATCCGGTAAGTCCCCATATGCATAGTTTGAAATTAGTCCAGAACTGAAAAAGCCTTAAGTTAAAGTTTTTAAACAGCAGGTTAACATGCACCATGATGATCTACACAAAATTCTAGTCAAGTTTCATATAAAGTTTGTTTAAAACGGAGCTACGGTCTAGAAGATATGAGCAAAACAAGTTAAACATGGCAACGGTGCAAGATGCACCCAAACATCAAGCAAACATACTCCAAACATGTAAACAATATGATATTATGATTCTACATGCAAAATATCACAAGTTTCATATAAAGCACACCCAAAACAGAGCAACGGGCTAAAAGATACACATGAAACAAAATATGACACCAAGCTAAAGTTAACAGCCACATAGCAACTTGGAAGCAAGATATATATACTCTACAGCACTCAAACATGGTGACAAGAAGCTTGGACATGAAGTATACATATCCTACAGCAAACAACTCCATTGGAGCAACTCCATAGGAGGCATGGATCAATAGCAACAAGCTACAACATTTTGATCATGACATTAAAAACCTGACAGTAATATTTTATAGCAACTTGGGAGCAATAATTAAATAAGCTACAGCAAGTCATATGAGCAATTAAGGGCATGAATGGATAGACAACAACATGTACAACAAGGAATGATCAATGGCCACACCAAAACTAACATGGATTTGCCTAGGGCATCAAGCAAACATAGCATCAGGATATGACATATTCCAGACTTTTGTGAAATTTCACTAAGTGGTAAAACAGTAACATTAGCATGGCATGTTTGCGAGCATGTTTAAGTCATATAAAAGCATAACATGGCAAATGGTTTGCACCACAGCAAAGAACACATCATGGAGATTCTAAAACATCTAGGCATGTGACATGGGGACAAACACATCAATAGCAACGAGCTCCTCAACTAGGCATCTCGTAATAAGTTACCAAACCTAACAGCCACATGCACTTTTGCAACAGAGATAAACATGGCAATATGAACTCTAACATGCGTACTATTGCAACCAACATGTAAAGCATCTCATGATGAACATTTTGACATATCATTTGCATCATTTGGATAAACATGCACCAAGTTATCACATCTCAAACATGGCATGAAAATAACGAGCAACAACAGTTTATAACAAGTAGCACTCTTGCAACAGAGATTAGAACATCTAGATGAAGTCAAACAAGCATGGCACAATGGAACAAAGTGTAGAGCACATCCCCACGATCATTTTGACATATCATACACTCAATTTGGACATACACACAAAAAGTTACCAGCAGTCAAAGATGCAACACGCAAGCAGATGACAAGGCAACGCAACGAATAACTGACTGACACCTGGCGCACCGGTCTTGGGGTGTCACAGCAGATTTCTCCTTCGTCTTCCTTCTTCGATTCCTCTTGTTCCTTTGTTCCTCCATGGTTGCTCCCGAGGTGAGTGAGTATGCATAGAGTTTCTGATGAGGGTAGCAGCCATGTCTCATGTGAATCGAAATGACGTTCCGAGAGGAGTGAAGTCACCTCGGTCTCAAGAGCTCGTGCTCGAGCGCGTGTCATGGGTCCACTCGGCACTTGGTGAGACGATGGTAGGTCCATGGGGATGACCTTAGGATGCTCCACATCAGTTATGGTCACTTTGGTGTTGTAGTTGGGCTAATTCGGGGGGTGCGGGCACCCGGGGGTGGGGGGTGCGGGTGCTCGGGGTGGTCAGGGGAAAATGGCCCGGGGGTGCGGGCGCCCCGTGGTACGAGGTGCGGGCACCCGGTGGTGGCGGATTTGGGCGAAAATCTTTGGGGAAAGGCCAAATGCGGTGGATTTCGTGGTGGGAGGGGTGGGGATTGTTGGGGTGGGGCTAGATCCACTTGCCAAACATCAAATCCAAGGACCAAAACAACCAAATCTCACAAGATCCAACAAATTGCAAGAAAAAAGTTTGGGCTATTTTTGTGGGGATTTTAGAAATTGGGCGAGAACACAACAAAATCAAGCTAGAAAATGGGGGGATGGGACTCCAAGATGTAAATCAACCTTGCTCATGATACCAAGATGTTGTAGCGTGAAACCCTAGAGGGGACCTTTTCACACTTGGATGGGGAAAAGAGGATGAGCACTCAAGAACGCAAGACACAAATCTCTCAGCAAACCCAATATCACATCCACTAGAGTAGCATACAAGAGATCCACAAGATTATGAGATCAATCCAAGGAAACAAGCACAAAGGTAAAGTTCTTCCCACTCCTAGAGGAGGTGAGGTCTTGAGGATCTTCTCCCTTGGGAGGTCTTGCAATCCATAAGGATTCTTCCCAAAGAGGGGTGATGTCTACTACGCACCCTTCTTCTTGTAGACGTTGTTGGGCCTCCAAGTGCAGAGGTTTGTAGGACAGTAGCAAATTTCCCTCAAGTGGATGACCTAAGGTTTATCAATCCGTGGGAGGCGTAGGATGAAGATGGTCTCTCTCAAGCAACCCTACTACCAAATAACAAAGAGTCTCTTGTGTCCCCAACACACCCAATACAATGGTAAATTGTATAGGTGCACTAGTTTGGCGAAGAGATGGTGATACAAGTGCAATATGGATGGTAGATATAGGTTTTTGTAAATTGAAAATATAAAAACAGCAAGGTAGCAAGTGGTAAACGTGAGCATAAACGGTATTGCAATGATAGTACACAAGTCCTAGGGTTCATACTTTCACTAGTGCAAGTTCTCTCAACAAGGATAGCATAATTGGATCATATTACTAGCCCTCAACATGCAACAAAGAGTCACTCCAAAGTCACTAATAGCGGAGAACAAACATAGAGATTATGGTAGGGTACGAAACCACCTCAAAGTTATTCTTTCTGATCGATCTATTCAAGAGTCCGTAGTAACGATCAATCTATCATAGAGTTCGTACTAGAATAACACCTTAAGACACAAATCAACCAAAACCCTAATGTCACCTAGATACTCCATTGTCACCTCAAGTATCCGTGGGCATGATTATACGATATGCATCACACAATCTCAGAAACATCTATTCAACCAACACATAGAACTTCAAAGAGTGCCCCAAAGTTTCTACCGGAGAGTCAAGACGAAAATGTGTGCCAACCCCTATGCATAGATTCCCAAGGTCACGGAACCCGCAAGTTGATCTCCAAAACATACATCAAGTGGATCACATGATATCCCATTGTCACCATAGATAAGCACGTGCAAGACATACATCAAGTGTTCTCAAATCCTTAAAGACTCAATCCGATAAGATAAATTAAAAGGGAAAACTCAATCCATTACAAGAGAGTAGAGGGGGAGAAGCATCATAAGATCCAACTATAATAGCAAAGCTCGCGATACATCAAGATCGTGCCATCTCAAGAAAACGAGAGAGAGAGAGAGAGAGAGAGAGAGAGAGAGAGAGAGAGAGAGAGAGAGAGAGAGAGATCAAACACATAGCTACTGGTACATACCCTCAGCCCTGAGGGTGGACTACTCCCTCCTCGTCATGGAGAGCGCCGGGATGATGAAGATAGCCACCGGAGAGGGATTCCCCCCCCTCCGGCAGGGTGCCAGAACGGGTGTAGATTGGTTTTCCGTGGCTACAGAGGCTTTCGGCGGCGGAACTCCTGATCTAGGTTAACTTTCGAAGGTTTCAGTATTTATAGGAATTTTTGGAGTCGGGGCCAAGTAACGGGGAGCTACGGGCCGTCCTCGAGATAGGGGGTGCGCCCCCGTGCCCAGGGCGCACCCTTCACCCTCGAGGGCAGCCCGTGGCTCTCCTGGCCCAACTCTTTTGCTTCGGGGGCTTCTTTTGGTCCAGAAAAAATCATAAAAATTGGCTCGTCAATTGGACTCCGTTTGATATTCCTTTTCTATAAAACCTTAAAACAAGAGAAAAACAGAAACTAGCACTGGGCTCTTGGTTAATAGGTTAGTCCCAAAAATCATATAAAAGTGTATAATAAAGCCCATAAGACATCCTAGAAGGATAATATAATAGCATGGAACAATCAAAAATTATAGATACGTTGGAGACGTTTCAGCATCCCCAAGCTTAATTCCTGCTCGTCCTCGAGTAGGTAAATTATAAAAACAGAATTTTTGATGTGGAATGCTAACCAACATAGTTTTTCAATGTAATTCTCTTAATTGTGGCATGAATGTTCAGATCTGAAAGATTCAAGATAAAAGTCTATATTGACATAAGAAATAATAATACTTCAAGCAATACTAACAAAGCAATCATGTCTTCTCAAAATACTATGGCTAAAGAAAGTTATCCCTACAAAATCATATAGTGTTGGCTATGCTCCCTCGTTATCACACAAAATATTCATATCATGCACAATCCCGATTTCAGCCAAGCACTTGTTTTCATACTCAATTCCTTCCAACCTTTCAACTTTCACGCAATACATGAGTGTGAGCCATGGACATAGCACTATGGGTGGAATAGAGAGGTGGTTGTGGAGAAGACAAAAAGGAGGGAGATAGTCTCACATCGACTAGGCGTATCAACGTGCAATGGAGATGCCCATCAATAGATATCAATGTGAGTGAGTAGGGATTGCCATGCAACGGATGCACTAGAGCTAAATATGTATGAAAGCTCAACAAAAGAAACTAGTGGGTCTGCATCCAACTTGCTTGCTCACGAAGACCTATGGCATTTGAGGAAGCCCATCGTTGGAATACACAAGCCAAGTTCTATAATGAAAATTCCCACTAGTATAAGAAAGTGACTAAACATGAGACTTTCTATCATGAAGAACATGGTGCTATTTTGAAGCACAAGTGTGGGAAAAGATAGTAGCAATTGTCCCTTTTTCTTTTTTCTTTTTTTCCTTTTTTTCTTTCTTTGGGCCTTTCTTTTTTTCTTTGGCCTTTCTTTTTTTTCTCCTTTTTTTGCGGAGGGGCTTTATAGATTTAGTCTTTCCTTCCATGGAACAATGCTCTAATAATGATGATCATCACACTTTCATTACAACTCGAGTTACAACTCGAGACTACAACAACAAAGTATGAAACTATATGAATGCCTCCGGCGGTGTACCGGTATATGCAATGAAACAAGAGTGACATGTATGAAAAGTATGCATGGTAGCTTTGCCACAAATACGATGTCAACTACAAGATCATGCAATGGCAATATGACAATATGATGCGTGTCATATGAACGGAACGGTGGAAAGTTGCATGGCAATATATCTCGGAATGTCTATGGAAACGCCATGATAGGTATGTATGGTGGCTTTTTTGAGGAACAATATAAAGTGGGTTTATGGCACCGGCAAAAGTTGCATGGTACAAGAGAGGCTAGCAATGGTGGAAAGGTGAGAGTGCGTATAATCCATGGACTCAACATTAGTCATGAAGAACTCATATACTTATTGCAAAAATATACGAGTCATCAAAACAAAGCAATCAACGCATGCTCCTAGGGGGAGGTTGGTAGGAGTTAACCATCGTGCGCCCCCGACCTCCACACAAAGGTTGGCACTCTACAAATACCTCATGCTCTAACTTCGTCACATAGTGGTTCACCATACGTGCATTCTACGGGAATCACTAACCTTAACACAAGTATTTCTCAATTTCATAATAACTCCACTAGCATGACTCTAATATCACTATCCTCATATCTCAAAACAATTATCAAGCATCCAACATCTCATTCTATTCAATGCACTTGGTGTGATTTTTTTACTACATTGACATTGGATGTTTATCATGTGAAGACTAGTTTCTTTAGCCTAAACACATTACCATGTTGTTTTAATAGACTCTCAAATATATATAAGTGAAGCATGAGAGTTCAACAATTTATACAAAATATTACCACCATCGTGCTCTAAAAGATATAAGTGAAGCACTAGAGCAAAAACTATTCGACTCAAAAGATATAAGTGAAGCACATAGACTGATCTAACAATTTCTAGGCCATATTTAACTCTCTCAAATAGGTGTGTCCAGCAAGGAAGATTGTGACAAACTAACAGGCAAAGATTCAAATTATACAAGACGCTCCAAGCAAAACACATATCATGTTGCGAATAAAAATATAGCTCCAAGTATAGTTACCAATGGATGAAGACGAAAGAGGGGATGCCTTCCCGGGGCATCCCTAAGATTAGGCTTTTGATTATCATGAATTTACTTGGGGTGCCATGGTCATCCCCAAGCTTAGGCCTTTGCTACTCCTTGTTCCATAGTCCATCAAAGAAATACTCAAAACATGAAAACTTCACAACACAAAACATAGACAGAAATTCTCGTGAGCTCCGTTAGTAAAAGAAAGCAAACCACTACTCAAAGTTACAGCAATGAATTCATTCTTTGTTTATATTGGTTTTAAACCTACTATACTCCAACTTCTTTATGGTTCATATCCTCCAATACTACTCATAGATGCATTGAAATAAGCAAACAACACACGAAAAACAGAATCTGTCAAAGACAGAACAGTCTGTAGTAATCTGCAGGTTATGCCTACTTATGGAAATCCAAAAAAATCAAACTGAATTTTTAAATTTGCGGAATTTGTCTAGAAATCATCTGCAAAAATAATAAACTAAAAATCACGCTCCAGTAAAATCTCATGACTACTTTAGCAAGCGCTACCGATTCTGTTTTTCACACCAAGACCACATAAACTTCACACAAGTCTTCCCAAAGGTTCTACTTGGCACAAACACTAAACAAAACATGAAACCACATCTAATTAGAGGCTAGATGCAATATTTATTCCCTTACAGCAACAAAAACAAATAAAACAAAATAAAGTTGGGTTGCCTCCCAACAAGCGCTATCGTTTTACGCCCCTAGCTAGGCACAATGATTTCAATGATGCTCGTGTAAAAGATAACAATTGAAACATAAAGAGATCATCATGAAGAATATGACTAGCACATTTAAGTCTAACCCACTTCCTAGGCATAGGGATTTTGTAATCAAACAACTTATGGGAGAAACAATCAACTAGCATAGGAAGGGAAAACAAGCATAGCTTCAAAACTTTAAACACATAGAGGGGAAACATGATATTATTGCAATATGTAGAAGCATATGATCCTCTCTCATAATAATTTTTAGAGGCACCATGAATGAATTCAACAATATAACCACCACATAAAGCATTCTTTTCATGATCCCAAGCATATAAATTTTATTACTCTCCACATAAGCAAAATTCTTCTCATTCATAGTAGTGGGAGGAGCAAATTCAACAAAATAACTATCATGTGAAGCATAATCCAGTTGAAAACTAAAATCATGATGACAAGTTTCATGGTTATCATTATTCTTAATAGCATACAAGTCATCACAATAATCATCATGGATAGGAGGCATGCTTCCATCATAATAAATTGGCTTATCAAATCTTCGGGGACTAAAAATATCATATTCATCAAACATAGCTTCCCCAAGCTTGGGCCTTTGCATATCATTAGCATCATGGATATTCAAGGGATTCACACTAACAACATTGCAATGATGCTCATCATGCACATATTTTACGCCAAGCATTCTATGTAATTCTTCTTCTAGTACTTGAGCACAATTTTCCTTCCCATCATTTTCACGAAAGATATTAAAAAGATGAAGTATATGAGGTAACTGCAATTCCATTTTTTTGTAGTTTCCTTTCATAAACAAAACTAGTGATAAAACAAGAAACTAAAAGATTCGATTGCAAGATCTAAAGATATACCTTCAAGCACTCACCTCCCCAGCAACGGCGCCACAAAAGAGCTTGATGTCTACTATGCACCCTTCTTCTTGTAGACGTTGTTGGGCCTCCAAGTGCAGAGGTTTGTAGGACAGTAGAAAATTTCCCTCAAGTGGATGACCTAAGGTTTATCGATCTGTGGGAGGCGTAGTATGAAGATGGTCTCTCTCAAGCAACCCTGCAACCAAATAACAAAGAGTCTCTTGTGTCCCCAACACACCCAATACAATGGTAAATTGAATAGGTGCACTAGTTCGGCAAAAAGAGATGGTGATGCGAGTGCAATATGGATGGTAGATATAGGTTTTTGTAAACTGAAAGTATAAAAATATCAAGGTAGCAAGTGGTAAACGTGAGCATAAACGGTATTGCAATGATAGTAGGCAAGGCCTAGGGTTCATACTTTCACTAGTGCAAGTTCTCCCAACAAGGATAACATAATTGGATCATATTACTAGCCCTCAACATGCAACAAAGAGTCACTCCAAAGTCACTAATAGCGGAGAACAAACAAAGAGATTATGGTACGGTACGAAGCCACCACAAAGTTATTATTTCTGATCGATCTATTCAAGAGTCCGTAGTAACGTTCAATCTATCATAGAGTTCGTACTAGAATAACACCTTAAGACACAAATCAACCAAAACCCTAATGTCACCTAGATACTCCATTGTCACCTCAAGTATCAGTGAGCATGATTATACGATATGCATCACACAATCATAGAAACATCTATTCAACCAACACATAGAACTTCAAAGAGTGCCCCAAAGTTTCTACCGGAGAGTCAAGGCGAAAACGTATGCCAACCCCTATGCATAGATTCCCAAGGTCACGGAACCCGCAAGTTGATCACCAAAACATACATCAAGTGGATCACATGATATCCCATTGTCACCACAGATAAGCACGTGCAAGACATACATCAAGTGTTCTCAAATCCTTAAAGAATCAATCCGATAAGATAACTTCAAAGGGAAAACTCAATCCATTACAAGAGAGTAGAGGGGGATAAGCATCATAAGATCCAACTATAATAGCAAAGCACGCGATACATCAAGATCGTGCCATCTTAAGAACACGAGAGAGAGAGAGAGATCAAACACATAGCTACTGGTACATACCCTCAGCCCCGAGGGTGGACTACTCCCTCCTCGTCATGGAGAGCGCCGGGATGATGAAGATAACCACCGGAGAGGGATTCCCCCCCCTTCGGCAGGGTGCCAGAACAGGTATAGATTGGTTTTCGGTGGCTACAGAGGCTTTCGGTGGCGGAACTCCCGATCTAGCTTAATTTCCGAAGGTTTCAGTATTTATAGGAATTTTTGGAGTCGGAGCCAAGTAAAGGGGAGCTACGGGCCGTCCTCGAGATAGGGATGCTCGCCCCCCTACCCAAGGCGCGCCCTCCACCCTCGAGGACAGCCTGTGGCTCTCGTGGCCCAACTCTTTTGCTTCGGGGGCTTCTTTTGGTCCAGAAAAAATCTTTAAAAATTGGCTCATCAATTGGACTCCGTTTGATATTGCTTTTCTGTAAAACCCTAAAACAGGAGAAAAACAGAAACTGGCACTGGGCTCCAGGTTAATAGGTTAGTCCCAAAAATCATATAAATGTGTATAATAAAGCCCATAAGACATCCTACAAGGATAATATAATATCATGGAACAATAAAAAATTATAGATACGTTGGAGACGTAACGAGGGGTCTTGATCCCCAAGAGGAAGATACAAGGAGCAAAGCTCTCTTGGGTGTTTTAAAATACTTTGCTAACCTCACAAATAAGCTAGGGAAAGAGTATATAAAGGCTAGGGACAAAACTTGGGAAAGAGGGATACAAAGGACTAAAAAGTACCTAAAATAACGTAGCCACGGGAAAGGGTCCGGGCACCCGGACCGGTCAGGCGCGTCGGGTAGGGAGGACCGGGCACCTGGGGTCCAAAGCCCGGGCACCCGGGGTCGGCTGGGCGGTGCGGACCGGGCACCCAGGGCTGGTTGGCCGGGCACCCGGGGGTCGGCTGGACGCGGGCCAGGCACCTGGGGCCGGCTGGGGTGCAGCCCAGGCAGAGGCCGAGCACCCGGGGCTGAGATGGCCGGGCACCCGAGGTGTCCAGGGGGTTCGGCCCTCCCATTGTCTTCGAGCCCGTGCACCCGGGGTCCTTCTATCCGGACACCCGGGGTGTCTAGGGACTCCTCTCCTTCCTTCTCCTTGGTTCCTTCTTCGTACTCTTGTTCCATGGATGCTCGAACCTCCGTCTTCTCCTTCCCACGATCATTTTCGATGTACCCAAGAATGCATAGCGTATCTCTTTGAGGTAGAATCCCGTTCTCATATGAAACCGAACAAAACTCGGAGAGGAAGGAAGCGACCTCGTTCTCGATACTGCGTGCACGTGCTCTTGTCATTGGCCCTCTCGGTGCTTGCGGTTGTGATTGAGTGTCGGTGCGGGTAGTCGAGGGATGCTCCACCTCACTAACCCTAACTAGGAGGAGGTGGAGGAGTATATATAGTCTAGGGCCACAAAGGGGTAAGTGGGAGAGGGATACATGGGCCTCTGGCCCGATAACTGTGCGCAGACAGCATGTAGCGGACGTCCGCTGGGACACCGGACATCCGGTGGCACGGGAGATACCGGACGTCCGGTAACTCTCGGATTTTCGCTATTTATGTTCTGTAGTCAAAGTCATGGACGTCTAGTGGCCTCCGGTCGTCCGGTTGCCTGGGCGTCGCCGGTCGTCCGGTAGAGGCCGGACGTCCGGAGCCTGTAGATTTTCCAGCAGCTTCTCTTGATCCTTGTACTTGGTGTCCTCGCCGTCTTATCCAATGCTCCTAGCTGTTCCATGGCCTCCCTCTTGGTTCCTGGTCATGTATAGCACATATGTTTGAGGTAGTAGCCATGTCTCACATGTGGAAAAGTGAAGGTTTGGAGAGGAGCGAGTAAACATTGTGTCCAACGGTGTGTCCTTGAGGTCTCGTCGAAGTGAACATGTGGATGATCGTGGGATGCTCCGCATCAAGTTCACTCGGATTAACTATTTGCGATGAGCAAAAACAACTGAAATGGTTAGCCAGATCAAGGTGTGTGTGTGATAGATGGCATACAGTTCACTCAGATGAACTGTTTGCGATCAGCCAAAACAACAGAAATAGTTCTCCTGAACAAGATGTCTGTGATACGTGACAAACAGATTCATATTCAGAAATGTGTGTGATGTCCGACGACAAACACTGATGATTATTGCTAATAAGTTGTGTATGTTCTGGGCAAACGCTTGCTGGTATACAATTGTCAGTGATTGATGAAATCATCACCGACGGGTTCCCTAGTTTGGTCCGTGTGTGTTGTGATTTGCTCCGCCTATGGAACAACAACATATATATTTATAAGGACATGATTGCATAACCCAATTAAACATCCAATTACATAGGTGGTTAGTACACACGTGACATTTACACACACTAAAGAAAACTATTACATGCATAATTAACTATGATGAATGATCGCCTAATCATCATCTACTTCTTCTTGTGACGCTTGTTGTTACTGCTCTGCTGGTGGCTCGATCCCTCGTCGATTACAGGAAGGAAGCATTCCTCATGTCAACAATCTACTTGTGCATCTCGTAGCATGTGTAGATGTTCTTGGCCGAGAACTTGAGGTGAGTTTCATCCAGTCTCCGCGTCATGCCCCGTGCCAGGCTTCAGCATTTTCTTGGCATCCTCCTTCATGTTTTTGTAGTAGGGGTGGATGATGGCCGAGGCAAGGTTAACAAGGGAGTCATTCTCCTTCTTGCTGCCCCAGACCATGTAGTGGCCACGCATGTCAACAAGCTTCCTGCAGGCTAAGCCCATAACCTTGAGCGCTCTTACATCGTTGGTGGTGTCCACTGTAGCGAACATATAGTCAGGGTTGTTGACAAACCTAGCGAAATGCTCACAAGGCCTTGTGGCCAGGGAGTGGAGGTAGACGAGAATGTGATGGCACACAAACATAACTAGGCCATGACAACCTTCTGATCATACCCGGCATAACCGATGGTGTACTGGAGGTCGATGCTGACCACTTTGTACTTGTCATCCTGAGCAAGCAATTGCTCCATGGTGTTGTTGGAGTCCTCCACCACGGCCGGGTCATTGGTGTACACCAGCGAGAGGTCCTTCTCCCTCACATGGGTCTCCACTTGATGCACGCCGGACTCTGTTACAGATGCGCTAGATATCCTCTCTTTATGTGTCATCGTGGGTGTTCTTGTTTGTGTTGTGGGGCGCGGTCAAAAGGTTGAAGAGACTAAGGTTATCATGGCCGCAGGAATAAATGGGGAGGTCGGACGGACTGGAATATCAGCACATCCGGATGGTAGTTTTTGCAGCGCGTAACTCCATTGTGCTGCACGTAACTGCATCATGACGACTTGCACGATGCAACCATGTGCATATGCACTAGAAAAAGCATTTTTGTGATAATACGTGTTTGTCACACTAGGTCACATTTTCTGTCATGCATGTATATCCATGATGAATTTATGACAGAATGAAGATAGTCATACATGTGTTGTCGTAGAAGTATTCCATGACAACACTCAAGAAATTATCATCACGGAAGTGTCCACGTCCATGACGATAAATGGCGCGTCATGGAAGTGCTTTTGTCAAGGGTAATTGATATGTCTCCAACCTATCTATAATTCGTAATTGTTCCATGCTATTATAGTACAATCTTGTATGTTTATTATGCATTTATATGTCATTATGTATCATTTTTTGGACCTAACCTATTAACTTAGTGCTTGGTGCCAGTTGATGTTTCTTGCTTGTTTTTTGGTATTCTGGAATATCAGCACCAAACGAAGTCAAAATGCCACAAAACTTTTTGGATATTTTCTTTTGGACAAAATAGACACTAGAAGCTTCATGAGAGGGCCAAAAGACGAAGGAGGCCCACCTTTGCTCTAATTGACCTGATTCCACCTCTATAAATTCTCTAAAATCGAGAAACCAACACAGAGCCACACAAAATAATTTTTTTGCCGCTGCAAGGTTTTGTTCTCTTGAGATCCCATGTGGAGACCTTTTCTAGCACTCTGCCACTAGTGATAGAGGCGAGGTGATGCGGAGCATCCCAAGGTCATCCCCATGGACCTACCATCGTCTCACCAAGTGCCAACTGGACCCAAGACACACGCTCGAGCACGAGCTCTCGAGACCGAGGTGACTTCACTTCTCTCTCTACGTCGTTTCGATTCACACGAGACATGGATGCTATCCTCATCAGAAACTCTATGCGTACTCAGGTACCTCGGGAGCAACCATGGAGGAACCAAGGAAGAAGAGGAATCAAAGAAGGAAGACGGAGGAGAAGATGGCCAAGTCTCAGACCGGTCGGATGATCCAGACGAAGAACCGGATGATCCGAGCAGAAGCCAGATGATCCGGACCAACGTCCGGACGATCCGGATAATGTGTGCCCCGACAACAGAAGGCTACTTCGCCGAAGCCGGATCATCCGGACCCCAGCCCGGATCATCCGGCCACACCCGGACGTCCGGACCAGGACCCAAACATCCGGACCCCCCCCCCCCCCCCCCCCAACC
>LR738710.1:411488696-411594304 GCA_902687465.1 Secale cereale
CCCCCCGCTGCAAAGACGACACCGCCGGATCATCCGGACGCCGCCCCGGATCATCCGGACCCCCAAAGCCCGGATTATCCAGACCAACATCCGGATCATCCGGACAGTGCCTGCGTGCATGACTTTGGGCCGAGGCCCATGTACCCCTTCGCCCCTCCTAGCTTATTTAAAGGACTCCACCCATACTTTCTAGGGTTAGCTTTGTGTTAGCTCATCCAAAACCTTAGTTGTTCCTCTCCTACGAGACCGCGGCCTCTTCGGAGAAGATCCACTGGATTCAAGACCTCCTTTACAGAGAAGAACATCAATACCTCCTCACGGAGATGACTACCACTACTTGTATCGTCCTTAGTTGATCATGTATCATGTATCACTCTTTGTGTTCCCGAATCTAGCATTTGTGTGACCTAAACTTGTTGATTTGTGAGTTTTCTCCTTGTCCCTCTTGTGTTTTTCCTCGTGCCCCTCGTGTTCATCCTCGGGATCCCTCCTTTTCGTGAAAGATCGGCCACTTAGGGTTCCACCCTACATCATCTATGGTATCATGAGCCTTGGTTGATCACGAATTTGGAGCCCCACACCTTGTTTTCTAGCTTGTTTTTGCTGTTTTTCGTACAAATTTGGAAATCCCCACAAAAATAGCCGTACAGTTTTTTTGTGATTTGTGTGTTTTGATGAGATTTTGTTGATTGTGATCCGTGGTTGCGCTGTGTGACAAGAGGTTTGACATTCTCACCACCACCCCCCACCCTCAAATCCGCCCAAAACTCCCGAAAAATTCTTTTCCACCGAATTTTCACATCCTCCACAAGTTCATCCCGAGCAGTTTGACCCACCCGGATCATCCGTACATCCACCCGGATCATCCGGCTCCCACTCGGATCATCCGGCCAGACATCTGGATCATCCGTCCTTACCTGACGAAACTGCATTTTGTTGTTTTTCGCAGCCCCGTCCCCGCCACCGCAACAACCCTAGACACCCCTTCCGCAACACCCTCGACATATAACCCACCACCACCACCATTGCCTAACTAAAATCACTACGGTCTTACCTCTTTGTGTCTTGGATCATTTGAGTTGTGGTTTTCTTCGTTTCCGCATGTGTTTCGGCTATCTCGGAGCGGAACGACTTCGACAAGACCACCTCTCAACCTTGACAAGGATGGTAACATCGACGACCCATCGTTTTCTACCTTGCAATTGCATTGATGAACCCTCATCGACCATTTTGTGTAGCTTTCCCATCGAGACTAACCATTTGAGTATTGTCGGGCCACGACACTTGTGCACATTAGTGATGGTCATAGATATTGCATACTACATCATCATATCTCTGTGTGACACAAGAGTGTTCTGCATACACAATAGCTATCTTGAGCCGAGAAGCATGCATAAGTGGCCAAAGAAAGAGCTCACAAGCTTTTAAGCAAAGGAGCCATCCAAAGCTTATAAGCAAAAGAACAATAGCATCAAATGCCTTGCATCAAAAGAATCGTATGAGATAGCAATACATCATCTTGTGCTAAAGCATCGGCTCATCATACACTCATAGCATATTTGTGATAGGCAGTCGTTACATTGCCTCTTATAGGTCGTGCACAAGTGCGTATCCGCCTATTAAGCAATCGGTTAGTGTTTGTCTAGCGTTGTGCAACACGAGCATTTCCCGTGGATTCCACATTTCGCTCACTTTTGGTTGCACAACCACATTTATCTATCTGTGCGCGTGTTCCGTATGCTACTTATTGCTTGTGTTCTACTTGTTGCATTTTTTGAATCATTTTCAACATCATTGAATCTTACTCACTTGGTGCATTGAATTTTGCCACCATCCTATCCAAGCTCATCTCAAAGCTTTACTTGTGTAGGTGTGAGAATCGACAAGAATTGGTACCAATAGTGCTATTTCCGGGTTACATTATTGAGTGATCATTGATCCATTGTCAACTTCGGTCAACGTACATTTGGTATTGTCTTCTCCTTTCTCCCACTCACATACTTGCTTGTGACAATGGATAGGCTAAGTACATCTACGAACCCGCTCTTCGATGATCCTCAAGAATCGAACAAGTACGTCACCAAACTACATCTTTTCGGTGTCCAACGAGCTCTACATCAAGAAAGTGAAGCTATGCGAGAGCACATTGAGCAAGTCGCCGCCGACGCGCGAAAATTTGAAGCACGAACAAGAGAGCAATTTGACATCATCAACACCAACATGGTACTCAATTCGATGCGCTATGGACTTTGATAGTCAACCGACCTTCTTCTTCCGCATCTTCTCAAAGGCGAAGCCGCTCAAGTCGCCATACCGACTCCACGGACGGCTCAAGTACTCCTACATCAAACACTCTTCGTCAAGCCGCACGTCAAGATCGACATGAAAACCGAAATCCACTTCATGATAAGAGCTCCCAACGGCTACTTGACGAGCAAGCAAGTCAACATTGTCAAAACCAAGCTACACTTGAAAAAGCACAAGAACGGCAACGACTACGCCAACAACAACAAGAGCGCGCACACCAACACCAAGAAGAACAAGATGCCGTTGTTCATCGTCAAGCACAACAATGCCGAGAAGCTCCAGCTCTTGAGGCGCAACGAGCATTACGTGATTCACATCGCAATGTGGCAACTCGCAATTGACACACTTGTCAAGAAGAGGATTTCCTTCGCGATGAGATGCAAGAGAGGCGCCACCAAGCACGGATGCAAGAAGAAGTTCCTCATCAAGCGCGACAAGAGCAACAACCTCAACAAGAACCACAAGCACGGCAAGTGCACCATGACAATGAACATCTTCTCCGCCAAGAGCAAAATGAGATTGATAATCGTCCAAATCAAGAACGCTTCACAATAGGCAACCCAACAATGAAGAGCATCGCTATGGCAAGCTTAAGTTCACCATGCCAAAGTTTTCCGGAAGCATTGATCCCGAATACTACCTCTCATGGGCATTGAAGGTTGACAAGATCTTTCGCCTACACAACTTTGACGAAGAAAAGAAAATTGCAATGGCGTCCCTTGATTTCCATCACTATGTTCTCATTTGGTGGGAACAAATCATTGAGAGAAGAGAAGCAAAAGGCGAGCCTCCTATCACTACTTGGGCTCAAATGAAGGAAGTCATGAGAGCACACTTCATGCCAACACACTACAACCGTGACTTGTTCAAGAAGCTACAACTCCTCAAGCAAGGTACCAAGTCCGTTGAAGAGTACTACAAGGAAATGGAGATTGCCATGATACAAGCAAACATCACAGAAGATGTAGAACAAACGATGGCGAGATTCTTGAATGGACTCAACTATCCTATCAGGAAGATTGCGTACTTTCAACCATACACCAATCTCCTCGAGCTAGTACATCAAGCCACCAAAGCGGAGCGACAAGTTCAAGAGGACTACAAGTACTCCAAGTTCACCTCCAAGAACTTTGGCTCCTACAACCAAGCTTCAACGACTTCGGCTCCTCCTACCTCTACCAAGCCATCTACAAACTTCGGTGACAAGTCAAGCTACAAGAATGCGACTACATCAAGTCGGCCACCTTCAACAAAAAACTTCAAGCCAAGCGATTCATCATCTAAAACTCCAGCCGAGGACAACTCCAAGACAAGTTCCATCAAGAGTTTCAAGTGCCAAGGGCGAGGCCACAAGTCATTTGAGTGCAAGACCGTTCGTATCATGATCATCGATGATGATGGTTCTTATGACTCAATGAGCGACGATGAGATGGAATCCCTTGAACATGTAGCTATGCATCGACAAGTGAATGAAGATGAAGACCATCAAGAGTTTTCTGACAATGACTCGAGTCCCAATCTCTTTGTCTCCAAGGTCTTGACACTCCAACATCAACAAGATGACGATCAAAGATGTCACATTTTCCATACCAAGGCCGGCATCAACGGATGCTCCGTCAAGGTTATCATCGATGGAGGAAGTTGTCATAACTTGGCAAGCGAAGAGCTATGCGACAAGCTACAATTGGTGAAGTCGAAGCACCCTCATCCTTACAAGGTCTAATGGCTTAGCGACGCCGGAACTCTTCGAGTCGAGCACACCGTGCAAGTTTCCTTCAAGATAGGCGTCTACGAGGACACACTTGAGTGTGATGTGGTCCCTATGTCCGTGTGCCACCTTCTCCTTGGACGACCATGCCAATACGATCATGGAGTCACACACAATGGACGGACCAACCATTATAGCTTCAAGATGAAGGGTAAAGAGTTCGTGCTACGCCCAATGTCACCAAGTCAAGTAGCCGCCGACAAACATTTACCTACCAACCATCGTGAAGAGAATGGTGAGAGAGCGAACCACCAAAAGGAGAGTGAGAGCCACAAGCCAAATATGAGCGACTCCACGATGAGTGACAAGAAACAACTAGTGCTATTCGCCACCAAAAGTGAGATGAGAGAAGTGTGTGAGAACCCCTCGAGTGTCTTTCCCCATGTGCTTTTATGAAAAGGGGAAGCCAAACCTACTAACACTTCACCACCTCCACCTTTAGTGTTGTCTCAATTGTTACAGGAATTCTCGGACGTCTTTCCCGATAAGCTACCTCCGGGTCTGCCTCCACTTCACGGAATCGAACACCGCATCGACCTCATACCCGACGCACCACTTCCAAACAAGGGTCCTTACCGCGTCAACCCCGAGGAAACCAAGGAGATACAACGGCAAGTACAACAACTCATCGACAAAGGTCATGTACGTGAAAGCTTGAGCCCTTGTGCCGTTCCGGTTATTCTCGCGCCTAAGAAAGATGGAAGTTTTTGCATGTGCTCCGATTGTCACCCGATAAATGCTATCACCGTTAGATATCGTCACCATATCCCACATTTAGACGACATGCTTGATGAATTATGTGGTGCCACCATCTTTTCGAAAATTGACCTTAAAAGTGGCTACTACCAAATTCGCATTCAAGAGGGTGATGAGTGGAAAATGGCTTTCAAAACCAAGTTTGGGTTATATGAGTGGCTTGTCATGCCAATGGGTTTATCGGAAGTGCCCGGTTCATTTATGCGTCTCATGCATTTTGTTCTACAACCCTACATAGGCATCTTTGTCGTGGTTTATTTTGATGACATCCTCGTTTTTAGCAAGTCGCTTGAGGACCATGTGACACACATGTGTATGGTTTTACAAACCCTTCGGAAAGAGCGCTTATATGCTAACATGGAAAAACGCACTTTTGGCATTGACAAGGTCGTTTTCTTAGGCTTTGTCGTTTCTTCCCAAGGTGTTCACGTTGATGAAACTAAAATTGAAGCAATTAAAACTTGGCCTCAACCAACGAACCTCCAATAAGTGCGTAGCTTTCTTGGTTTAGCCGGTTTCTATCAATGTTTTGTGCAGGACTTTAGCACAATTGCTATTCCTCTACACGCCGTGGGTAAGAAGAACGCACCCTTTGTTTGGGGTCCTTCGCAAGACACAGCGTTCCTTAAGCTCAAATACTTGCTCACCCACGCACCACTTCTTGCCCTACTAAACTTTGATAAACCTTTTGAGATTCATTGTGACGCTAGTGGTACCAGCATAGGTGGTGTGCTCATGCAAGAAAAGCGCAACTTAACTATCCCATCTATGATAAACAACTATATACCTCGGTGCGAGTTTTGCGTGTTTGGAGTGAGTTCAAACTAAAATTGAAGCAATTAAACCTTAGACCCCATGAATTCATTCTTCATACAGACCATGAGACGCTCAAGTATCTCAAGGGTCAAACTAATTTGAACAAGCGTCATGCTAAGTGGAGTGAGTTCATCGAGTCTTTCCCCTATGTCATCAAGTACATCAAAGGCAAAGAAAATGTTGTGGGGGATACGCTTTCCCGCAAATGCATGCTTGTCACAAAACTTGAGTTGAATGTTATTGGCTTTGAGCACATAAAAGACTTATATGAGCATGATCCTTTCTTTGCAAATCCTTATGCTAAGTGTTTGACTCACACTTCTTGGGAACGTTACTACATCAAGGATGGATATCTTATGAGAGCTAACAAACTTTGCAGTCCTGAGTCTTCGCTTCGTTTGCTCCTTTTGCTGGAATCTCATGGAGGAAGACTCATGGGTCACTTTGGACATGACAAGACATTTTCTACACTCTCCAAGAACTACTTTTGGCCCAAGATGCTCCATGACGTCTCATGCCTCACCAACCGATGCTCTACATGTCGCAAAGCTAAGTCAAAAGCTCAATCTCATGTTCTTTACATGCCACTTCCTATTCCATACCATCCATGGGAAGACATAAGCATGGACTTTATACTTGGATTGCCTAGGACTCAAAATGGAAAGGATTCTGTGTTTGTTGTCGTGGATAGATTTTCTAAAATGGCGCATTTCATTCCATGTAACAAGATAGACGATGCTTCACATGTGGAAAATCTCTTTTTTAGGGAAATCATTCGTCTACATGGAGTACCAAAGACTATCGTGTCGGATCGGGACGTCAAGTTCTTGAGCTACTTTTGGAAGACTCTATGCGCCAAACTCGGCATGAAGCTCCTCTTCTCTTCGGCATATCATCCAAAACCGACGGCCAAACAGAGGTGACGAATGGCACACTTTCGACGCTTCTTCGCGTGTTGATCAAAAAGAACATCAAGGAATGGGAGCAATGCTTGCCCATCACCGAGTACGCCTACAACCGTGCAAGACATTCGACTACCGGCAAGTCCCCTTTCGAGGTCGTCTACGGCTTCAACCCGTTGTCCCCATTGGACATCCTACCTCTACCACTACAAGAGCGCATCAACTTGGACGCGCGTGCTCGAGCAAGCTATCTCAAGAAGGTGCATGAAGATACAAGAGCAACGATCGAGCGGCAAGTACATCGCCTAGCCTCCAAGCTCAACGCCACCAAGAAGCCAATGGTGTTCGACCCGGGAGATCTCGTATGGCTACATCTTCGCAAGGACCGTTTCCCCAATGAGCGCAAGTCCAAACTACTACCTCGTGCCGATGGACCCTTCAAGGTGCTAGCATGCTACAACAACAATGCCTACAAGATCGACATTCCACACGACAAGTACAACGTGAGCGATGTCTTCAATGTCAAGGATCTCTCCACTTTCCATGGTGATGAAGATTTCGATCTGAGGTCGGACCTTTCCCAAGGGAGGGGAGATGATGCGGAGCATCCCAAGGTCATCCCCATGGACCTACCATCGTCTCACCAAGTGCCAAGTGGACCTATGACACACGCTCGAGCACGAGCTCTCGAGACCGAGGTGACTTCACTCCTCTCTCTACATCGTTTCGATTCACATGAGACATGGATGCTACCCTCATCAGAAACTCTATGCATACTCAGTTACCTCTGGAGCAACCATGGATGAACTAAGGAACAAGACGAATTGAAGAAGGAAGACGGAGGAGAAGACGACCAAGTCTCAGACCGGCCGGATGATCCGGACGAAGACCCGGATGATCCGGGCAGAGCCCGGACGATCCGGATAATGTGCGCCCCGACAACAGAGGCTACTTCGTCGAAGCCGGATCATCCAGACCCCGGCCCGTATCATCCGGCCACACCCGGATGTCCCGACCAGGACCCGGACATCCAGACCCCCCGCTGCAGTGACAACACGGGCGGATCATCCGAACGCCGCCTCGTATCATCCGGACCCCCAAAGCCCGGATCATCCGGACAGTGCCTGCGTGCATGACTTTGGGCCGAGGCCCATGTACCCCTTCGCCCCCCCTAGCTTATTTAAAGGACTCCACCCATACTTTCTAGGGTTAGCTTTGTGTTAGCTCATCCAAAACCTTAGTGGTATCTCTCCTACGAGACCGCGGCCTCTTCGGAGAAGATCCACCGGATTAAAGACCTCCTTTACGGAGAAGAACATCAGGACGTCCTCACGGAGATGACTACCGCTACTTGTATCATCCTTAGTTGATCGTGTAACGTGTATCACTCTTTGTGTTCCTGGATCTAGCATTTGTGTGACCTGAACTTGTTGATTTTGAGAGTTTTCTCCTTGTCCCGCTTGTGTTTTTCCTCGTGCCCCTCGTGTTCATCCTCGGGGTCCCTCCTTTTCGTGAAATATCGGCCACTTAGGGTTCCACACTACATCATGAGGGGCCCGATCTTTCGAAGAGATGATAACTAATGATTTGGTGGAGTCGACTTTGATGATCCGACTACGAACGTGCACGACGGTGCGCCTTAGCAATCGCTAAACCAATCTCCTGGGGTTACTGACGATGCCAGAAGCACGATTAGCCTGACTACGAAGGTCTATTCCTGCATGCAATCAAAGAACAAACAAGAATATGATAAAGCAATCTGAATATTGCAAATATAGATAAAGTATTGATAAATATGGGGATCCGTAAGCGGTCTTGGTCTGGTCGTTGGACACAAACGAAGTACACGAAGTTGCAATGGCTAACTTTTGACTAAACAAATCCCAAAGAAAAAGCTATTAGATGGATCTACTTATATAGGAGCAAGGGGTGGCGGCCAAGGAGGTGGGAGGACGTCCCAGGGCAGCCTAAAACTAACCCTAGGCAGTACAAGGCTCATGGGCCCAAGTGGAGGTGATGCAACACCTTTGGACTTGTAGTTTGACTAAGATTCTGCTGCAGCGTCAGATTGTTTCATCGATATCTCAACGCTCCGGACGAATTTTAAGGTGAATCCAATTGGGTTGGAAAGTGTACGAAATGTAGTTTCCAACAAAGAAAGAATCACCCAATTCGGAGTTCGTATGAAGGAGTTCTTGCCGTTTTGAGTCAGATATGTCTGTGCAGTCCGAATCTGGATGCAGAACGTGAGAGACTTTGACTCTATCTTCTCTTGACCCAAAAGTGACATAAGAGAACTTTTTGAACATCACTTAAACTTTCCCTTTTCCCTTATCTTCATATGTGGATTGTACAAATGTCCCATACACCTGGAATTAGACATGGCACAAAAGTCTGTGAAGTATTTTTGTCCTGGATGACATAAATAAATTGTTGCATAGTTTGCATTAGAAATCACCTCACAAATATACATGTATGCAATATTTTTGGTCGTATCCAAGGTAGTCATGTAATCATCATCCTCCTTTTATTAAAAATAAAGCCGTCCTCGGCGTTGCTTAATCTAAAATGTGTGTAAGAAAATAGACAATGTGTACATGTTGTATATGTATATGTCATCCATTTTTACTTGTCTTAATTTTCGCACATATGACACATGTATAGATGAGTAAATTTCGTAATTCATAAAACATAAAGCCAAAATATTATCATGAGAGGTAGAAGGCATGAAAATATTGCAACTCAGTTTGCACAAATAAGTGAAGCTCTTCTTCATATCAAAAGATTGACAATGTTCATCATTAAACCATCCCAACATTGGTGAATAAACCTTACTTGCATGAAATTCACAGGCTACAACATGCTTAAATAAGCAAACATGCAATAAATCATTTGACATAGAATCGTCACCAAGATTAGAGGTCATATCAAAATGATTAAACATTGGCACAATTATTTTTAAATGTATTTTATCCAAATCTGATTTATTCTCTGATTCACATGACTTTTTTGCATCAACAGTTAATTCAATGGGTGCACTCAATATTGTTGGTATTTCAGTTGCTTGATCACATGAGGCATTCATGACAGTAACATGATTATCTAAACTAGGTGGTTTGCTCAAATCAACGGGTAATTCAATACATGAAGTATTCAACTTAACTAGATATGGATCATCCTCATGTGAAGTTATATCATCATTGTCTTTACTGTTACCTTGTCGCAAAGACGTAGCTGATGTAGGTACAGACTATGTACTATACACTTTAGATGATGGTGCGCTCACAATCGGAGGTGTCGCTGCTCTAGTAGGTGTAATGGTGGAGGAACCAACCGGTGGTGGTGAGCATGAAGTGGAATAGTAGTTGTCGTAGTCACACAATGCATCCTCCTGTATTTGTCTCTCAAATGTACAAGCACGAACATACATACCAGTAATGCAACGAGGAATATACTGAAATCTTGCGCGAATATCATGGTTCAAACCACAAAAAAATCTATTCATTTTATCATCCTCAGATTCTTCTATGTCACAATGATGCATATAAGATTTGAACTCTTGGTAGTAAGCATGAACACTGTTACTGCCTTGTTTTAATTGTTCCAATTTGCGAAGCAATTCACGGTGATAGTAAGGAGGAAAAAATTGTTGTCTCATTACAGCTTTCAAATCTTTCCAAGTTGTGGGTTGGTTATCAATATTTTTCTTACAGTGTACACAACACCAAACAGAAGAAAATCCAGTAAATGCTCTCGTGACAGCTCGTACTCTCTCAAGTTCAGAAAAATCATTGCTAGCAAAAAATAGTTCTACCTCAAACTCCCAAGCAAGATAAATAGCAGGATTAAACCTACCCTCAAATGAAGGTAAAGAGATAACTTGACCGTGTGCAGTGTGTATTGTCCCACGTCTCGTGATGGTAAAGATGTATCCATCATCCAAGAACTTCTGTCTCCGGTACCATGCAGCAGGTGGTGATAGGCAACCAACGGTGTCAAATAACTCCAAAGATTGAGTAAAGCGATTGCCATGTGAACGTACACAAACACGGTGTATAAATATGTGGAGCTGGGTTGGCTTTATATATGGTAGCAAAAGATTAGCACTAATCAATTCAGAGATGCAATGTTGAATAAACGCTCAACGACGGTACTGTGCTGGTCTTAGGCTAGACCGTGCTAGAGACGCGAGCCAAGAACACTAATGAGGTCACGGCGTAGCACAACGAGTATCAAGAAAGGATATGAAGTAGCTCTCGATAGGAAGATGTAAGTGAAAATCACAATGGCAGTAAAGATAATGATGAAAAACAACCGCCAAGCAAGATATACAACAAATCTCCCTCCAACTTTCCTCTTGAAAAGTTTGAGCCAATTTTATGATAATTTTTTCTACAGAATGCTACTGACTTAAGCTTTCAAACAGAAAAAGAATCGCTCAAATCCGAGCTTCTAAAACTGGCCTGAAAAACTAGAAGAAGCTGTGTTCGCGAACTTCGGAGGGCAAAAAGACCTATTTAGAAGCCGATTTTGAGGTGCGAAATATTGAACTAGCTCATGTAACTATTCAGATGCGACTCGTCGCTAGCTTTAATTTTAGTACTTGTGGAGCCAGAACGGACTTCGTATGCGGAAGATATGCCTGTTTTACTGAACAGTGCAGAAAACAGATTCCAATCCGAATTCAACTACGAGATTGACTCTAATAGATCCGAATTTTGTCTTTTTTCCTTTTTTCTCCTCACACTTTTTTTTCTCACACTTTTTCTTTTTCTTTTTCTTTCTCTCCTCTTTTTTTTTTCTCTGTCGTTTTTTTCTTTCTCCCTATTTTCCAAGACAAACTAGATAATATGCAGATTTGATCAAGCAAAGATGCGAACGACTTCAAGTATGATTGTGACAATGAACGATGGGTAGCACGAGGTGGAGATTACGTGGTGGACAGCGGAAGGGATAATGATGCATCGGCGACGTGACTAATGTGAACAGAACTCGAAACTCTAACAAACTAGACACTAAGACCAGCAACTCGACACGATGATGCAACCGATAATTCAATAATGCAAACAATGAAAAGAAAATTGCAAAGGCTCAGACTGGCCACGGCAACGGATGAATAGATCTAACTTTTTTTGTGGCTTTTCCTTGGATAATAGGTAAGAAAATAAATCTAATCTAGGAATAAATGGAAATTCTCACCGAGCAACCTGAAAACTGATACCACTTGATAGAGGTGAGGGGCCCGATCTTTCATGAGATGATAACTAACGATTTGGTGGAGTCGACTTTGACGATCCGACTACGAACGTATACGACGTTGCGCCTTAGCAATCGCTAAACCAATCTCCTGGGGTTACTGACGATGCCAGAAGCACGATCAGCCTGACCACGAAGGTCTATTCCTGCATTAAATCGAAGAACAAACAAGAATATGATAAAGCAATCTGAATATTGCAAATATAGATAAAGTATTGATAAAGATGGGGATCCGTAAGCGGTCTTGGTCTGGTCGTTGGACACAAACGAAGTACACGAAGTTGTAATGGCTAACTTTTTACTAAACAAATCCCAAAGAAAAAGCTACTAGATGGAGCTACTTATATAGGAGCAAGGGGTGGCGGGCGAGGAGGTGGGAGGACGTCCCAAGGCTCATGGGCCCAAGTGGAGGTGATGCAACACCTTTGGACTTGTAGTTTGACTCGGATTCTGCTGCAGCGTCAGATTGTTTCATCGATATCTCAACGCTCCGGATGAATTTTAAGGTGAAACCACTTGGGTTGGAAATTGTACGAAATGTAGTTTCCAACAAAAAAGAAGTCACCAAATTCGGAGTCTGTATGAAGGAGTTGTTGCCGTTTTGAGTTAGGTATGTCTGTGTAGTATGAATCTGGATACAGAACGTGAGAGACTTGGACTCTATCTTCTCTTGGCCCAAAAGTGACGTGAGAGAACTTTTTGAACAACACCTAAACTTCCCTTTTTCCCTTATCTTCATATGTGGAGTGTACAAATGTCCCATACACCTGGAATTAGACATGACACAAAAGTCTGTGAAGTATTTTTGTTCTGGATGACATAAATAAATTGTTGCATAGTTTGCATTAGAAATCACCTCACAAATATACATGTATGCAATATTTTTGGCCCTATCCAAGGTAGTCATGTCCTCATCAACTAGTAGAGAAAGGGCCTAATGAGGTGGACATCACTCACATAGTTACACACATAGCCCCAACTGATACATATACATGACCAATTACTAGAACTCGCGCGCGCAAATTAAATTACCAGGTACTTTCGTTTCTTGGTAATGATTCTAATGTTCATGAGAATATGATGCTGCCTAAGTTGGATACATTTGTCTTTCTTACAAATGAAGGGCCTAGCTTGGACAAGATGGATGAACGTTGGAGCAAGATCAAGAATGGAGATGATGGAATGCGCAACGGGAGCAAGAACGGAGTTACAAGTGATGATTTCAGGACGTTGAAGCCACGATAATGAGTCGGAGAAGCCTTGGACTTTATATACAAGATGCCACTTCGTAGATTTCATCCAGAGACTATTATTGGTGCTGCGTCACCTTATTATTGGGCCAGGCCCATGTAATTTCGAAATAGTAAAGTATAGGCTGTTTTTAGAGTCCTTATGTATGGGGAAAACAGAGTTAGGGTTTGTTTCGGACCCCTTCTCAGCGGGGCCACAAAATTCCCCCTCTCTTTCTCCATATATACAGCCCTTTGGGCGTTGTTTAGATTTGGGGTTTTGTTTAGATTAAAGTTCGCCATAGCTGCAACTTCGCGTACATCGTTTGTGTTGAACGACCAGACAAAGGCGTCACAGAACCCCACCTTGATCAATAAATCTTTTCCTCTTATATTCGCAATATCTAGATTGCAATCTTAGTTTCTTGCTTGTTCTTCGTTTGCTTGCAAGAAATAGACCCTCGTGGTCAGGTTGATCGTGCTCCGGCGTGGTCAATAACCTCTCGGAGTTGTTCTAGCGATTGCTAAGGCGCGACGTCCTCGCATGTTCGTAGTCGAATCGTAAAAGTCTACTCCACCTAAAACGATAGCCACCATGTCATCGAAAGACGGGACACCTTTGCCTCTATCAAGTGGTATCAGGTTTCCAGGTTGCTCGGTGAGATTTTACAGTTTTTCGTAGATTTGATCAAGTCTGTTCTTCATATCTACAGTCCACGAGAAAAGCCAAAAAAATAGGGTTAGTTCATCATATACGAACCAGTTTGAGCCATTGCATAATCTTTTCCGTGTTTGCTTAGTTGAATTTGCGGTTGCATCGTCGTGTCGAGTTTCTGGTCTTAGCTTCTAATTCTTTAGAGTTTCGAGTTCTGTTCATAGTTTGTCACGCCGCCGCCGCACCATATTCATCGCTGCTGCCATACCACCACCGCTACCATATCCCACCACCGCTGCCATATCCCACCATCGCTGCCATAACCTACCACCGCTGCCATATCCACCACCATTCCGAGTACTTTTCATATTAGGTTTGTTCTCGAGATCCATCTAGTTTCGGATTCATGTTTCCTTGCCTGCGTAGGTCTCGGAAAAAAGAGTCTGGAGACCCCCGGGCAGTTTTTAGGCCAAAATTTCGACATGTGAAAATATTTTTCCCTATCCTATTTTTAGGCTTTTCTGAGTCTTTTGAGACACGTGCCATCATACTGTTTTTACCGCACTTTTTCGTCGTCGCTGCCTTGATTCTGAAAAAAAAATCGTCAAGAAAATTTTGTGCCTATCATCTTAGTTTGACTTCGGAAGAGTTTTGAGACACTCGCTAGTATAGTGATTTTTAGCAAAAAAAAGGAGCACAAAAAAAAAGAGGCGAAGAAAAATCCAGAGTGTGATTTTCCCTTGATTACGTGCAACGCCATGATTTTGTTAGTGTTCTAGGCTCGCGTCTCTAGTACGGTCTAGCCTAGGAGCAGCACAATACCGTCGTTGAGCGTTTATTCATCTTTGCATCTCTGAATTGATTATTGCTGACATTTTTGCCACTATATCATAAGCCTTCCCAGCTCCACATACATCTTCGTCGTGCGTTTGACTCTCCCTGGTAATCGCTTTATCCAAGCTTTGAGTGTTTTGAGTACCACGGTTGCCGATCACCACCTACTGCTGGGTAAGAATTGGTAAGAATTTGAGATTTGCTTGACGGATTTGTGACGCCCACCACCACCATTTTCTATTGCTGCTAACCATGCCAGGATCACAAGTCGACAAGACTGACTGGGAGAACATGACGAACAAGGAGTTGCATGATAAATTTCACCAAATGATGGGTCAACAAGTAGAAGATGTGATGAGCAGTTTTGGTGACGCAGTAGCGAGGATGGATGGCATTGAGAAGTCAATTGACACCAAGTTGGATGCCAAATTTGCCGAAGTGCTTGCACGTCTACCTCCATCTGCTGCACCATTGCAACAACAACAACAACAACAACAACAACAACAACAACAACAACAACAACAACAACAACAACAAAAACAACAACAACAACAACAACAACAACCACCTTCACGTCGTGAAACAGCCCTCCCCAAAGCGTGCCGTGTCCGTCTTGAGCCTGGCCAAACTATTGGTACTGCTGTTGATACTTATGTGGCTCCTGCTTCTGCTGAGGAGGAGGACGATTGTGCGGGAGATTACGAGGATGACGTTGATCAAAATCTGAACTACGTGCAACCACCACCACCAGGTCATCCACATGCAAATAATCACAACGGTAGGGCTGCACCACACCCTCAGGTACGAGATCATGACCATCTCCCCAAACTAAAATTGAATATTCCACCATTTGAGGGTAGATATGTTCCTGATATATATATTACTTGGGATTTAGAAACCGAACAACATTTTACATGTTTAAAATATCTCGAGGAGAGATGTGTTGCTGCTACTCTTTGTGCTTTCACTAGTTTTGCTTGTGTGTGGTGGTCTGAATATTGTAGATTATATCCGGATAATATTCCAACTACTTGGGCTGCTTTGAAAACGGCTATGCGTACTCGTTGGGTTCCACCTTATTATCAACATGAATTACTTCGAAAATTGCAGCGTTTAAGACAAGGAAAAGATTCTGTAGAGGAATATTATCAGGAATTACAAACTGGCCTGATTAGATGTGGTATTGTTGAGGATAATGAGGCTATGCTTGCACGTTTTATGGGTGGCTTAAATAGAGAGATTCAGACAATTCTAGAGTATAAGGAGTATAATAATATCACTCGTTTATTTCATCTTGCTTGCAAAGCTGAACGTGAAGTGCGAGATCGATAGGCCTTGGCGCGAACAAATTTTTCTGCAGGTCGACCTTCATCATGGACACCGCGTGCATCATTTACTTCGACACGTCCGGCTGCACCACCGCCTACTTCAGCCGTCACTTCTAGCCGTGATGAAAGCAAACATGCACCACCACCATCAACCAGGAGTACAACTTTTGGTCCTGCGCAAAGCTCTTCTTCATCCATGGCATCCACAGGGCCAACACATGATGTTATATGTCGTTGTTACACTAGTCGTGGTCACTATGCGAGCAAATGCCCATCTCAGCGTGTCATGATTGCTACTGAGGATGGTGGTTATGAGTCCGCTAGTGACTATGATGAGGAGATTTTGGCTCTTATTACACATGAAGAACACGGTGGAGATATTCTGAAAATGAGACGCAATACATGGCTCCTGAAGATGCTGACAGGTATGAATGTTAGATTGTTCAACGTGTTTTGAGTGTGCAGGTCACACAAGTGGAGCAAAATCAAAGGCATAATTTTTTCCATACAAAGGGAGTTGTGAAGGACCGTTCTATTTGCGTCATCATAGATGGAGGGAGCTGCAACAACTTGGCTAGCATGGAGATGGTGGAGAAGCTATCTCTTAGCAGAAGACCACATCCACATCCTTACTACATCCAATGGTTCAACAATAGCGGCAAGGTTAAGGTAACACGTATTGTTCGTGTGCATTTTAGTATCTCCACATATGCTGTTTATGTTGATTGTGATGTGGTACCCATGCAAGCATGTTCCTTATTACTTGGTAGACCAAGGCAATTTGATAAAAAATATGTACACCTTGGTAGAAACATTTAGTATACTCTTGTTCATAAGGATAAACGTATTACTTTACTTCCTATGTCTCCTGATTCTATTTTGAAAGATGATATTAATAGAGCTAATAAAGCAAAACAGGAGCAAAATAAGAGTGAAAATCAGATTGTGGCAAAAGAATTTGAGCAACAATGAAGCCTAATAACACACCATCATCCCATGTTGCATTTGAAATTAAATTAACAAGTGGATGTTTACTTTCCACCAAATCTGATATTGATGGTCTAGATTTCAACAAATCTTGTTGCTATGCTTTTGTGTGTAAAGAGGCATTATTTTCATTCGAGGACGTGCCTTCCTCTTTGCCTCCTGCTGTCACTAACGTTTTGCAGGAGTTCATGGACGTCTTTCCACAAGACGTGCCACCGGTATTACCACCTATTCGAGGGATTGAGCATCAGATTGACTTAATTCCCGGTGCATCGCTACCCAACCGCACACCATACCGTACCAATCCAGAGGAGACGAAGGGGGTTATGCGTTAAGTACATGAGTTACTCGACAAAGGTTATATATGCGAATCTCTTAGTCCTTGTGCTGTTCCTATTATTCTAGTGCCAAAAAAGGATAGTACATCGCGTATGTGTGTTGATTGTAGAGGCATTAATAATATTACTATTCGTTATCATGTCAGGACTGGTTTCCAAATAAAATATTTATTGAGAAACCAACCTTTTTATCGGACCAACATAGAAGAATCCTTCTTACTGGTAGACAAATCCTTGTTACAGAAATCCAGAGTACTGAATATTATACAGGGTTGAGCTGAGGCAGCTCAACAATTTATTACAAGCACGCCGATATTTTACATAAAGGCGGATATGACACAAGGGTTGGGTGGCATAACAACTGACTCGTAATGAAAGTGGTGGTGGATATGTCACAGTGTAGTGGGTGACACGACTCCAATATCTTATAGCTCATCGAGTGTCGGAGTGAGACTCGATGAATTTATTTGGGGTAGCGGAAGCGTTTATAATATAGTGATCAACTCGAGGATCGAAAGAGACTGACTGGGACTCCTCTAGGCGTCGGACTCGCTATCGAACTCTTCATCCATGAGATCGCCTTCGTCAACATCTGGCCAAATCAACAAGCCAGGTGAGTACTTTGAATGTACTCGCAAGACAGTTCGGACGTAAGATATAACGAATGCAAACATGATGCATATGAACAGACAAGCATATATGTACTCAGAAAATAAATTTGCGCTGCATGTTAAATAAAAGGAAATCAGGCGGTAGTCCTCCCGAAATCCCGAGAAAAGAATACCGATCGAGTGTTTGAAGCGACGCCTCCAAAGGAAAAATAAACAAAACATGCCACAATCGGACGTCTAAGCGACGTCACATAAAGGGCTTATATCAAAATAAATAACGAGAATGCCATAGTCGGACGTCTAAGCGACATCACATAAAGGGCTTATATCAAGAGTAAATAACAACGATGCCACAGTCGAACGTCTGAGCGACATCACATAAAGGGCTTATATCAAAAGTAAATAACAATGATGCCACAGTCGGACGTCTGAGCGACATCACAGAAAGGGCTTATATAAAAAATAAATAACGAGAATGCCACAATCGGACGTCTGACCGACATCACATAAAGGGCTTATATCAAAAGTAAATAACGAGAATGCCACAATCGGACATCTAAGCGACATCACATAAAGGGCTTATATCAAAAGTAAATAACGAGAATGCCACAGTCGGACGTCTGAGCGACATCACATAAAGGGCTTATATCAAAAGTAAATAACGAGAATGCCACAGTCGGACGTCTGAGCGACATCACATAAAGGGCTTATATGATCATTCAAAACCAAGTAGTATTCTTGAAAGTAAATCATCTCACGGAAACATGTAGTACAGAAATAACTGGCTAGTTCAGATTAACACTCGGCCGGTCTACCACTCATAAAGCTATATTAAATCACTAGTGTCTATCACGGAGACTAATACGGATACTGACGCTAGGCCATAGACATGGCTACTCAAAAGGGCTTTGACTCTGCAGAGCTTGTACTCTTCAATCACTGCAAACGGATTTCGGTAGTCACAAAGGACTAGTTCCATTTACGGTATTTTAGCAGAAACACAGCTAACTAGTACACACCTATTCCACATCCCGCTGCCCGGAATCACCCTAGGAAACGTTCACGAAAAACTTTAAGATGGGGAGGCTACAACCTCGAATAGCAAGGGATCAAATTTATATCCCGCGCTCTAAGGGGTGCCCCCCTCTCGGTCCCAACCGGAAACACCCATGCCCCCTGACCGGATGACGGGCTTTAATCCAGGGCCATGGAACCCTCATCCCGGCCCCTCTATTTGGTGTGTACCAGGAAAGAGGTTTGTAACTGACTAAACCGTATTCTTTGCAGAAGACGTGTGAAAGTACCAAAAGGGAGACGAACGGGATCATGTCGTGATCCACGTTAACACTGGGGGATAACGGTTGACTGGCATGCTTCAACAATACCATCTTACAACCTATCATGTCACCACATGATCAGGTTGGCTCACCATTAACTTTCGAAGCTCACACGGAGCTTGCCTTGCATGAAATATATATCATCCACAAAAATGCTTATATAATCATGCCATGAGTAAACTACTCAAGCAACATGCAAAACACTCATCATATCAAAGGTTCAAACATGCTTGTCTTGTTCGGAGTAGTCGGAGTCTAACCCGGTGAAGTTCATGGCTCCGTCACCTCCTTCGGTATCTACGGATACTAACATAAATATGTTGCGCATATAAAAGTTGTCCCAAATCTTTTTCAAATAAATATGATCAAAAACTAGACAGAAAAATTAAGAGGACAGAAAAAGAATCAACTCAAAATCATCTTTTGTTTAAAAGTTATTAAGGTTTTGTCCAGGGACTTGTCTGTAATGAAACAGAAAGTTTCCAGGGCTTGATTATAAAAATAGAAAACGATTCAGTAAGAATTACGCCAGCTGAAAAGGGAAAGTGTATTTAGCCCGAAGGTGTTTTCCTGAAAAACGATTCGAATAACACAGAGAGGCTCACGAGGGGGTCCAACCCGTCAGGTTTGAATCTTCGAACGGAAAAACAGAGCGCGCCGGCGCCCGAGAGCCACGGTGGTCGCCGGCGCCGATTCACGGTGAGGTAGGGGAAGTGGGTGGTACCTACGGGTTCACGGTGCTCTTCTGCGTCTGTGGGTAGTGGAGTTGGACGTCGGCGAGCACCAGGTCGACGGCGACCTTCTCTCCGGCGGACGGCGGTTCGGGTGGTGGTGGATCTCGCCGGGGAGAGCTGCGGAGGTCAAATTGAAGTGGGGGTTAGGCATCTAGGTGCGTCAGGAGACTACTGGCACGACTAGGGAGGTGGAATAACTCTCACTAGAGAGGGAGCTGCCGGAGCCCGAAGCGGATCGGGGCGGCCGGAGTTGGGGAAGAAGGGATCCCCGAGGTTCTTCCAGTGGCTGGGCGGGGTCTGGTGAGATGGTGGAGCGGTTCGGAGTCGAATGCGAGCTCGGGGCCGCTAATTATAGCCGTCCGAGGCGGTTGCCGCGAACGGTATAAGTCCGGCGAGCGATCACGGCGAGTCCGTGGCCGAACGGGTGGCTTAAGTACTTGGGCATCAACGTGATGGTCTACTGGTTCCATCCCGATGCAGAGCTTAGCAAGACATGGGAGTTTATGGCACTTTCTCAACGGAACGGCCGTGCGGCCACGTCGATGGCAGAGAGCGTGCGCTGCGCCTCTCAGGCCACGGCGACGGTGCTGTAGCGTGCAAAGGGGAGGAGACGGTCACGCGGAGCTATCAGGTGGCTTGGGCGGTGCCGAACAGCGTCGCTTTGCAGGGTGGCCCTTGTTGGCCGCCACGGGTGGCTCTGCCGCCGCGGAAGACGCCGACGGAGGCAGGCCACGACGCCACCGATGCCCGCAACCGGCCAAGCGAGAATGCGGCGCTCCGGATAAGGGAGAGGAGCAGTGCAGCAAGGCGCCAATGCAACAATGGCGAGATTGACGCGACGGTCTGATGAAACTGCACTGTCGACTGAAACTTCAGTGAGCTTTTTTCTGAATTTCGACAGAAACAGTGCACACCAACTGTTTGAAGAAATGATTCAGGCACTTGCCGAATTTTTCTTGAGCTGATCTTTGGTGAGGTGGTCTCTTGATGCATCTAGAGGCTTCCTGAATTTCTACAGATTTTTAGGAAGAGAGAAAATATGAATTTCACCAAAAGTGGCAAATCTGGTCCAAACTTGCAGCAAGCAAAATTTGAAAATTTTGAACTATGGACCAGGAGACTTGATGGATCTAGGTTGAGGATACTAAGGACTAGTCAGGGGAGTTTGGTTGGAAGCAAAACTCAAAAGGAAACTAGGAGTTCCTTTGTAAATCACCAAGGCTCAATTTAAATGACAGAAAATGTTTTTGGGTAAAATAACTAGAAGAAAAAAATAAAGGAGGTTGAAACCTACTGGAATTGATTGTAGACTTGCCCTTGGTGAGAATGAAGGTTTTGGGAAGAAAGATCTTCATTGGGTGTCATGGCAAAAGAAAAGTTTGATGGGAGAGAATAAGCCCAAGGTTTTATAGGAAGACTTTTCATAAAAAAAAGAAATTGCAAAACTCTTTTGAAAATAATTTGTGTTGAGCCAACACAAGGTGAAAACCTCAAGACCGGAAATCAAGGTTGAGAAGGACATGGAAATCTTTTGTCATAAAACATTTGAGAAGGAGGGGTTTTAAGAAGGACTCAAATATCCTTCTTCCAAAAGACCAAAGAATTTGATGAAAACAAATCCAAATTTTTTGGAGTGTTACAACACCTACCCCCTTAGGAAAAATCTCGTCCCCGAGATTTTAGCTGATCCGCAAATAGGTGTGGGTACTCTATCCGAAGAAAATCCTCTCTTTCCCATGTTGCTTCATCCTCGGTGTGATTGCTCCACTGAACCTTGAGAAATTTAATTGTCTTTTGACGGGTCCTCCTTTCAGACTCCTCCAATATTTTCATTGGGCGTTCCCTGTAGGTGAGGTCTGGTTGCACATCAATGTTTTCATGAGATACGTGCTTCTTCGGGTTGCTTACACATTTCCTCAACTATGAGACGTGGAACACGTCGTGGACGTCTGACAGCTCTTTGGGTAGGTCTAGTTGGTAGGGTACTGTGCCTCTCCGTGCAACTATACGAAAGGGTCCAATAAACCGTGGTGCTAGCTTTCCTTTGACTTTGAATTGCTGCAGGCCCCTCATAGGGGATACACGTAGATACACATTTTCACCGGGTTCAAAGCCGACTTCACGATGTTTTTGATCGTAATAACTCTTTTGTCGGCTCTGGGCTGTCTTGAGTCGGTCCCTTATTAGTCTAACCTTCTCCTCAGCTTCCATGAGCATGTCTGGGCCGAAGATACGACTGTCTCCTGTTTCTGACCAATTTAATGGTGTACGGCATCTTCGTCCGTACAAGGCTTCAAAAGGTGCCATTTGCAGACTGGCTTGGTAACTATTGTTTTATGCGAACTCGGCATACGGCAAGCTTGCTTCCCAACTGGTCCCATAGGTGAGAACACATGCCCTCAGCATGTCTTCTAGAATTTGGTTTACCCGTTCAGTTTGTCCTCCAGTCTGGGGGTGATATGCTGTACTGAATACTAGTTGTGTTCCCAGAGCCTGCTGTAAATGATCCCAAAATTTAGAGACGAATTGAGTGCCTCTGTCGGATATTATAGTCTTCGGAACCCCATGCAGGCAAACTATACGGGAGAGGTAAAGTTTGGCAAGCTTCTAGGTGGTGTGGGTTGTCTTGACCGGGATGAAGTGTGCCACCTTAGTTAATCTGTCTATGATGACCCATATGGCATCATTTCCGTGTTGTGACCGAGGTAGTCGGACAATAAAGTCCATCCCAATATCGTCCCATTTCCACTCAGGTATCTTGTTTGGCTGTAATATTCCTGCTGGTTTTTGGTGCTCGGCTTTAATGCGTTGACATGAATCACAACATGCAATGAATGTGGCTATATCCCTTTTCATACCGTGCCACCAAAATCTTTCCTGAATGTCCTTGTACACTTTGGTCCCTCCGGGGTGAATTGAATATGGAGTGGTATGGCCTTCTGCTAGAATTTGTTGTTTGAGGTTTTTCATATTGGGTACGCAAAGCCTATCTCCGAACCATAATATTCCCTCTACGTCTATGACGAATTCTGAGGCCTTGCCCAGACTCACTTTTCTTTTTATGCCATCGATGCTGGGGTGTCCATGCCGAGCTTTCTTAATCTGTTCTATTAGTGTAGGCCGTATTTCCAAATTTGACACTTCGCCTTCGGTGACCATCATCAAGTTTAGTTTGGCGAACTCCTGTTGAAACTCAGGTCTCAAGTTTTGTAGACTGCCGTTGTCCGAGCTCGGGTTACGAATGAGAGCATCTGCCACTACATTCGCCTTTCCTGGATGGTAGTGAATGCCAACATTATAATATTTCACTATTTCCAACCAGCATCGTTGTCGTAAATTGAGTTCTGGTTGTGCGAAAATATATTTGAGGCTTTTATGGTCCGTATATATTTCACAACGATTCCCGAGCAAAAAGTTCCTCCACTCCTTGAGTGCATGAATGACTGCTGCCAATTCTAGGTCTTGAGTAGGATAATTTTCTTCATGCTTTCGTAGTTGCCTGGAAGCGTATGCGACTACCTTGCCTTCTTGCATCAGTACGCATCCGAGGCCCTTCCGGGATGCGTCACAATACACTTCAAAACTTTTGTGTATGTCTGGTACAACCAACACTGGGGCTGTTGTTAATTTCCTTTTGAGTTCCTGGAAGCTTTTCTCACAAGTTTCAGTCCACACAAATTTCTTATCCTTCTTGAGTAACTGTGTCATTGTTTTTGCTATGGTGGAAAATCCTTCAATAAACCTTCGGTAATATCCAGCCATTCCTAGGAAACTTCGTACATCTGTTACGTTGGCCGGTGGTTTCCAACCAAGTACGGCCTTGACTATTTCTGGGTCCACATCAACTCCTTCTTGGGTCAGTACGTGGCCTAGAAAACCAACCTGTCTTAACCAAAATTCACATATGCTGAATTTGGCGTATAGTTGATGTTTCCTTAATTCTCCCAGTACAATTCGGAGATGTTCGGCATGTTCTTCTGGTGTCTTGGAATATACCAGGATATCATCGATATACTCCACAACAAATTTGTCCATAAATTTCATAAACACTTTGTTCATGAGGTGGACAAAATATGCGGGGGCGTTGGTCAGTCCAAACGGCATTACTGTAAATTCATAAAGTCCGTATCTGGAGGTGAATGCTGTCTTCGGGATATCTTCTGTCCGTACTTTTAAATGGTGATACCCGACCTTAAATCAATTTTTGAGAAAACCTTGGCTTGCGCGAGCAGGTCAAATAAATCATTTATCGGCGGCATCGATTTTTTTTTTGATGGTGACCATGTTGAGTGCTCGATAGTCATGCACAATCTCAGCGTCCCATCCTTTTTCTTGGCAAATAATACTGGTGAACCCCAAGATGAGGAGCGGGCCCGTATAAATCCTTTGTCCAGTAATTCTTTTATTTGCTTCTTTAATTCTACCAATTCGGAGGGTGCCATTATGTATGGTTTCTTGTAAATGGGGGTGGTTCCAAGTGGTAGCTCAATGATGAACTCTATTTCCCGATCTGGTGGCATGCCTGGCAATTCTTCGGGAAATACGTCTGAGAACTCACATACTACTGAAACCTTTTCTAACTCTGAGGTGTCTACCTTGTTGAATCTTGGTTGTCGTGATACTGGTCGTTCTTGGGCTACAACTCTTATCGTCTTTCCGTGATGATGAGTAAGAATTACGGTCTGATTGAAGCAGTCGATAAATCCTTTGTTGATGGTTAACCAGTCCATACCTAGGATAACATCCAGTCCCTTATTTTCCAATACGATGAGGTTTGCCTGAAACTTTGGTCCTTCGATCTCAATAATCACACCTTGGCAGTAACTTTGAGTGATCTGCTTACTTCCGGGGGACTTGATGGTCATTGATTTTCCCAAGGGAAGCATCGAAAAATCATGTTGCAAAGCAAAGTTCTTTGAAATGAACAAATGAGAAGCTCCAGAATCAAAGAAAACCGTGGCAGGTATTGTGTTGACAGGGAACATACCGAGTACGATATCCGGGGCATCTTGTGCTTGCTCCTTGGTCACATGGTTCAAGTGACCTCTCTTGTGGTTGTTATTGGGGTTGAAGTTGTTACGCTTGGGTACTGAATTGTTTCCATTGCTGTTCGGCTTTGGGGTCGAGTTCCTTGGTTTTGGGCACTGTTTGGCATAGTGTCCCTCTTCTCCACAAGCGTAGCAAGTAACGCGTGGGCGATACGCAAAATCCTTGTCCCTTGCATGAATTTTTTTTGTTCGGGCGTGGATCATTGGTCATGGATTTGTTCGCCCCATTTTTCTGAAAATTAGTTTTGTTCCGGTTGTTGCGAGTGTGTGTAGTCTTATCCCTTTTTCGCTTGCGAATATCTTCCAAGCTGCGGCGCTCATTTTCCAAGGTAATAGCTTTGTCCACAAGTGTCTTGAAATCAGGAAAACTGTGCACGACCAGCTGGCATTTAAGTACAGGTGCCAGACTGTCTAGGAATTTTTCCATCTTTTTATTTTCAGTCATATGCTCTTCGTTGGCATAACGAGATAATCGTGTAAACTGGCTATTGTACTCAGTCGCTGTCATGCCTCTCTGCTTGAGGTCATCAAACTCCCTTTTCTTGATCTTCATAATGCATCTAGGGATGTGTGCCCCACGAAAACCTTCCTTAAAATCCTCCCAAGTGATATCATTTTCATTGGGGTGCATGTGTAGGAAATTTTCCCACCATGATGCAGCTGCTCCAGTGAGGTAGTGCGGTGCATATAGTACCTTTTCACGGTCCGAGCATTGTGCAATAATTAATTTCCTTTCAATGTCTCGAAGCCAATCATCGGCCTCAAGCGGTCTGTCAGTGTGAGAAAATGTTGGCGGACGTGTCCTTTGTAGTTCACACAAATTTGAATGTTGCTGATGTGGTTCACGGTGATTTCTCATATTGATAACATGGTTCATCATTTCTTGGTGCTGCTGCTGAATATGCTCATAAAGGCGGCATACTTGAGAAAATGTTGTTTCACTGCCCTGCCGACTTGACTGCCCCTGCGTGAAATTGTTACTTGTCTGGGTACCATAATTTTCCTCCGGCGGACTTGGCATGGAACGAGTCCAGGGGCGAGTCATTTTTCACTCTGGGGTATTATTGCAGAACTCATGAGAAAAAACTGAGTGGCAAAAATAAACAAATCGTTTTTGCAAAAGCAGAAAATATGCGAACTCCAAAGATTTTGCAATAAAATACTTGATTGCGCATGAAGAAGGACCGCTTAGTACATATCTTACACGCGAGTCGTAATTATACAATACATCACTCAGGATGCGCGTACACATTCCTGACATGTTATTTAGGCTAGTGCACTTCTCCGAGTTCCTACATGATGTGCACACAGACTACTTCTCACCAACCTATTTTACATATATCATACAAGCGGACACATCGCGCGGCGGACATGCGTACTTAGTCAGAGATGGTGAAGACTTCCTTCGGCCTGCCGAGGGTAAGACCCAGAGGCGATGGAGACTCAACCTCCTCCTCACTAATAGGCTCCAGGCATGGAATAATGGTTCGAGGAGTTGGTGCGGGCGCGGCAGGTGGTGCAGCTCTGATTGGAGTAGGAGCAATGAGTCAAACTCCTCAGTGGTAGGCAGGCGGCGAGCGGTGGCTAAGATGGCAGGTGCATAGGATGCTGAGGACGAGACATATGTTAGTGGTGGTGATGTACGGAGAAGCTCCCTCCTATTGGTGGAACCGCTCTGAACTAAGGCCATACGAGCAGCCAGCAAGTCATCCACAAGGTTATCAAAAGCTGCCACAAGAGCCTTGAGGTACTCAACCAACGATTCGATAGCTTCATCACGTTCCCCCCTTGTGCAAGCAAACGCATAGTGGCACGTGGCAAGGGAGGTAGCGATAGCGACGAGTCTTCATTGAAGGAAGAGCATCCCGGAGACGAGCTATCGCCTCGCGGGTATGGTCCTGCCCACAAATGGTCCTGCCCACAAATGGGAAGCGACGAGTCTTCATTGAAGGAAGAGCATCCCGAGTCTTCGTAGGCATGGTCCTGCCCACAAATGGGAAGCGGCGTGCCTCAGAATGCCCTCCCTTGAATTGCACCGCGGCCTGGTGCATCGACATGCTCTCGCTGATCTTGTGCTGGTAGAGTGTGAACTCTGGACGAGTCGATGGCCCGATCGCGACCTTGGTGATGGAGACGAGGAGCTTGATAAACCTCGCAGGTATGTTGGCGAACACCTGTGACTCACAGTCGCTGCTGGCCATCTACAAAAGTAGACAAAAATTATGAACAGTCAAATCATAAATTTATGATGACTAACAGAAAATTGCTACTAATTTAAAATGCTGAAATAGCACTCAAACTGCTAATAACCGATTAGCGATCGTACCTAGTGGCTTCCTACAGTCAGCCTGGCTCTGGTACCAAGGTTGTCAGGACCTGTTTCCCAATAAAATATTTACTGAGAAACCGACCTTCTTACTGGTAGACAAATCCTTGTTACAGAAATCCAGAGTATTGAATATTATACAGGGATCAGCTAAGGCTGCTCAACAATTTATTACAAGCACACTGATATTTTACATAAAGGCGGATATGATACAAGGGTAGGGTGGCATAACTACTGACTTGTAATGAAAGTGGTGGTGGATATGTCACAGTGTAGTGGGTGACATGACTCCAATATCTTACAGCTCATCGAGTGTCGGAGTGAGACTCGATGAATTCATTTGGGGTAGCGGAAGCGTTTATAATACAGTGATCAACTCCAGGATCGCAAGAGACTGAGTGGGACTCCTCTAGGCGTCGGACTCGCTATCGAACTCTTCGTCCATGAGATCACCTTCGTCAAGATCTGGCCAAATCAACAAGCCAGTTGAGTACTTTGAATGTACTCGCAAGACAGTTCGGACGTAAGATATAACAAGTGCAAACATGATGCATATGAACAGACAAGCATATATGTACTCAGAAAATAAATTTGCGCTGCATGTTAAATAAAAGGAAGTCAGGCGGTAGTCCTCCCGAAATCCCGAGAAAAGAATACCGATCGAGTGTCTGAAGCGACACCTCGAAAGGAAAAATAAACAAACATGCCACAGTCGGACGTCTGAGCGACATCACATAAAGGGCTTATATCAAAATAAATAACGAGAATGCCATAGTCGGACGTCTGAGCGACATCACATAAAGGGCTTATATCAAGAGTAAATAATAACGATGCCACAGTCGGACGTCTGAGCGACATCCCATAAAGGGCTTATATCAAAAGTAAATAACAATGATGCCACAGTCAGACGTCTGAGCGACATCACAGAAAGGTCTTATATCAAAAATAAATAATGAGAATGCCACAATCGAACGTCTGAGCGACATCACAGAAAGGGCTTATATCAAAAGTAAATAATGAGAATGCCACAATCGGACGTTTGAGCGACATCACATAAAGGGCTTATATCAAAAGTAAATAATGAGAATGCCACAGTCGGACGTGTGAGCGACATCACATAAAGGGCTTATATCAAAAGTAAATAACGAGAATGCCACAGTCGGACGTCTGAGTGACATCACATAAAGGGCTTATATGATCATTCGAAACCAAGTAGTATTCTTGAAAGTAAATCATCTCACAGAAACATGTAGTACAGAAATAATAGGCTAGTTCAGATTAACACTCGGCCGGTCTACCACTCATAAAGCTATATTAAATCACTAGTGTCTGTCACGGAGACTGATACGGATACTAACGCAAGGCCATAGACATGGCTACTCAAAAGGGCTTTGACTCTGCAGAGTTTGTACTCTTCAATCACAGCAAACGGATTTTGGTAGTCACAAAGGACTAGTTCCGTTTACGGTATTTTAGCAGAAACACAACTAACCAGTACACACCCATTCCACATCCCGCTGCCCGGAATCACCCTAGGAAACGTTCACGAAAAACTTTAAGACGGGGAGGCTACAACCTCGAATAGCATGGGATCAAATTTATATCGCGCGCTCTAAGGGGTGCCCCCCTCTCGGTCCCAACCGGAAACACCTATGCCCCCTGACCGGATGACGGGCTTTAATCCAGGGCCATGGAACCCTCATCCCGGCCCCTCTATTTGGTGTGTACCAGGAAAGAAGTTTGCAACTGACTAAACTGTATTCTTTGCAGAAAACGTGTGAAAGTACCAAAAGGGAGACGAACGGGATCATGTCTTGATCCACGTCAACACTGGGGGACAACAGTTGACTGGCATGCTTCAACAATACCAGCTTACAACCTATCATGTCACCACATGATCAGGTTGGCTCACCATTAACTTTCGAAGCTCACACGGAGCTTGCCTTGCATGAAATATATAACATCCACAAAAATGCTTATATAATGATGCCATGATAAAACTACTCAAGCAACATGCAAAACACTCATCATATCAAAGGTTCAAACATGCTTGCTTGGTTCGGAGTAGTCGGAGTCTAACTCGGTGAAGTTCGTGGCTTTGTCACCTCCTTCGGTATCTACGGATAAAATAAAATGGATACTAACATAAATACCGTGTGCGCATAAAAGTTGTCCCAAATAATTTTCAAATAAATATGATAAAAAACTAGACAAAAAAATAAAGAGGACCAAAAAAGAATCAACTCAAAATCATCTTTCGTTTTAAAGTTATTAAGGTTTTTGTCCAGGGACTTGTCTATAATGAAACAGAAAGTTTCCAGGGGCTTGATTATAAAAATTGAAAATGATTCAGTAAGAAGTACGCCAGCTGAATAGGGAAAGCGTATTTTGCCCGAAGGTGTTTTCCAGAAAAACGATTCGAATAACACAGAGAGGCTGACGAGGTGGTCCCACCCGTCAGGTTTGAATATTCGAACGGAAAAACAGAGCGCGCCAGCGCCCGAGAGCCGCGGTGGTCGCCGGCACCGATTCACGGCAAGGTAGGGGAAGTTGGTGGTACCTACGGATTCTGGGTGCTCTTCCGTGTCTGTGGGTGGTGGAGTTGGACGTCGGCGAGCACCACGTCGACGGCGTCCTTCTCTCCGGCGGACGGCGGTTCGGGTGGTGGTGGATCTCGCCGGGAAGAGCTGCGGAGGTCAAATTGAAGTGGGGGTTAGGCGTCTAGGTGCGTCAGGAGACTACTGGCATGACTAGGGAGGTGGAGGATATCTCACCAGAGAGGGATCTGCCGGAGCCCGAAGCGGATCGGGGCGGACGAAGTTGGGGAAGAAGGGCTCCCCGAGGTTCTTCCAGTGGCTGGGCGGGGTCTGGGAAGATGGCAGAGCGGTCTGGGGTTGAATGCGAGCTCGGGGCCGCTATTTATAGCCGGCCCGAGGCGGTTGCCGCAATCGTGGTATCCCTCCTTTGTATATTCCCTTTCAATTGCATTGTTAACCCCTAGCCCATTTTTGCGTCACTTGCCTATCTAGACTAGCCATTTTAGTACTGCCGGCAACGTGACTTGTGCACATTAGTGATCATACTTCCCATATCATACATACCATATCACAGTGGTGCATATCTTGGTATCATCTCTTGTGACAAAAGGTTGTCATCGCATATACTCAATTGCTTTCTTGGTTCGTGAAGTTTTCCATGAGAAAAGAGCTCAAAAGAGAAAGAGACAAACAAGCTTTTAAGCGTAAAGAAAAAGATAAGCAAAGATCTTTTAAGCAAGAACCATAGCATCATACTACATTAAGATTGTCATACTCGACCATCTTGGATCATACCACTGGAATACCATACATGTAACATACTTGGGATAGAAGTCATTGCATTTTGCTTAGTAGGTTGTGCATAAGTTCGTATCCGCCTATTGTGCAATCGCGCTAGCGTCTCTCTAGTGTTGTACAACAAGAGCATTTTCGTGGATTCCACATTTTGGCTCACCCCTTGGTTGCACGACCCAACTTATCTATTTGCGTGTGTGTTTCCATGTACCATATCTTGTTATTGGTCTACTTGTTGCATTTGCAAATTTGTGAATCTTTTTCAACATTATTGACTCTTGCTAACATTTCACATCAAATTTTTGTGCCACTATCCTCACAGAGCTCCACCATAAGCTTTACTTGTGTAGGTGTGAGAAACCGACAAGAATTGGTACCAATTGTGCTATTTCCTTGTTCCACATTTGAGTGACCATTGATCCATCTTCAACACCGGTGATGCGGAGCATCCCACGATCATCCCCATGTTCACTTCGACGAGACCTCAAGTACACATCATTGGACACAAGGTTTACTCGCTCCTCTCCAAACCTTCACTTTCCACATGTGAGACATGGCTACTACCTCAAACATATGTGCTATGCATGACCAGGAACCAAGAGGGAGGCCATGGAACAGCTAGGAGCATTGGACAAGACGGCAAGGACACCAAGTACAAGGATCAAGAGAAGCTGCTGGAAAAGCTACAGGCTCCGCACATCCGGCCTATACCGGACGACCGGCGACTCCTAGGCGACCGAACGATCAGAGGCCACCGGACGTCCGTGACTTCGACTACAGAACAAAAATTGTAGACATCTGAGAGTTACCGGACGTCCGGTCTCTCCCGTGCCACCGGACGTCCGGTGTCCCAGTGGACGTCCGCTACATGCTGTCTGTGCACAGTTATCGGGCCAGAGGCCCATGTATCCCTCTCCCACTTACCCTTCGTGGCCCTTGACTATATATACTCATCCACCTCCTCGTAGTTAGGGTTAGCTTAGGTTTAGCTCATTTGAGACATGATATAGGGTGGAACCCTAGATGGCCGATCTTTCACGAAAAGGAGGGGATCCCACGAAGAACACGAAGAACACAAGAGGGAACACGAGGGGAAACACGAGAGAATCACTCAAACCAACAAGAACAAGTCACACATATGCTAGATCCTCGAAACACAAAGAGATACAAGATCCATGATCAATAAGGGACTATACAAAGGGTAACCGGTTCTTCTCGGTGAGGAGGTCTTGGGGTATCCCGCGGGATCTTCTCCGTGAAGTAGGTCTTGAATCCGTGTGGATCTTCTCCGTGGAGGGGCCATAGTTACTCACAAGGAGATGAACCACTAGTGGATGAGCAAAGCTCTGTCTCAAATGAGCTTAACCTAAGTTAACCCTAACAAGGAGGAGGTGGAGGAGTGTATATAGTCTAGGTCCACGAAGGGGTAAGTGGGAGATGGATACATGGGCCTCCGGTCCGTCTCTGCGCGCAGGTAGGTGCTGGATGTCTGGGCTGGGGGCCAGATGTCCGACAGCTCACGAGGAGCCAGATGTCCGGGCCTCTGGCCGGTTGTCCGGGCTGAGTGTGGCCGGTTCGGTTTCCTTCTAATGGGCCGGATGTTCGGGTCTTCGGGTGGAGCCAGATGTCCGGGCATGGGGCCGGATGTTCGGGCTGGCGGGGCTCGCTTCTGTGAAGGGGCGCCGGATGTCCGGGCCTGGGGGCCGGATGTTCGGGGCCTGTAGGGGTTGGCCCTTTTTCCTTCTCTCCCTCGCACACTTGGCCTTGGTCCTTGGGCTCTCCATGGTCTCCTTGGGTGTTCCTGAGCATGCACAATGTCCGCGTTTAAAGTAGCATCCATGTCTCGCGAGAAAGGAAAGGGGAAGCATCGAGGAACGGGATCACCTTGCGTCCAAATGGTGTACATGGGGATAAGCGAAGGATGCTCCGCATCATCTCCCCTCCCTTGGGAAAGATCCGACCTCGGATCAAATACCTCATCACCATAGAAACGGTAGTCGTGAACAAACTTGTAGTTGGACGAAGTTGAGGGCATGTCGCAATCCAAGTACTCCAAGGTGTCTCCGGTATGTGGTACATGCAAAATGAGCAAACACAAAGTATACTTGGAAATACAATGGTTAGCGCACACAAAGTGCCCAGCATGTAAGAATGAGTCCGTGTGTGTCGGTGTACAAAAAGGGGGTACACTTTTTGTACCCCTATAACTGTGCATAGGCAGTCTGAGCCGCGGGCACCACCACACCAAGCAAGGCAAGGGAGGTAATCCAAGGTAAGACCGAAGCACCAAAGCCAAGATCACAAAGAGCAAAGGGACGAAGCGGGTTCCCCCGGCAAGATCCTTGCCGGGAGCCAGTTTTAGCAGCCCCGGCAAGATCCTTGCCGGGGCCGGCATTAGCATCCCCGGCAAGACCGTTGCCGCGGAAACTCGCCCCACGTCTACGGAGCAAATCACCCTTGAGTCCACTGCCCCCATGGGGCAAGGATTCGGGAGACATCCCCGTAGTGGCATGCAGATCTTTGTGAAGACATTCAAGATCAGATACACACTAAGAAGACGGCGACCCTTGGCGGGATCCTAGCCAAGGAAGACCACAAGACCTCCGGCAAGCACCTTACCGGGGATGGCAGCAGGCGCCATGGCAAGACCCTTGCCGGGGCCCCGGCAAGGCCCTTGCCGAGGACATCCGTAGGGCCACCATCAGGCCCACACCAACTAAACTTCCACCGCCTTATGCAGCTGCCGACCCAACTAGCTGGACAGGCACCTGCGTGGCGGCATGCATATCTTCGTGAAGACCCACCATTGCGCCACCTCAGCTACCTGCCTACCTACATGGCATCTCAGGCATCGCTGTCCAGGGCGCGTGTCGACACAAGAAGGAGCAGCGACGGACGAGACATATCCCTCCCCCGTCCCCGATAAAGCAAGGACACCTAGGCAAGATGCATTAAATGCGCCTTGTCATGTAATGCTAGGGATAACCTCGCATCACTGTACCCTTTCCACCTCCTGTGTACCACGCCCCAGAGCTAGCTGAAGAACATAATATACAATCCACCAAAGCAGGAGTAGGGTTTTACGCATCCTCGCGACCCGAACATGGATAAACGAACCGTGTGCTATCTGTTGGATCCGCTCTTCTTTCAACCCCGCGCCCCGAACCGTAGTAGGGATTCTTGTGATCCCATAGGTGTTGTTCCCACCCACATCTTTGGTGCGCTAGGTAGGGTGCGCAGTTGTGAGAATCGGTTTTAGCAGTTAGTTCGACGCTTCTTCATCATCATGGCACCCAAGAAGAAGATGACGGTGGCAGTTGGCCAGTCAGAAGCCGGACAGCCTGTCCCGACGCCGGCGAGCAGCGGACCGGTCGCGGAAAGGACCCGGGGCGCTGCTCGCGAACACCAACACCGTCCCAGCAGCCGGAGTTTGGGAGGTGGCAATGTTTGTGTGCCTGGTAACGGGCCACCCACCGCCAAATCCAAAGACGGAGCCAGGCCCTCCGCGGGTGGCGCAGGGCCCTCCAGGATCGCTGCCGCATCACCCGAAGGCGACGCAAGGGCCTCCAGGACTCCCACGCCGGCGCCAACAGCACGCTCCTCCCAAGCGGCGCGCGACGAACGGCGTCATCACACCGAAGATCTCCGGCGTCGCCGCGGGAAGAGCCTCGAGCGCCGCTCCCGAGACATAGAAGACAAGCCCCCCGCCGAAGCGCTGGTGGAAACGGCATTGGACCGCGGGATCGTGATGGAGCTCCTCCTGACATGGTCAGGGGTCGAAGCGCGTCGTTGTCCGTGCAGGTCTTGCTACCGCTAACCCCAGCCGAAGCCCTGGCACGCGCGCAGTTGCTCCTCGACTTTCCTCCCGTTATGGGGAAACTCGACAAATGGAGAGCCACCATCCAAAGCCTTGTCGCAGTCGCCAACAAGGATGAACCAAGTCCAGCGGAGCCCCCAGGTCGATGCTCTGATGGGGTCCCACGCACCGGTGGCGGGAGGACCGACAGCATCGTGGCCATGGTGCATTCGCCCCCTCCTCGCCCGGTATTGCGTGTGTCGACTCATCGAGACGTCGCGGGTGACGCCATCTCCATAGCATCGTCCGACTCACGGGCCCACGGCGACCAGCGTCAAGTTCTTCAGGAGCGAGCTCCTAAAGACGCTCGGACCACCATCGAGCCGGCGTGGAGCGCGCCACCAGTCAGACAGGCGAGCAGGGCCTGCTATGAACCGCCCAGCACCGGAGAGCCCTGGAGGTCTACCTTACGAGGTAGGATGTCCGGATTTTACCCGTGAGCTGTGGCAGTTCCAGTGGCCCACTCACCGCACCTTCAAGCCTGACGTTGGCGAGAAGTACAACGGCAAGACCAACCCGTCGGAGTTCCTCAGCATCTACACCATCGCGATGCAAGCTGCCGGAGCCCACGACGATAAGGTGCTTGCGAATTATTTTCCATTGGCTCTTAAACCCAACGCCATGTCGTGGTTGATGCACTTGCTAGTAGACTCTATTTCCTCCTGGTCGGATTTGTGCCATGAGTTTGTTAGCGCCTTTACTGGAGGCCACCAAGCACATGGCCAAGCAAGTGACCTGCACGTCATTCCCCAGAAGGGAGGCGAGAGTCTGCGCAAGTATATACAGAGGTTCAGCCGGGTACAGTATAATATCCCTGATGTTCACCCTGCCGCCATCATCAGCGCGTTCCATTAGAACGTGCGTAACAGCAAGATGCATGAAGAACTGGCAATGAACAAAGTGAAAGATGTGGCGGAACTCTATGTTCTTGCTGACAGATGTGCCCGGGCTGAAGAGGGAAGGAAGTACCCCGGCGAAGATACCGGCGTGGAAACCGACTCTTCAGATGAGGATACTGCCGCCCCGGTGAAGAAAGGCCGATTCCGCAACAGGAAGCGCAAGGGTAAAGCCGTGCTTGCCATCAAGGGATCTGATGACGCTGGCTCCGCCAAGAAAATGAAGGCAGATGACCCCGACAAGGAAATTGCCGGTTGTGTCGCCTGCCGGGCCTTGGCGGCTGCCGAGAAGCCAGGAAACTCCGATAAGCAATATCGCAAGATCCATCGCACCAAAGGCCATGATCTCCAGAACTGCCAACAGGTTGAGCTCCTTGCTGAGAAGCTGAGGGTTGAGTATGAGAGGCGGGACAAGGAGAAAGGCTAGGACGGTGCTGGGGGGGCCGACAAGAAGCGTGACGGCCTAGCGGGCCGTCGCGGCAAGGATAAGCAGCAGGAGAGGCCCGCCCGGGGCCGTGACAGAAAGCCAGAAGATGACGATCATGAAGAGGACGACGAGTCCAGCGGCCAAGAGTTTCAGAAAGCCACGGAGGCCATGTCTGTCGATGGCGGCGCCTCACTGCATACTTCTCACCGCCAGCCTAAACAGTGGGCGCGTGAGATTACAGCGGCGGATCCATCGTCTGGTGCCCAAAAGCCGTTGAAATGGTCCAGCACACCTATCATTTTTGACACTGAGGATCACCCTAATCGCACTACTGCGGTCGGGTGCTTGCCGTTGTTGGTTTCACCGACAATACGCAACCTCAAGGTGACAAAGATGCTAGTCGATGGCGGGGCCGGTCTGAACTTAATCTCGCCTACCGTGATCGAGAAGCTGCAGATTCCTGACGGAGACCTCGAAGATACGGGCACATTTCAGGGGGTCAACCCGGGGAGAAGTCAACCAAAGGGGAAGGTCATGCTGCCCGTGACTTTTGGAAGTGATCCGAACTACAGGACAGAAATGATCGTGTTCGATGTCGCCAAGACCCCCTTGCCCTATAACGGGATCCTTGGCCGCCCAGCGCTGGCCAAGTTCATGGCGGCGTCACACTACGCCTACAACACCCTGAAGATGCCAGGACCTGTGACGATCATCACCATCCCCTCCGACAAGAAAGATGCGCTGATTTGCGCTGACCAACTATACCAGCAAGCAGTTGCAGCAGCTGCCGCCACTAGGGCACTTGCTCCTGCCACCTGAGCCCCGGGCGGGAAGAAGAAGAAGAAGACCGGTGAGACCTCGGACACCCACTCCGGCAAGCGCACCTCTTTGGAGTGTTGTGCTCCCGTCGAGGACGTGCCAGAAAGCTCCACCGGAAAGAAGAAGACCGGTGCGACCTCAAACACCCACTCCGGCAAGCGCACCTCTTCAGAGTGTCGTGCTCCCGTCGAGGACGTGCCAGAGAGCTCCACCGGCAGAAACGAGAAGTCCAGGGCCACACCGCCAGGAACCAATAAGGTTTCTGTCAAGGAGGACGGCACAGGAGGGGCTTTCACCATAAGCTCCACCCTTGACGACAAATAGGATGACGCGCTCATCACCTTCCTGCGGGCGAATGTCGATGTGTTTGCATGGCAAGTATCCGACATCCCCGGCGTTCCCTGGAAGGTGATTGAGCACCACCTTGCTGTCTGTCCTCATGCGCGACCCGTCAAGCAGAAGGTCAGGAAGCATGCTTTGGAATGACAAGAGGAGTGCTCCATCCAACGTGGTTGGCCAATCCCGTGGTAGTGCGCAAGCCAAATGGGAAGTGGATGCTGTGTATTGATTACACAGATATCAATATGGCTTGTCCTAAAGACCCCTTCCCGTTGCCGCGCATCGACCAGATTGTTGACTCCACGGCTGGGTGTGACCTGCTGTCATTCCTCGATGCCTACTCCGGCTACCATCAGATCTTCATGACAAGAGAAGACGAAGAGAAGACAACATTCATCACCCCATGTGGTACATATTGTTTTGTATGAATGACTTTCGGGTTGTAGAGTGCTGGCTCAACATTTGCAAGGGTAGTCCAGATTGGTTTTGAACCCCAGCTCCATAGAATATGGAGGCTTATATGGATGATATAGTGGTCAAAACCAAGAACAGGGCAACCCTTATACCGGATTTACAAGAAACATTTGCAAACCTATGCGAGATCAATCTCAAGCTGAACCCTGAGAAGTGCATCTTCGGCGTCCCGTCCGGCAAGCTTCTCGGGTTCTTTGTGTCACAACGTGGGATAGAGGCCTATTCGGACAAGATCAAAGCTATAGAACAAATTGAAGCACCAAAACGGGTCAAGGATGTGCATCGGCTTGCTGGCTGTGTTGCCGCCATGAGCAGATTCATTTCCAAGTCTGCCGAGCGCGCCCTTCCTTTTTTCAAGGTTTTGAAAAAGGCGGGCCCAGTGGAGTGGACGCCAGAAGCCGAAGCAGCATTGCAAGATTTGAAGAGGTATCTTTCCTCCACGCCAGTACTAGTTGCGCCTAGGACACAAGAACCGTTGCTGCTATACTTGGCGGCAACAAACCAGGTGGTCAGCGCCGCACTAGTGGCGCAGAGAGAAATTGATGACGAGGTGATAGCAGCGACAGAGCCTGATGCCGTCGGTGCGGAGACGACATGGCCCGTTGGAGTGCAGCCGAGGAAGAAAATGATGCAGCACCCGGTCTACTTTGTTAGATCCCTCTTGCAGGGGGCTAGATCAAGGTACTCCGGCGTGCAGAAATTGCTCTTCAGCCTTCTTATGGCCTCGAGGAAGCTGCGTCACTACTTCCCGGCACACGAGATCACTGTCGTCACTCGCCTCCCTCTGCAACGAATATTGCACAATCCAGATGCAACGGGAAGAATTGTAGAGTGGGCGCTGGAGCTGTCCAGCTTTGGCCTCAAGTTTGAAAGTACCTCGACGATTCAAAGCCGAGTCCTGGCGGAGTTCTTTGTAGAATGGACCGCGACGCCTGATGAAGAAGCCCAGGAAACTGCTCTCCCCGGCAAAGAGGCGAGTTGCGACTAGATCATGTACTTTGATAGAGCTTTCTCCTTACAGGGCGCCGGGGCTGGCGTACTGCTTGTCGCGCCCATCGGGGAGCACCTCAAGTACATGGTCCAGATGCACTTCCCCAGGGAGGTATCGATGAACAATACTCCCGAATATGAGGGGCTGCTTGCTGGTCTTAGGATCGTGGCAGACCTCGGAATTAAGAAACTCATTGTTAGGGGTGATTCCTTGCTTGTCGTCAAACAGGTCAACAAAGATTACCAGAGCCCGTTGATGAAGGCCTACGTCGATGAAGTGAGAAAGCTGGAAGAGCGTTTTGATGGTATACAGGCGGAGCACGTTCCCCGAGCAGAGAACGACATCGCCGATTACCTGTCAAAGCGCGCTGCCCTCAAGTTACCTGTGGACCCAGGTACCTTTGTGCTTCAGCTTTCTCAGCCATCGTTGATCCATCAACATAGCAAAACAAGAGGAGGAAATCAGGGCCCGGCAAGTACTTCCCCGCCGGCAAGGATGTTGCCGAGGACACTGAGCCCGCCATGGGACGGCTAGCTCCGGCGGAGCGTCAAGCTCCTGCAGTCGAGACAGCCGCTCCTATATCGGAGGAAATGCCTTTAGTCCTAGCCGTCGAGCCCCAGGCTCCAGCATGGGCACAGCATACCATCCGATTCCTCCAAACCGGGGAACTTCCCGAGGAGCAGGAAGAAGCAGAAAAAGTAGCCCGTCGATCTGCTATGTACCAGTTCGTCGATGACGTCCTGTACAGAAAGAGACCGAACGGCGTGAAATTGAAGTGTATCCCTTGAGAGGAAGGACTGGGGCTGTTGGCAGAGATACATGGAGGCATCTGTGGATCCCACATAGGGTCAAGAGCCCTTGTCGGCAAGGCATTTCGGCAAGGCTTCTTCTGTCCCACTGCCCTCCAAGATGCGACGACACTGGTCACCAGGTGTGAAGCGTGTCAGTTCCATTCAAAGAAACTTCATCAACCAGCTCAAGCCCTTCAAACCATTCCTCTCTCTCCTAGCCCTTCTCGGTCTGGGGGCTCGACATACTGGGCCCTTTCCCCCGCGTTGTCGGGGGCTTTGAGTACTTGTACGTCGCAATCGACAAGTTCACAAAGTGGCCAGAGGTGGAGGCAGTGAGGAAGGTCACAGCTCAGTCAGCTGTCAAGTTCTTCAAGGGATTAGTGTGCCGTTTTGGTGTACCCAACAGGGTCATCACCGACAACGGCACACAGTTCACAAGCCGCACCTTCATGCAATAATACCCAAAACCTCGGGAGCAAGGTCTGTTTCGCTTTCGTTGCTCAGCCACGAAGCAATGGTCAAGCTGAGAGGGCAAACATTGAAGTACTACGAGGTTTAAGGACAAAGACCTTTGACAGGCTGCACAAGAGTGGAAGGCGCTGGATTGATGAGTTGCCGACGGTTCTTTGGTTGATCAGAACGACGCCAAATCAAGCCATCGGCCAGACACCCTTTTCCCTAGTATACGGGGCAGAAGCAGTTCTCCCCACTGAACTCATATACGGGTCACCTCGAGTGCTCACTTATGATGAGCTTGAGCAAGAGCAACTGCGGCAAGACGACACAACGCTCCTTGAGGAAGATCGTCTTCGGGCGGCTGTGAGAGCAGCACGCTACCAGCAAGCCTTGTGCCGCTACCATAGCCGCAAGGTCCGTGCCCGAAGCTTTGAGGAAGGAGACCTTGTTCTTCGGCGCGTTCAATCGGCCAAGAATACGAACAAGTTGACGCCGAAGTGGGAAGGCCCTTATCGGGTAATACGAGTCACCAGGCCTGGTGCAGTCCGCCTGGAGACCGAAAATGCCATTCCGGTGAGCAATTCCTGGAACATTGAGCATCTTAGCAAGTTTTACCCATAAGGCGCGGCTTGTCGGGTCCCGCGGCAAACCACCTTTTGTACAAGCCTTGCCGGCAAGGCATGTAACCCTTTGTACAAAGCCAGGCGCAGACCCTGAGCATAAATAAATGAAGCGCTGGCGCCCAAAGTTATAGCATGCATGCTAGGTGGAGTCTCGTCCTTGGTTAGGGTTGATAGTGCTTAGTGGCGGCTAACCACTAGCTTAGAGGTCGAGTTTGCATCTCTTTGTCTTTCTTTTATCTCCTTTGGTTCACAGGACACACAGGTATCCTTGCCGAAACCACTTGGGGAGAAAAAATGGAACAGACCAGCATCTGGGCCCCGGCAAGCCAGTATTGCCGGGGGCTGCAAGGGCAAAGATTCACCCAGGGCAAAACAAGGTTGCCAGGGGCTGCAGCTTCAGATAAGTTCTTCATCCCTTATCATGCATTCCATTATGGACTGAGGTATGTGAAACCTCGTTTTTTCCCCTTAAAACTACCGTGCTCCCCTAACTCTAGGCCCTGGGGCTCGTTCCTGGGATGAAGTTGCGTCATAGTCGCGGCAGCGAAGAGGTAAAATGAGGAGCCTAAACCCACTTCATCCCTGCCTCCGCCAAAGGCGTGAGAAAGGTCGAGCGGAGTGGGGAGACGGCAAGGCCTGTTGTCGGGCGCGAAAATGTTTATCTTAGAGATATCAAGGATTTATTCCTTGTCGTGGGTTTCACCCACAAAAAAATGACCCGGCAAACATCCCTTTTTCATTAAAAACATTCCACTCAGGTACAGTCCATAGGGAATGAAAAACATGAACAAGGGGATTACAAGTTTCAAATTTAACAGATGCCCAAAGGCTTACAAACTAAAAAGAGATAAGATGCTCGTAATCCCTTTCTTGTCCCTCTCCTCAGGAGGCAGGTCAAGGAGGCGAGAAGATCAAAAGGAGTGCCTAGGCGAGCTACGGGTGGCAGAAGACACCAAGAGGACATCTCGGTGGCCGCCCAATGGCTGGATGGTGACGGCAGCGCCGGAAGCAGAGCTCGAAGACGAGGTGGCAGGAAGTCAGTACGCGTCGAAGGCATTGGTGCCCGCGTACTCCGACATGACGACCTTGTCGTCCGCCCTCTTCCTCTTCTGCAGCCCCCCAACGCCAGCCGCCCAAGGGGACGGCCCCAAGAAGTTCAAGGAGCCGGCGACACGGATGATGGGGTCGCCGGTGCCACCAGGAGCGGCGCCCGACACCTGGTCAGACCCGTCATCCCGCCGCCTACCGCCCTCGTCGTCGCTGCCGCTGTCCTCCTCGTCACTCTCGCTCGAGGAGGAATCTTCGTCATTAGAAGAGCTCTCCACGCAGCACCTGGCACGAGTCCCGAAGTGCCCGAAGACCTTGACGGAAAGAAGGCCACCCTCCATCAACTTAAAATGGAGAGTGAGCCCATCCGTCAAGATGTGGATACGAGCAAATGTCTTCCATCCCCGACGAAGATACATCACATGAGGAGCAGGGAAGTCGACGCGGACCCGCGTGCCACTGATCCCGCAGCCCCTCATATGCAGCCGCAATGACTCCGACGGATCTAGCTCCATCTCCCACGCAAATGGAGTCGGGAGACGAAGGCGACGGCGCGGCGGCCGGCGCAACCTGACGAAGAACTAGCAAGGGTCATCCCCAACATGGCCCTACGTTGGAGGAAGAGCTGCTGGCGGGGGTGAGGCCGGCGGGCCACCCCGTCCTCCTCTTCCCCGAGCGCCCCGGCCTCGCCAACGGCCTCGCCCCCTCCCCCTTCCCCTCGCGGCCTGCTCTACCACCGCAGGCGCAGGAGAAGGAGGGACGCGTTGGTGAGCGGCGACCCTCGCCGCCACCGTTGAAGGGCCGAGATTTCCTCACTCCATGATGAATGGGAGAGAGAGCAGAAGCTGAAGGAGGAAGAAGAAAGAAGAATGCGGGGCGCCGTCCCTCCCCTCCCGCTCATTATAAAGGATCAGGGCTCGGGCTCGACCGCCCCGCTCGGCCAATCAAGACACGGAAGGCGCAGGGAGCCAGGACCGACCCGCCGCCCCAACCAGCGACGGCCCGGTTTCCCGCCTCCACCGTTTGCCACCCCAAGCGCATGGGAGACACTTGGCAGACGTGCAGAACCGAGGGGACGGGTGAGGCGACCTCTCCCCACCCCGTGATCGTGGGGAGTGGACGCCTTGAGGACCGTGCCTCGGCCCCATTCAGTAAATGGGCCGTGCCTCCACGCCTCCCCCCGTTTATGGGGAAGGCGCGAAGCCGCCTCTTTACTATGATGTGACGCATGCCTGCAGGAACCGACCCCACGCATGCCGCCCACGTCATGCACGCCCCTCCACACCGCGCCACACGCGCGGATCGTGGGAGGCGCAGCGCGCGGAAATTTTTACCGCGGTAAAAACCATCCCGCCTGCCCACGCACCGTTCTGGGCCTAGCCCAACAACGCGTCGCGCTTATGTGTGGCCCAGACCCGGGGGCTCCTGTCGGTGTACAAAAAGGTGGTACACTTTTTGTACCCCTATAACTGTGCACGGGCAGTCTGAGCCGCGGGCACCACCACACCAAGCAAGGCAAGGGAGGTAAGCCAAGGTAAGAGTGAAGCACCAAATCCAAGACCACAAAGAGCAAAGGGACGAAGCGGGTTCCCCCGGTAAGATCCTTGCCGGGAACCAGTTTTAGCAGCCCCGGCAAGACCCTTGCCGCGGCAACTCGCCCCACGCCTACGGAGCAAATCACCCTTGAGTCCACTGCCCCCATGGGGCAAGGATTCGGGAGACATCCCCGTAGTGGCATGCAGATCTTTGTGAAGACATTCAAGATCAGATAAACACTAAGAAGACGGCGACCCTTGGCGGGATCCTAGCCAGGGAAGACCACAAGACCTCCGGCAAGCACCTTGCCGGGGATGGCAGCAGGCGCCACAGCAAGACCATTGCCGGGGCCCCGGCAAGGCCCTTGCCAAGGACATTCGAAGGGCCACCATCAGGCCCACACCAACTAAACTTCCACCGCCTTATGCAGCTGCCGACCCAACTAGCTGGGCAGGCACCTGCATGGCGGCATGCAGATCTTGTCCATCGCCGCTCCTCATTGTGTTGACACACGCCCTGGCCAGCGGTGCCTAGGGTGCCATGTAGGCAGGCAGGCAGCGGAGGTGGCGCAATGGCGGGTATCCACGAAGATCTGCATGTCGCCACGCAGGTGCCTGTCCAGCTGGTTGGGTCGGCAGCTGCATGGGGCGGTGGAAGCGTAGTTGGCGCGGGCCTGATGGTGGCCCCGCGGATGTCCTCGGCAAGGGCCTTGCCGGGGCCCCGGCAAGGGTCTTGCCGCGGCGCCTGCTGTCATCCCCGGCAAGGTACTTGCCGGAGGTCTTGTGGTCTTCCTTGGCTGGGATCCCGCCAAGGGTCGTCGTCTTCTTAGCTTGTATCTGATCTTGAATGTCTTCACAAAGATCTGCATGCCACTACAGGGATTCCTCCCGAATCCTTGCCCCATGGGGGCAGTGGACTCAAGGGTGATCCACTCTGTAGGCGTTGGGTGAATTGCCGCGACAAGGGTCTTGCCGGGGCTGCTAGAACCAGCTCCCGGCAAGGATCTTGCCGGGGGATCCCGCTTCGTCCCCTTTGCTCCTTGTGGTCTTGGCTTTGGGCTTCAGTCTCCATCGAGCTTCGGTCTTACCCTCGCTCACCTCCCTTGCCATGCTTGGTGTGGTGGTGCCCGTGGCTCAGACTGCCCGTGCACAGTTATAGGGGTACAAAAAGTGTACCCCTCTTTTTGTACACCGACAGGAGCCCTCGGGCCTGGGCCACACATGTGCGCAACGCGTTGTTGGGCCAGGCCCAGAACGGTGCGTGGGCAGGCGGGGCTGTTTTCACCGTGGTAAGATTTTCCGCGCGCTTCGCCCCCCATGATCCGCACGCGCGGCGCGGGGTGGAGGGGCGTGCGTGATGTGGGCGGCATGCGCAGGGCGGTTTCCGCAGGCATGCGTCACGTCACAGTAAATGCGAAAGGAGGCGGCCCGCGTCCCCCTCCCCATAAGAAGGAATAATTACGGGCGCGCTGCTCACTTCCTCCATTTTCCTCGTGCCTCTTCCAATCTCAGAGCCGTTGTTCCCTTTCTTCCTTCCTTCCGAAGCCTCCGCCGTCGCATGCCGACGTCGCTTCGTCATCCCCTTCCCTCAGCCCTCCAACTCAGCCGCCATGGCGTCCAAACCCGCCAAGGGCAAGGGGGTGGCCAAGGGCGCCGGGCCTCTGGGGCCGCCGGAGGGCGCGTTTTCGGGGGACCGGACGAAGGCTGCTTTCTTCATCCCGTCGTCGGTCGACGTCTACGAGCTCCGGGCCGCCTTCAAGCTGCTTTGGGGGGAGAAGACGGGGGGGGGGAAACTTGGGGCATCCGGCGACGCGCATCATTCCGGCCGCTTGCGCCGAACCTGGCCCAAATCGGTACCCCTTATTCGTCGACTACTTTTCTTGCGGGTTGTGTCCCCCCTTCTCCGATTTCTTCTATGATGTCATGCACACCTTTGGCTTCCGCCTTTTGGATTTCACTCCGAACACGGTGGCATGCATGGCTTTCTTCGCGCACCTTTGCGAAGGTTTCGTCGGCGTGCAGCCCAACACGGTGCTCTTCCGCCACTATTTCACCCCTCGAATCCAGCCGGGAGGTGCCGTCTCTGGGTGCATCACCTGGATTCCAAGATCCAAGGGAGCATACCCGGACGGTGCCATGAAGGAGTGGCGCGGCCGGTGGTGCTGGATTGAAGAAGACGAGCCGCCAACATTCTGCAGGGTGCCGCCGGTCCGTGGCAGTGACTGGGGCGACATCGACGCCGCCGACGGGAGGCTCACTGTCGCCATCACCAGGATCCACCAGCTCGCCCAGGCCGGGCTCACCCTTTAGATGATCGGGGCGGACTTCATCCGCCGTCGAATCACCCCGTTGCACAACAAGGGGAGCCCAGCCTGGCTCTTTAGGAAACCGGCTGATGTCATGCGGCTCCGCCCTGGCCTCGACCACAACCTCACAGTGATGTGACACACCCATTTCTGCCAGCGGATCTTCCAGCTGGATGTGGGTCGCGACGGCGAGTTCGAACGGACCGGCAAGGCCGCGAAGGCTGCCGCAAAGGCCGGCAAGGCCATCAAGGGGCAGCTCTTCAAGCTGCCAGTAGGGGTGGTCCCGCAGTGCAATAATTCACGTCAGTCCGAGATCGTCGCCATGATGCCGGAATGCAACGCGCACGGCCCCGTCCCAAGCTGGCAGCAGCCGGCGAACGAGGTCGTGCAGCAATTCTTCGACACTATGGTCGAGGTGTGCGTCAAGCCTGACGCCGAGCGGTGGCTTATCAGGGACACCACCCAGGAGGAGCTGGACTACATCGCCGCTAGGGCGAGGGAGGCACAGCTCGTCATGGAGGCTGGCAGCGCCGGAGGTGTGGAGGATAAGGATGCCATGGCTGCGGAGGAGGAGGAGCTCGCCCTGTGGGCGGCGGCCGCCGGAGAGGCTAGCAGCGCCGGCACCGGAGCTCCGCTGGTCGAAGACACGGCCGATGAGTCGTCGTCAGAGGAGGACGGGGCGGCCGGCTCGGCGCCAGCCAGGGGAAGAGGGCAAGTCCTGCGGCGGGCCTATTCCGGCGAGCCGGTCTGGCCCGGCAAGACTGCGCAGCCTCAATTGGCCCTGGAGGAGTCCGGGCGCCACACGAGGGCCACGGCGGCGAGGAGGCTGACGAAGGCTGCCGAGAACAAGAAGGCGGCAGCCTTTTCTCCGTCTAGGTGCACACAAACTCCGCCCCCTTCGCCTTCCCCGGCAGACGTTGACTCGGATGTCGATGCAGAACTCCCTTTGACCTCAGGCCTCTCACCCGGAAGAGGAAGAGGAAAGCGGCGGAGGAGGAGGAGATGGACGACGAGTAAGGACTCCATTCCTTACTGCCATTTCCATCCCCCTGAACCATGCCACTCATTTTGATCCGTCTTTGCTTCTTCAGGGACGCAGAGACATTGGCCCAGAGGATAAAGAGGGCCAAGGCGTCGATGAGCAGCCAGCCCGCGGCTGGGGCTTCAGGGACACCACTGGTGGTGTTGAGCAGCCCAGACGGAAGCCCCCGGCACAGCCCCCAGCGTAAGTTCATCATCCTCTTCTCGCTCGACATGCAGTAGGTGTTTGATGCTATGGTGCTGACCTTGCCGGTTTTGTAGGACGGGGGCAGCAGCAGGAGGAGCCGCACGGGGCTACCCCCAACGCACCACCCCCATCGACCACGCCGCCGCAAGGGGCGTCCCAGGCAAGGGCACCGAGCATGGAGCCTACACGCATGGAGGAAGAGGGGAACTTGGGCGCTGGTTGCTCTGCCACGGCACCAGACGCCGGCGGGGAGGGGACTTCCGCTTCACAGCCTGGCACTTGTGAGTCGCCTGTCTTCTGCCTTTGCTTTTTCCCTTATCCTTTTTCTTGGTTTCATCACCCCCATCACTGCCCAGGACCCCTTCAACAGATATGGAGGACGTGGGCACCGTCATCGGGGAAGTCGTCGAGGAGGCCGCGGCGAAGGCCGACAAGATTGCCGCCGAGGAGGCCGCCAAGGATGCTGCCGAGGCCGCCGCTGACAAGGCCGCCAAGGACGCCGCCGAGGGTGCCGGCGGTGGGTCTGCCGGGGAGGCCGGCAAGGCTGCAGCCGAGGAAGAGGCGGTTGATGATCAGCCTTCTTCCTCCACAACCTCGGGCCCCGGCAGGTACCTGAAGTTGGGCGACGATCTCTTCGTCCATCTCGCAGGGGCGTCAAGCTCCCGAGCGCCCGCCGGAGGGGAAGCCTTCGACGGCGAGGTGCTTGCCGCCACCGGGCTTGAGGTTGTTGATGAACCGGCCATCGGCGGTGATGGCTCTCCAGAAGGGCAGCTCTTCCGGGCCATGGGGGCTAATTTCCGGAAGCTCCAAGCGCTCTACCGTGCCCGTCTGGACAAGGTTAAGTCCAGGATGGCAGTGGTGGATGATGCGGAGGTGGACTTCCAGGCGCGCGTCGCTGAGGCGCAAACCTGGTTCCACCAGTCCCGCGGGGAGCAGAGGGCCTTCCAGGAAGAATTGGCCAAGCATGACACAGAGCTCATCATGAAGATGTCTGACGTCGAGAAGGCCCAGGAAGAGGCGGCGAACTTGGTTGCCGCGACCGAGGCCGCCCGGAACCAGCATCAAGCCGCCCTCGATTCCCAGAAGGAAGACCTCTCCGCGCGTGAGGCAAAGCTTGGCACAACGCTCCGCGGCAAGGATGAGGAGGTCGAGGTCCTTGCCGAGCGGCGGACTCGTGGGCTGGGACAGAGGCACAAAGAGGCACTGGATGCCCAAGCTCTGGCCCATGCCGGCAAGGTGAAAGAGCTCGAGGTGGAGCGGGACGAGCTGAAGGAGCAGGCCCTCAAGCTGTCCGACGAAAAGAACAGGCTCAACTGCGCCCAGTCAGAGGCGCAGGGAGCGGTCATCAGCAGGGCTGGGGAGCTCTCCGAGGCACAAGACTCCGTCAGAGATCTCAAGCTGAGGCTGGAGAATCTCGAGAAGATGTTGTCGGAGAGCTCGGCTCGGGAGGAGGCCTTGACAAAGAGCCTGGAGGAGGAGAAGCAGTTGCGGGTAGACGAGGGCGCCTCCCACCAAGAATACATGGCGGGCGAGAACATGTGGATCAGTCGGCTGGAGGACATCACCGGCAGGGTTACCTCACAGTTGGCCCTCATGGGGATGCCAAACGTGAGGTATGCCCCTGAGTGGAGCGGGTCCGTCAACGCCAAGCTGACCCTGTTCCTCGAGGGCGTCCTCGGTGCCTTGGCTGATCTTCACTCCAACAGAACAGCCACGCTCGCCGGGGAGGCCCGGCGGCTTTGCCGGGGGGTCATGACCAAGGTCCTCACCAAGATGGCGTTCTGGAACCCCGCCCTCGACTTCGAAGCCGCGATGGACAGCTTGCCGGAGGATGCTGACCTCACGGCGCTCAATGAGCGCATCAAGCCCGTCATCAGCCGCATCGAAGAAATCAAAAGGGTGGAGGGCCAGCACCGGGATTAGGCATCCCGTTCTTCTTCGCCGCTATGGGTTCATGACCAAGACAAATTTTATCTTTAGTTAGAACCGTAGCGATGGCACAATGTAATATGACTTTGAAATATCTTTGGAACCATGCATGTTATTTTCCTATTTGCTGCCCCTTTGTATGTCCACCCTACGCTAGCTGGGTAGGCTTGCCGGCGCGAAAAACCCAAGGCGGCGACTTGGGGACGGGTCCCCATTGGCCTGCCAGGCGAGCGTGCTGCCGGGTGAGCCACCTTGCCGCCCTCAATGCAGCCGCTCGAACTGTCGAGTTTGACTCGAGTCAGAGTCGAGAGCCTTGCCGATTGCGGAAGGCTACCCTACCATTTCCAACGCAGCCGTTTGAACTATTGAGCGGACTCGAAACAGAGCAAAGGCGTTGCCGATCGAGAAGGGCCCCATTTGCGTGCAGGTTTCTTTTTGTACAAAGAACGACAACTCTGAGGATAATAACTTTAAATAATAGGATAGAAATATCCAGGGTTCGATGCAACTTAGCTTCTATTTGTAGCCGCTCGAACGCAGATCTTCCGGCCTCATTCCTTGTCAAAGGGCCATGAAGACGAAAAAGCGTTGGGCCAGCTGCTAGAGCCGATTCTCATAACTGCTCCCCCTACCTGGCGCACCAAAGATGTCGGTGTATTTGGATCGACACCTATGGGATCACAAGAATCCCTACTACGGTTGCGGGGCGCAGGGTTGAGAGAAGAGCGGATCTAACAGTTAGCACATGGTTCCTTTACCCAGGTTCGGTCCGCAAAGATGCGTAAAACCCTACTCCTGCTTTGGTGGATTATATGTTTGTGTTCTTCAGCTAGCTATGGGGCGTGATGAGCTCCAAAAGCCGAGTCATGAGGAGTTCTAAAAAGCCGAATCCTTCTCCTGGTCGCCTCGGGCCTCATTTTATAGGAAAAAGGGGTTGTCACAGTGGCACACAGGAGGTGGAAAGGGTAAAGTGATGCGAGGTTATCCCTCGCATTACAGGACACGACATATTTAATGCGCTTAGCTTAGGTGTCCTCGCTTTATCGGGGACGAGGGGAGACGTCCGTCTTGTCCATCGCCACTCCTCCTTGTGTTGACACGCGCCCTGGCCAGCGGTGCCTGGGGTGCCATGTAGGCAGGCAGGCAGCTGAGGTGGAGCAATGGCGGGTCTCCACGAAGATCTGCATGTCGCCACGCAGGTGCCTGCCCAGCTGGTTGGGTCGGCAGCTGCACGTGGCGGTGGAAGCGTAGTTGCCGCGGGCCTGATGGTGGCCCCGTGGATGTCCTCGGCAAGGGCCTTGCCGAGGCCCCGGCAAGGGTCTTGTCGCGGCGCCTGTTGTCATCCTCGGCAAGGTGCTTGCCGGAGGTCTTGTGGTCTTCCTTGGCTGGGATCCCGCCAAGGGTCGTCGTCTTCTTAGCTTGTATCTGATCTTGAATGTCTTCACAAAGATCTGTGTGCCACTACGGGGATGCCTCCCGAATCCTTGGCCCATGGGGGCAGTGGACTCAAGGGTGATCCACTCTGTAGGCGTGGGGCGAATTGCCGTGGCAAGGGTCTTGCCGGGGCTGCTAAGGCTGGCCCCGGCAAGGATCTTGTCGGGGCTGCTAGAACTAGCTCCCGGCAAGGATCTTGCCGGGGGATCCCGCTTCGTCGCCTTTGCTTTTTGTGGTCTTGGCTTTGGGCTTCAGTTTGCATCGAGCTTCGGTCTTACCCTGGCTCACCTCCCTTGCCATGCTTGGTGTGGTGGTGCCCGTGGCTCAGACAGCCCATGCACAGTTATAGGGGTACAAAAAGTGTACCCCTCTTTTTGTACACCGACACTCCCAACACAAGAATCAACAATAGCACGGGGCACAAAGAAATCATGGTAAAAGCTACTAGTATCTCCACCAAGGATGCAAATACACATAAAAGTAGCATAATGGTGAATCATGTGTAAAGGCAAGCAAGGGTCACAATCGCATGGTAAAGTCATATCAAGAGGTATAGCATGCAAAGCGAACACGATAAAATGGGCATAAGATGACAAATGGTAAATAGCCCATAGTCGTGTGAGAGCCAAGTAAAAGAGATGCGCGTAGTGGTTGCGGGAAGAGAACGGTAGTAGGCACAATCCACGGGACCCCAAAGTGTCTTTGCTCTCAAGAACTCGTTTTGTCAACTCATGGGATTGTGAGGTTGACAAATATTCATGAGTACCTACACAAAAGAAAGACAAAGGAAAAATTGTGTGGGCGTGGTATATGTACACATCATACATCATGATGCGCACGTGCGTGTGGTGGTTAGCACAAAATATCCAATTCTCAAACAAATGAGATGCGTGATATAGAAACATGTCATCCATCTTGCGAGGTTTGTTGTTATGTATAGCATAATAGAGACTCGAATTATGTAATGCATCATGACAAATATGTAGGGCATTATTATTCATGGAATGCATATGGTGCACACAATTATGGGAACTATGCATCACAAGAAATATGTAGAGCATTGTTATTCATGGAATGCATATGGTGCGCATAATCATAGTAATCATGCAAGGTATGGAATGCATCAAGATCTCCTAGTAAGTATGAGGAAACTATGGGGGTCTCCTCATGAGTATTATTAGAAAGTTCACATGGAGAATATTGACAACATCCAAAGCATAGCATAGTTGGAACAATGTGATCATGGCATGGTATATTAGATGAATTGCGTAAATCATGGAAAGGAAGCATGGCAATATCATCGCAAGAGAAACACATTCCAATGACCATCATCTTGTCATCTATGCCACAAGTGCCAATAGGATTCACTTTAATGGGGAATGCATAGTTACTATGTTGAGATTCAAATGATGCAATATGTGAGATCTCACTCATAGCATATGACAAGTTTAAGGGATTATCAAACATGAAGTGACCAATAGAATTTTCACATGATATCCTATGGAGCATAGCATCACAACGAGGCAACTCAACATGATCATCATCATATTCATCATAAATAGGTAAGTCAAGACATGAAGAAGTCGCACCAGCATGAAGCATGGGAATAGGTGTGTCAACATCATGCAATCAATCATTGGTAAGATTGTACACTAGTGGGACAAGAGAAGCACCATCAACTATGTTACCTTTAGAGCTCTGCTCATGTGTTGTAGGTGAGGTCGCAACTTGATGGTACCATGTGGGGGGGGGGGGTGCATCTTCTTCCACCATGGCCATCGGGTTTTCCATTGGTGGGATGGACTCGTTGAGGATTGGTGTGTCGTCATGTAGGAGACCTAGAACCAAAGAAAACACACTCGGAGTAGAGGTTAAGTCGTTAGAAATCAGGGTGGCCTCACATGCCCTCTCAACTACCTCACTCACTAAGTGGTGTGGCTCACTCACTCCCTCTAGTATGCTCTCACTCGTGTGGTTGGTGGAGTCACTCAAATGTCTCTCAACCTCACATAGGATGTGTGGCATGCTCTCATGTGTGGGGCTAGTGGTGGTCACACTCATCCTCTCATAGGAAATGCACTCAATATCACATATGGTGGAGTCACTCATGTCACTCAAGTGGTGGTGGCTCTACTCACATGGAAATTGGGGCATCTCGTCATATGTGGGTGTCGGAGAGATATAGGTACAAACGTCTCCATGCTCAAAGGAAATGCAGTATGTGGTGGCAAATCATCATTATCCTCCGAGATCAAAGGAAATGTCTCATATGCGCTCTCGTAGCTTGACTCGGAGTAGTAGTCATATTTGGGCGCCGTTTTAATGTTGTTGAAGAGGTTCATGCTCGTTGCCTTGGTCGAAGGGGATGGCCCTTGCTCGACCATATTGTCACCGTCTTGATGTGGGGAGCTTCCGGAGATGGAAGTGTCGCCCTCACTTGTAGGTGGTCACCTTGTAGTTGGAGATGTCGATGTAGGTGAACTCACGGGAAGTAGGTGAAGATGCCGTACGTCCGAAGGCGAATATGCCTTGATAGCACTTGGCGAAGATGCCGAAGTGGTGGTTGTAGCTGTAGCTCGTTCATGGTGGTGGTTGTCTCCCGGTCTTCTCTCTTGCTCTTGAAGCTCGTCCTTGGCGTGAAGTAGAGCTTGATCGAACTTGTAGGTATGCGCTTGTCGAGCATCTTCATGAGGATGATGTCGTTGTCGTGCTTGAGCTCGTGGACGACTTGCGCTTGCGTCATGTTTGCGCTCCGAATACTTGTGACTTGAACGTCGCTGTCGAGAAGATGTCGAAGGGGAAGAAGACTTGTAATCGACCACCAAGTGTTTGAGCTCCGCCATTTGTTTGTTGAAGGAGTCGTACATGTCGTCGAAGAAAGCCATTCTCCTTGTCTCGGAGTGTCATAGTTCGATGGCGATGTTGCCGAAGCGCTCTTGCATTGCTCGTTGTAGTCCAATGGTTTTCACGTGGATGTCATTGTTCGCGCCGTCGATACCGAAGACCTGAGATGAAATGCCTTGCCTATCCATCACAAGACGCTAGCAAGTATGAGTGGGAGAAAGAGAAGAACTATACCAAATGTACCTTGACCGATGTTGAAGATGGATAAATGATCACTCAAATGTGGAACAAGGAAATAGCACAATTGGTACCAATTCTTGTCGGTTTCTCACACCTACACAAGTAAAGCTTATGGTGGAGCTCGGTGAGGATAGTGGCACAAAAAATGGATGTGAAATGTTAGCAAGAGTCAATAATATTGAAAAATATTCACAAATGTGCAAATGCAACAAGTAGACCAATAGCAAGATATGGTACACGGAAACACACACGCAAATAGATAAGTGGGGTTGTGCAACCAAGGGCTGAGCCAAAATGTGGAATCCACGAGAATGCTCTTGTTGCACAACACTAGAGAGTCGCTAGCGCGATTGCACAATAGACGGATACGAACTTGTGCATAACCTACTAAGCAAAATGCAACGACTTCTATCCCAAGTATGCTATATGTATGGTATTCCGGTGGTATGATCCAACATGATCGAGTATGACAATCTTAAGGTAGTATGATGCTATGGTTCTTGCTTAAAAGCTCTTTCCTTATATTTTTTCTTTGTGCTTAAAAGCTTGTTTGGCTCTTTCTCTTTTGAGCTCTTTTCTCATGCAAAACTTCACGAACCAAGATAGCAATTGAGTATATGCGATGACAACCTTGTGTCACAAGAGATGATACCAATATATGCACCACAGAGATATGGTATGTATGCTATGGGAATTATGATCACTAATGTGCACAAGTCACGTTGCCGACAATACTCAAATGGCTAGTCTCGATAGGTAAGTGACGCAAAAATGGGCTAGGGGTTAACAATGCAATCGCAAGGGAATATACAAAGGAGGGATACCACAATACCAAGATGATATGGAGGTTATCGTCCGTGGCGATGATGAGTAGCGGTGTTCTTGATGTAGATACCAAGATGATGGAGACTCATCCCGAAGTAGCTGAAACACCTAAGGAAACGGAAAAATCGCGAACTCAAAATCTCAAATGTCAAATGGTGGTAGCGGCAATGCCGTGGTGGTTGCGGAAGTGGAATGATGGGAACCCGGTCAAATTGGTTATGGTGGTGGAAGTGTATGATGGGCTATACACGTTGTCGAAGTTGAAGTCACGGTCCCTAAGTAGTCGAAACACCTTAGGAGACACGAGCCACAACTCAAACAAGCTCACACAAAAATTGGGTTAAGTTTGATTGGCTATGTATAGTGGGCAATGGGTATGCAGAAGTGGTGGTGATGATGGATGAAGAAGCAATCGTCCCTAAGTAGCCGAGACACTTTAGGAGACTCAAATCACTACACAAGCAACCACAAATGCGATGGGGAACAAAATGGGTTAGGTTGCGGAAGGCTATGGTGGCTATGCGGATGATATGGTGGAAGGCCTAGGTGAAGATGCCAAAATTCACAAAATATGATGGTGTCAAATGATTATGGTAGTATTTTTGTGCTATGGGGGATGTCAAGAGCTTCAAAACGAGCTAAAGAACGTCAACATCGGACTCCGGATGAATTAGTTATGGACAAAACGATGAAACGGAAAAGTCTGATACTACAAGGGCTGGACATCCGGGGCGGAGTCCGGATTTCCGGGATCTGTTTATAGAACCGAGTCAGATTTTGCGCTTCAGGGGCCAGATGTCCGGCCAGGTTCCCAGATGTCTGGCCCGACGATTCCAGATCGGGATTGGGACTTCCAAACTCATTTGGGGGCGGAAATTGATGATTTCGGGGGCAAAATTGGGGAGATTTTGTGGATCAAAAGTGGGGAAACTTGGGGAAATGCTAGATCCACTTGAAACCAAGCAAATCCACATATCAAAATCAACAAAACATTGTCAAACCAACAGATCACAAAAAAAATTGGGGCTATTTTTGGTGGGGAAATTTTCGAATTTGGGCAAGGACAGAACAAAACAAGGCTAGAAAACGGTGGGGAGGCTCCAAATTCATGGTGAACCAAGGCTCTGATACCATATGATGTAGGGTGGAACCCTAGATGGCCGATCTTTGGAGGGATCCCACGAAGAACACGAGAGGGAACACGAGAGAATCACTCAAACCAACAGGAACAAGTCACACATATGCTAGATCCTCGAAACACAAAGAGATACAAAGGGTAACCGGTTCTTCTCCGTGAGGAGGTCTTGGGGTATCCCGCGGGATCTTCTCCGTGAAGGAGGTCTTGAATCCGTGTGGATCTTCTCCGTGGAGGGGCTGCAATCACTCATAGGGTGATTTACCACTAGTGGATGAGCAAAGCTTTGTCCCAAATGAGCTAAACCTAAGCTAACCCTAACTAGGAGGAGGTGGAGGAGTATATATAGTCTAGGTCCACGAAGCGGTAAGTGGGAGAGGGATACATGGGCCTCAGGCCCGTCTCTATGCGTAGGCAGGCGCCGGATGTCCGGGCTGGGGGCCGGCTGTCCGGCGGCTCACGAGGAGCCGAATGTCCGGACCTCTGGCCGGATGTCCAGGCTGAGCGTGGCTGGCTTCGGCTGCCTTTTGTGATGAGGGGCCGGATTTTCGGCGAATGGGCCAGATGTCCAGGGCTTCGGGCGGAGCCGGATGTCCGGGCTGGTGGGGCTCGCTTCTGTGAAGGGGTGCCAGATGTCCGGGCCTGGGGGGCGGATGTCCGGGGCCATTATAGCCCATCATTCCACTTCCGCAACCACTACGGCATTGCCGCTACCACCATTTGACATTTGAGAATATGAGTTCGCAGCTTTTCCGTTTCCTAAGGTGTTTCGGCAACTTAGGGACGAGTCTCCATCATCTTAGTATCTAAATCAAGAACACCGCCACTCATCATCGCCACGGACGATAACCTCCATATCATCTTGGTATTGTGGTATCCCTCCTGTGTATATTCCCTTGCAATTGCATTGTTAACCCCTAGCCCATTTTTGCGTCACTTACCTATCGAGATTAGCCATTTGAGTATTGCCGGCAACGTGACTTGTGCACATTAGTGATCATACTTACCATATCATACATACCATATCACCGTGGTGCATATCTTGGTATCATCTCTTGTGACACAAGGTTGTCATCGCATATACTTAGTTGCTATCTTGGTTCGTGAATTTTTGCAAGAGAAAAGAGCTCAAAAGAGAAAGAGCCAAACAAGCTTTTAAGCACAAGTAAAAACATAAGCAAAGAGCTTTTAAGCAAGAACCATAGCATCATACTACATTAAGATTGTCATACTCAATCATGTTGGATCGTACCACCGGAATACCATACATATAGCATAGTTGGGATAGAAGTCGTTGCATTTTGCTTAGTAGGTTGTGCACAAGTTCGTATCCGCCTATTGTGCAATCGCGCTAGCGTCTCTCTAGTGTTGTGCAACAAGAGCATTCTCGTGGATTCCACATTTTGGCTCACCCCATGGTTGCACGACCCCACTTATCTATTTGTGTGTGTGTTTCCGTGTATCATATCTTGCTATTGGTCTACTTGTTGCATTTGTAAATTTGTGAATCTTTTTCAACATTATTGTATCTTGCTAACATTTCACATCCATTTTTTGTGCCACTATCCTCACTGAGCTCCACCATAAGCTTTACTTGTGTAGGTGTGAGAAACCGACAAGAATTGGAACCAATTGTGCTATCTCCTTGTTCCACATTTGAGTGATCATTGATCCATCTAAAACATCGGTCAAGGTACATTTGGTATAGTTCTTATCTTTCTCCCACTCATACTTGCTAGCGTCTTGTGATGGATAGGCAAGGCATTTCATCTCAGGTCTTCAACATCGACGGCGCGAACAAAGACATCCACGTGAAAACCATCGGACTACAATGAGCAATGCAAGAGCGCTTGGGCAACATCGCCATCAAACTACGACACTCCGAGACAAGGAGAATGGCTTCCTTCGATGACATGTGCGACTCCTTCAACAAAAAAATGGCGGAGCTCCGACACTTGGTGGTCCATTACAAGTCTTCTTTCCATTCGTCATCCTCTCGGCGGCGAAGTTCATGTCACAAGTCTTCGGAGCACAAACATGATGCAAGCGCAAGTCGCCCATGAGCTCAAGCACGACTACGACATCATCCTCATGAAGATGCTCGACAAGAACATACCTACAAGTCTGATCAAGATCTACTTCACGCCAAGGACGAGCTTCAAGAGCAAGAGAGAAGACCGCGAGACAACCACCACCATGAAGGAGCTACGGCTACAACCACCACTTCGGCATCTTCGCCAAGTGCTATCAAGGCATCTTTGACTTTGGACGTACGGCATCTTCGCCTACTTCCCATGAGTTCGCCTACATCAACGTCTGCAACTAGAAGGCGACCACCTACAAGTGAGGGCGACACTTCCATCTTCGGAAGCTCCCCACATCAAGACGACGACAATATGGTCGAGCAAGGGCCATCCCCTTCGACCAAGGCGACGAGCATGAACCTCTTCAACAACATGAACACGGCGCCCAAATATGACTACTACTCCGAGTCAAGCTACGCAAGCGCACATGAGTCCTCTTTGATCTAGGAGGTGAGTGATGATTTGCCACCTCCTACGACATTCTTTTTTGGAGGCGTTATGGATGAGGCTGCGAAAGTAGTTGAGTTTGGAGACGTTTGCACCTACATCTCTCTGACACATCATGAGATGACCCAATTGCCATGTGAGAAGAGCCACCACCACATGAGTGACTCCACCATATGTGACATTGAGTGCATTTCCTATGAGAGGATGAGTGTGACCACAACTAGCCACACACATGAGAGCATGCCACACATCCTATGTGAGGTTGAGAGCCATTTGAGTGACTCCACTAACCATACGAGTGAGTGCATCCAAGAGGGAGTGAGTGAGCCACAACACTTAGTGAGTGAGGTAGTTGAGAGGGCATGTGATGCCACCATGATTTCTAACGACTTAATCTCTACTCCGAGTGTGTTTTCTTCGGTTCTAGGTCTCCTACATGAGGACACGCCTACCCTCGACGAGTCCGTCAACCCAATGGCCATGGTGGAAGAAGCTCTACCACCCACATGGTTCCGTCAAGATGATGATGATCGCTACTTGGTCTTCACCACCTCACCTACAACACATGAGCGGAGCTCTACTAGGTCTACTTGATTGTAACTAGTGGACTGTCTTACCAATGATTGCTTGCATGATGTTGACACACCTATTCCCATGCTTCATGCTAGTGCGACTTCATCATGTCATGACTTACCTATTTATGAGGAATATGATGATGAGCATGTTCAGTTGCCTAGTTGTGATGCTATGCTCCATAGGATATCATGTGAAAAATCTTTTGGTCACATCATGTTCGACAACCCTTTAAACTTGTCATATGCTATGAGTGAGATATCCCACATTGTATAATTTAAATCTCAACATAGTAACTATGCATGCCCCATTAAATTAAATCCTATTTGCACTTGTGGCATAGATGAAAAGATGATGGTCATTGGCTTATGTTTCTCTTGCGATGATATTGCCAAACTTCCTTTACATGATTTGCGCAATTCATCTACTATGCCATGCCATGAACACATTGTTCGAAATATGCATTTTTTGGATGTTGTCAATATTCTCCATATGATGTTTCCACTAATGCTCATGAGGAGACCCCCATAGTTTCCTCATACATACTAGGAGATCTTGATGCATTCCATACCTTGCATGATTACCATGATTGTGTGCACCATATGCATTACATGGATAACAATGCTCCACCTAATTGTCATGATGCATCACACCATTTGAGTCTCCATTATGCCATACGTAACAACAAACCTCTCATGATGGATGACATGTTTCTATATCACGCATCTCATTTATTTGAGCATTGGCTATTATGTGCTAACCAACACATACACGTGCACATCATGATGGATGATGTGTATATATACCACGCACACACAATTTTTCCTTTGTCTTTGTTTTGTGTAGGTACTCATGAACATTTGTCAACCTCACAATCCCATGAGTTAACAAAACGAGCTCTTGAGAGCAATGACGATTTGGGATTCCATGGATTGTCCTTAACACCATTCTCTTCACGCAAGCACTACTATGGGCTATTTACCATTTGTCCTCTTATGCCCATTTTATCGTGTTCACTTTGCATGCTATACCTCTTGATATGACTTTGCCATGCAATTGTGACCCTTGCTTGCCTTTACACATGATTCACCATTATGCTACTTATATGTGTATTTGCATGCTTGGTGGAGATACTTGTAGCTACTACCACGATTTCTTTGTGCCCCACGCTATTGATGCTTGTTGTGTTGGGAGAGTCATGATTCCCTATTGCTATTTACATATGGCCTCTCGCCAATACATTGATCCTATTTTTCTCATATCTTGCTTTCATGCTTTTGCTATGCCATGTGCATTATTCATGCCTACAATTTGCACACATGACATGCTTGCCATGATTACCTCTAGTACGTTGCATCTTCGCACTACTCGCTTGTTTGACTTGATTAATATGATTGCTTGCTATGTTGCATCACCCATGTTCCACTCTTACTTACTTTCTTGGGTTGATGACATATATGTTCATGACATTCACATGATTCTCATTGATCATTATCACTTGTCTCCATTAGTTGCATCTCTCATATTCCCTTGTATTGGGTGCAACCATGCTATGCCTATTGATATTGGAGACTTTGACACCCTTCTTGCGATGCATACTTGCTTGATTGAGCTCATTGCACTTGGTTGTTCTCGCATCTTATGCCTACATACCATGCACCACACCCTTGTACTTTCTTATGATAAGAATGATGCAAGCACTTGTTGGGTATTTTTTCGCACGAATGCTAGGTTTTGCATTACGGCTAACCTCATTTATTTTTCCGAGTGTTTGTCATATTCTTTCATTTTGAAGGATTCACAAGGCGGTACCATCACAAGGCATCTTGGGCATGTGAAGGCATACACGTTGCACGACACCAACATCTTCAAGAACATACATAAGGTGAATTCCTTCTTTGTGAGCCATCCTCACATATGCATATTGGATAGGCCATACTTTCATTGTTGTTTCCTTCTTGTTGTCTACATGATACATCTACGGGATGGAGGACCGACATTAAAGATGGACCCTATGGATACAACACCGGTCGACCACTCTTACCATGACATTGAGCAATGGTACAACACTACTCATGGCAAATTTGCATCTTATGCATGGATTGACTCACATTATAATTGCCTTGTTGCATCGTGTATTTCCATGTCATCCATGATATATGAGCTTGTGCATTTCCTTAGCAAATTTGTTGTGATCTTCCTTGATGGCATATTCATACATATTGGTCACATTGCCAAACATCAATTGCATGATCACATAGTCATATTGAGCACCCATTGCCATGTTCATGCTCTTGATAAACCATCACACAATGACATCATTTTGCACAATGGTAGAAACTGTAGCTTTGTGCACCATGCCAATTACCCTACCATTGTGTGCACAACAAATGAATTTGCTCACATGAATGCTTTACATGTCATTGTACATCTTTTAGATAAGCATCATGTGCCTTGCCATGCCCAAACTTGTCACATGGACCCATTCTTACATGATAGACACTTGTGCGCTAACCATTGTATTTCCGAGTGACATTTGTGTTTGCTCTTCTTGATGCGGTGCATCCCAAGGTCATCCCCATGGACCTACCTTCGTCTCACCAAGTGCCAAGTGGACCCATGACACACGCTCGAGCACGAGCTCTCGAGACCGAGGTGACTTCACTGCTCTCTCTACGTCGTTTCAATTCACACGAGACATGGATGCTACCCTCATCAAAAACTCTATGCGTACTCAGGTACCTCGGGAGCAACCATGGAGGAACCAAGGAACAAGAGAATCGAAGAAGGAAGACGGAGGAGAAGACTGCCAAGACTCAGACCGGCCGGATGATCCGGACGAATACCCGGATGATCTAGGCAGAACCCGGACGATCCGGACAATCCGGATAATGTGCGCCCCGACACCCGAGGCTACTTCACCGAAGCCGGATCATCTGGACCCCGGCCCGGATCATCCAGCCACACCCAGACGTCCGGACAAGGACCCGGACATCCGGACCCCCCGCTGCAGAGACGCCACGGCCGGATCATCCGGACCCCCGAAGCCCGGATCATCCGAACCAACATCCGGATCATCCGGACAGTGCCTGCGTGCATGACTTTGGGCCGAGGCCAATGTACCCCTTCGCCCCACCTAGCTTATTTAAAGGACTCCTCCCATACTTTCTAGGGTCAGCTTTGTGTTAGCTCATCCAAAACCTTAGTGGTTCCTCTCCTAGGAGACCGCGGCCTCCTCGGAGAAGATCCACCGGATTCAAGACCTCCTTCACGGAGAAGAACATCAAGACCTCCTCACGGAGATGACTACCGCTACTTGTATCGTCCTTAGTTGATCGTGTATCGTGTATCACACTTTGTGTTCCCGGATCTAGCATTTGCGTGACCTAAACTTGTTGGTTTGAGTGTTTTCTTCTTGTCCCTCTTGTGTTTTTCCTCGTGCCCCTCGTGTTCCTCCTCAGGATCCCTCCTTTTCGTGAAAGATCGGCCACGTAGGGTTCCATCCTACATCATGTATGGTATCATGAGCCTTGGTTTATCACGAATTTGGAGCCTCACACCTTGTTTTCTAGCTTGTTTTTGTTGTTTTTCGTCCAATTTCAAAAATCCCCACAAAAATAGCCCTACAATTTTTTTTGTGATTTGTGTGTTTTGATGAGATTTTGTTGATTGTGATCCGTGGTTGAGCTGTGTGACAAGTGGTTTCACCCTATCCCCATCTCACACACCCTCATATCCGCCCAAAAACCCAGAAAAAAAATCATTTTCTACCGAATTTTCACCTTTTCCACGAGTTCATCCCACCTAGATTGACCCACCCGGATCATCCGGATTTCCACCCGGATCATCCGGCTCCTGCCCGGATCATCCAGCCAGACACCCGGATCATCCGGCCTCCCCTGACGAAATTGCACTTTGCAGTTTTTCGCAGCCCCGTGTCCGCCACCGCAACAACCCTAGACACCCCTTCCGCTACACCCTCGACCTAAAACCCACCACCACAACCATTGCCTAACCAAAATCCCTACCGTCTTACCTCTTTGTGTCTTGGATCATTTGAGTTGTGGTTTCTCCGTTTCCGTGTGTGTTTCGGCTATCTCGGAGCGGAACGATATCGACAAGACCACCTCTCAACCTCGACAAGGACGATAACATCGACGACACTTCGTTTACTACCTTGCAATTGCATTGATAAACTCTCATCGACCATTTTGCGTAGCTTTCCCACCGAGACTAGCCATTTGAGTATTGCCGGGCCATGACACTTGTGCACATTAGTGATAGTCATACATATTGCAAACTACATCATCATATCTCCGTGTGACACAATAGTGTTCCGCATACACAATAGCTATCTTGGTCCAAGAAGCATGCATAAGTGGCCAAAGAAAGAGCTCACAAGATTTTAAGCAAAAGATCCATCCAAAGCTTATACGCAAAAAAACAATAGCATCAAACGCCTTGCATCAAAAGAGATCATATGAGATAGCAATACATCACCTTGTGCTAAAGCATCGGCACATATACACTCATAGCATACTTGTGATAGGAAGTTGTTACATTGAGTTATAGGTCGTGCACAAGTGCGTATCCGCCTATTAAGCAATCGGTTAGCGTCTCTCTAGCATTGTGCAAAACGAGCATTTTTCGTGGATTCCACATTTTCGCTCACTTTGGTTGCACAACCACATTTATCTATCCATGCGTGCGTTCCGTGTGCTACTTATTGCTTGTGATCTACTTGTTGCATGAGCCAATTGTGAATCATTCTCAACATCATTGAATCTTACTCACTTGTTGCATTGAATTTTGCCACCATCCTAACCAAGCTGCTCTCAAAGCTTTACTTGTGTAGGTGTGAGAATTGAAAAGAATTGGTACCGATAGTGCTATTTCCGGGTTACATTATTGAGTGATCATTGATCCATTGTCAACTTCGGTCAAGGTACATTTGGTATTGTCTTCTCCTTTCTCCCACTCACGTACTTGCTTGTGATGATGGATAGGCCAAGTACATCTACGAACCCGCTCTTCGATGATCCTCGAGAATCGAACAACTACGTCACCAAACTACATCTCTTCGGCGTCCAATGAGCTCTACATCAAGAAAGTGAAGCTATGCGAGAGCACATTGAGCAAGTCGCCGCCGACGCGCGACAATTTGAAGCACAAACAAGAGCGCAATTCGACATCATCAACACCAACCTGGCTACTCAATTTGATGCGCTACGGACTTTGATAGTCAATCGACGTTCTTCTTCCACATCTTCTCAAAGACGAAGCCGCTCAAGTCGCCATACCGACTCCACAGACGTCTCAAGTACCCCTACATCAAACACTCTTCGTCAAGCCGCATGTCATGCTCGACATGACAACCGGAATCCTCTTCATGACAAGAGCTCCCAAGACCTACTTGACGAGCAAGAAAGTCGACATCGTCAAAACCAAGCTACACTTGAGAAAGCACAAGAACGGCAACGACTACGCCAACAACAACAAGAGCGAGCACGTCAATACCAAGAAGAACAAGATGCTGCGGCTCATCGTCAAGCACAACAACGCCGAGAAGCTCAAGCTCTTGAGGCACAACGAGCATTACGTGATTCACATCGCAATGTGGCAACTCGCAATCGACACACTCTTCAAGAAGAGGATTTCCTTCGCTATGAGATGCAAGAGAGGCGCCACCAAGCATGAATGCAAGAAGATGTTCCTCATCAAGCACGACAAGAACAACAACCTCAACAAGAACCACAAGCTCGGCAAGTACACCATGACAATGAACATCCACTCCGCTAAGAGCAACATGAGATTGACAATCATCCAAATCAAGAACGCCCTCCCAATAGGCAAGCCAACAATGAAGAGCATCGCTATGGCAAGCTTAAGTTCACCATGCCAAAGTTTTTCGGAAGCATTGATCCAGAAGACTACCTCTCATGGGCATTGAAGGTTGACAAGATCTTTCGCCTACACAACTTTGATGAAGAAAATAAAATTGCAATGGCCTCCCTTGAGTTCCAAGACTATGTTCTCATTTGGTGGGAGCAAATCATTGAGAGAAGAGAAGCAAAAGGCGAACCTCCTATCACTACTTGGGCTCAAATGAAGGAAGTCATGAGAGCACGCTTCGTGCCAACACACAACAATCGTGACTTGTTCAAGAAGCTACAACTCCTCAAGCAAGGCACCAAGTCCACTGAAGAGTACTACAAGGAGATGGAGATTGCCATGATACGCGCAAACATCACAGAAAATAAAGAACAAACGATGGTGAGATTCTAGAATGGACTCAACTATCCTATCAAGAAGATTGCGGACTTTCAACCTTACACAAATCTCCTCGAGCTATTACACCAAGCCACGAAAGCGGAGCGACAAGTTCAAGAGGACTACAAGTACTCCAAGTTCACCACCAAGAACTTCGGCTCCTACAACCAAGCTTCAATGACTTCAGCTCCTTCTACCTCTACCAAGCCATCTACAAACTTAGGTGAGAAGTCAAGCTACAAGAATGCTACTACATCAAGTCGGCCACCTTCCACAAACAACTTCAAGCCAAGAGCTTCATCATCTACAACTCCAACCGAGGACAACTCCAAGACGAGTTCGATCAAGTGTTTCAAGTGCCAAGGGCAAGGCCACAAGTCATTTGAGTGCAAGACCGTTCGTACCATGATCATCAATGATGACGGTTCTTATGACTCAATGAGCGATGATGAGATGGAAGACCTTGAAAATGTAGCTATGCATCGACAAGTGAATGAAGATGAAGACCATCAAGTGTTTTGCGACAATGATTCGAGTCCCAATCTTGTTGTCTCCAAGGTCTTGACACTCCAACATCAAGAAGATGACGATCAAAGATGCCAAATCTTTCATACCAAGGCCGGCATCAATGGACGCTCCGTCAAGGTTATCATCAATGGAGGAAGTTGTCATAATTTGGCAAGCGAAGAGCTATGCGACAAGCTACAATTGGTGAAGTCAAAGCACCCTCATCCCTACAAGGTCCAATGGCTTAGCGACGCCGGAACTCTTTGAGTCCAGCACACCGTGCAAGTCTCCTTCAAGATAGGCGCCTACGAGGACACCCTTGAGTGTGATGTGGTCCCTATGTCCGTGTGCCACCTTCTCCTTGGATGACCATGGCAATACGATCATGGAGTGATACACAATGGACGGACCAACCACTATAGCTTCAAGATGAAGGGTAAAGAGATCGTGCTACGCCCAATGTCACCAAGTCAAGTAGCCACCGACAAACACATGCCTACCAACCATCTTCGAGAGAGTGGTGAGAGAGTGAGCCACCAAAAGGAGAGTGAGAGCCACAGGCCCAATATGAGCGACTCCACGATGAGCGACAAGAAGCAACTAGTACTATTTGCCACCAAAAGTGAGATGAGCGAAGTGTGTGAGAACCCCTCCAGTGTCTATCACATTGTGCTTTTATGCAAAGGGGAAGCCAAACCTACTAACACTTCACCACCTCCACCTTTAGTGTTGTCTCAATTGTTGCAGAAATTCTCAGACGTCTTTCCCGATGAGCTACCTCCGGGTCTACCTCCACTTCGCGGAATCGGACACCGCATCGATCTCATACCCGGCGCACCACTTCCAAACAAGGCTCCTTACCGCATCAACCCTGAGGAAACCAAGGAGATACAACGGCAAGTACAACAACTCATCAACAAGGTGATTTACGTGAAAGCTTGAGCCCTTGTGCCGTTCCGGTTATTCTCGTGCCAAAGAAAGATGGAATTTTTCGCATGTGCTCCGATTGTCGGCCAATAAATGCTATCACCTTTATATACCGTCACCCTATGCCACGTTTAGACGACATGCTTGATGAATTATGTGGTGCCACCATCTTTTCGAAAATTGATCTTAAAAGTTGCTACTACCAAATTCGCATTCAAGAGGGTGATGAGTTGAAAATGTCTTTCAAAACCAAGTTTGGGTTATATGAGTGGCTTGTCATGCCAATGGGCTTATCTGAAGCGCCCGGTTCATTTATGCGTCTCATGCATTTTGTTCTACGACCCTACATAGGCGTCTTTGTAGTGGTTTATTTTTATGACATCTTTGTTTTTAGCAAGGCGCTTGAGGACCATGTGACACACATCTGTATGGTTTTACAAACCCTTCGGAAAGAGCATTTATATGCCAACATGGAAAAATGCACTTTTGGCGTTGACAAGGTCACTTTCTTAGGATTTGTCGTTTCTTCCCAAGGTGTTCACGTTGATGAAACTAAAATTGAAGCAATTAAAACTTGGCCTCAACCAGCGAACCTCCAACAAGTGCGTAGCTTTCTTGGTTTAGCCGGTTTCTATCGACATTTTGTGAAGGACTTTAGAACAATTGCTATGCCTCTACACGCCTTGAGCAAGAAGAACGTACCCTTTGTTTGGGGTCCTTCGCAAGACACCGCGTTCATTAAGCTAAAAGACTTTCTCACCCATGCACCACAGCTTGCCCTACCAAACTTTGATAAACCTTTTGAGATTCATTGTGACGCTAGTGGTACCGGCATAGGTGGCGTGCTCATGCAAGAAACGCGCCCAATTGCGTACTTTGGCGAGAAGCTATCCGGTGCAACTTAACTACCCCATCTATGATAAAGAGCTCTATGCCTTGGTGCGAGTTTTGCGTGTTTGGGAACATTACCTTAGACCTCATGAATTCATTCTTCATACGGAGCATGAGACGCTCAAGTATCTCAAAGGTCAAACTATGTTGAACAAGCGTCATGCTAAGTGGAGTGTGTTCATAATCTTTTCCCTATGTCATCAAGTACATCAAAGGCAAAGAGAATGTTGTGGCGGATGCGCTTTCCCACAAATGCATGCTTGTCACAAAACTTGAGTTGAATGTTATTGGCTTTGAGCACATAAAAGACTTATATGAGCATGATACTTTCTTTGCAAATCCTTATGCTGAGTGTTTGACTCACACTTCTTGGGAACGTTACTACATCAAGGATGGATATCTTATGAGAGCTAACAAACTTTGCATTCCCGAGTCTTCGCTTCGTTTGCTCCTTTTGCAGGAATCTCATGGAGGATGACTCATGGGTCACTTTGGACGTGACAAGATATTTGCTATGCTCTCCAAGAACTACTTTTGGCCCAAGATGCTCCTTGATGTCTCATGGCTCACCAACCGATGCTCTACATGTCGCAAAGCTAAGTCAAAAGCTCAATCTCATGGTCTTTACATGCCACTTCCTATTCCATACCATCCATGGGAAGACATAAGCATGGACTTTATACTTGGATTGCCTAGGACTCAAAATGGAAAGGATTTCGTGTTTGTTGTCGTGGATAGATTTTCTAAAATGGCTCATTTTATTCCTTGTAACAAGATCGACGATGCTTCACATGTGGCAAATCTCTTTTGTAGGGAAATCATTCGTCTACATGGAGTACCAAAGACTATCGTGTCGGATCGAAACGTCAAGTTCTGGAGCTACTTTTGGAAGACTCTATGCGCCAAACTCGGCATCAAGCTCCTCTTCTCTTCGGCATATCATCCACAAACCGACGGCCAAACGGAGGTGACGAACCGCACACTTTCGATGCTTCTTCGCGTGTTTATCAAGAAGAACATCAAGGAATGGGAGCTATGCTTGCCCATCGCCGAGTACGCCTACAACCGCGCAAGACATTCGACTACCGGCAAGTCCCCTTTCGAGGTCATCTACGGCTTCAACCCGTTGTCCCCATTGCACATCCTACCTCTACCACTACAAGAGCGCATCAACTTGGACGCGAGTGCTCGAGCAAGCTATCTGAAGAAGGTGCATGAAGATACAAGAGCAACGATCGAGCGGCAAGTGCATCGCCTAGCCTCGAAGCTCAACGCCAACAAGAAACCAATGGTGTTCAACCCGGGAGATCAAGTATGGCTACATCTTCTCAAGGACCGTTTCCCCAACGAGCGCAAGTCCAAACTACTACCTCGGGCCGACGGACCCTTCAAGGTGCTAGCACACTACAACAACAATGCCTACAAGATCGACATTCCACGCGACAAGTACAACGTGAGGGATGTCTTCAACGTCAAGGAACTCTCACCTTTCCATGGTGATGAAGATTTTGATCCGAGGTCGGATCTTTCCCAAGGGAGGGGAGATGATGCGATGCATCCCAAGGTCCTCCCCATGGACCTACCATCGTCTCACCAAGTGCCAAGTGGACCCATGACACGCGCTCGAGCACGAGCTCTTGAGACCGAGGTGACTTCACTCCTCTCTCTACGTCGTTTCGATTCACACGAGACATGGATGCTACCCTCATCAGAAACTCTATGCGTACTCAGGTACCTCGGGAGCAACCATGGAGGAACCAAGGAACAAGAGGAATCAAAGAAGGAAGACGGAGGAGAAGATGGCCAAGACTCAGATTGGCCGGATGATCCGGATGAAGACCCGGATGATCCGGACAGAGCCCGAATGATCCGGATCAACGTCCGGATGATCCGGATAATGTGCGCCCCGACACCCGAGGCTACTTCGCCGAAACCAGATCATTCGGACCCCGGCCCGGATCATCTGGCCACACCCGGACGTCCGGACCAGGACCCGGACATCCGGACCCCCCGCTGCAGAGACGACACGGCCGAATCATCCGGACGCCGTCCCAGATCATCCGGACCCCCGAATCCCGGATCATCTCGACCAACATCCGGATCATCCGGACAGTGCGTGCGTGCATGACTTTGGGCCGAGGCTCATGTACCCCTTCGCCCCTCCTAGCTTATTTAAAGGACTCCTCCCATACTTTCTAGGGTCAGCTTTGTGTTAGCTCATCCAAAACCTTAGTGGTTCCTCTCCTACGACACTGCGGCCTCATCGGAGAAGATCCACCAGATTCAAGACCTCCTTCACGGAGAAGAACATCGAGACCTCATCACGGAGATGACTACCGCTACTTGTATCGTCCTTAGTTGATCGTGTATCGTGTATCACACTTTGTATTCCCGGATCTAGCATTTGCGTGACCTAAACTTGTTGGTTTGAGTGTGTTCTTCTTGTCCCTCTTGTGTTTTTACTCGTGCCCCTCGTGTTCCTCCTCGGGATCCCTCCTTTTCATGAAAGATCAGCCACGTAGGGTTCCACCCTACATCACTTCTTGCATGTATACCACTCCGGCGACACCTTGGACTACTTGGCTTACGCCAAGTCTTCATCTCGGTCCAACTACAAGTCCGTCCACGTCAATCGTTTCCATGGTGATGAGCTTTACGATCCGAGGTCGGATCTGTCCCAAGGGGGGGGGGGAGCCACGATCATCCCCATGTTCACTTCGACGAGACCTCAAGTACACTTCATTGGACACAAGGTTTACTCGCTCCTCTCCAAACCTTCACTTTCCACATGTGAGACATGGCTACTACCTCAAACATATGTGCTATGCATGAACAGGAACCAAGATTGAGGCCATGGAACAGCTAGGAGTATGGGACAAGACGGCAAGGACACCAAGTACAAGGATCAAGAGAAGCTACCGGAAAAGCTACAGGCTCTGGACGTCCAGCCTCTACCAGACGACCGGCTACTCCCAGGCGACCGGCCAACCGGAGGCACTGGACGTCCGTGACTTCGACTACAGAACATAAATAGCGGAAATCCGACAGTTACCAGACGTCCGGTCTCTCCCGTGCCACCGGACGTCCGGTGTCCCAGCGGATGACCACTACATGCTGTATGCCCATAGTTATCGAGCCAGAGGCCCATGTATCGCTCTCCCACTTACCCCTTCGTGGCCCTAGACAATATATACTCCTCCACCTCCTCCTAGTTAGGGTTAGCTTAGGTTTAGCTCATTTGAGACAGAGCTTTTCTCAGCCACTAGTGGTTCATCTCCTTGTGAGTGACTACGGCCCCTCCACGGAGAAGATCCACACGGATTCAAGACCTCCGTCACGGAGAAGATCCCGCAGGATACCCCAAGACCTCCTCACGGAGAAGAACCCGTTACCCTTTGTATCGTCCCTTGTTGATCATGGATCTTGTATCTCTTTGTGTTTCGAGGATCTAGCATAGGTGTGACTTGTTCTTGTTGGTTTGAGTGATTCTGATGCGGAGCATCCTATGGTCATCCCCATGTACACTATGACTACTCCGCAAGCCCCAAGAGGACATACGATGAGACCTCTAGCATACACCAATGGACACAAGGTGAACTCGCTCCTCTCCGAACATTCACTTTCCACATGTGAGACATGGCTACTACCTCAAACACATGTGCTATGCATGACTAGGAACCAAGAGGAAGACCATGGAGCAACTAAGGAGAGAGTACGGTCGAAGGAGAGAAGCATACGTGAAGATGGAGAAGAAGAAGGGCAAGATAGAAGATGCCCGGATGATCCGGACCGTCGTAGTTGGACTTGTAGTCGTGAACGGACTTGTAGTTGGAAGAAGTTGAGGGCATGTCACAATCCAATTACTCCAAGGTGTCTCCGGTATGTGGTACATGCAAAATGAGCAAACACAAAGTACACTTGGAAATACAATGGTTAGCGCACACAAAGTGTCCATTATGTAAGAGTGAGTCCGTGTGACAAGGTAGATGAAGCTTAGCAAGATAATATAGTATGAGATGTAAAGCATTCATGTGATCAAATGCATTTGTGGTGCACACAAAGGTGTTGTGAATGTGATCAATGCAACCATTGTGCAAAATGATGTCATAGTGTGATGGTTTATCAAGGAATGAACATGGCAAGTGATGCTCAATATGTGTATGTTATCATGCAATTGATGGTGGACAATATGATCATGATGTATGAATATGCCATCCAGAAAGATCACAACAAATTTGCTAAGGAAATGCACAGCTCATATATCATGGATGACATGGGAATACAAGATGCAACAAGGCAATCATAATGTGAGTCAATCCATGCGCAAGATGCAAATTTATTTTGGGAATGATATGTCCATGGAGCATGGCATGTGAGCACACAATCAACAAATATGAAGGTTTTGGTGCAATGTGCCAAAGGAGTTTTGATATACCAATGCTCGATGTCGTGGCATGCGTGAAGGTCTGAAGGTGCATCCAATAAGTCCAAGCACTCCTCATCTTGAAGGCCCATCTCCAATGTCGGTCCTCTCTCCAATAGATGTATCATGTAGACAATAAGAAGAAGACAGTCGTGAAAGAATGACCCATCCAGTATGCATATGTGAGGATGGCTCAAAGGGAAGGAGTTCACCATTAGGAGATTCTCGCGAATGTTGGTGTTGCACATCATGTATGCCTTCGCATGACCAAGTTGTCGCATGACGACACCGCCTTGTGAATCCTTCAAAATGAAAGAACATGACAAACACTCGGAAAAACAAATGAGGTTAGCGTGAATGCACAACCTAGCATTCATGAGGGAAAATACCCAACAAGTGTTTGCATCATTCTTATCATAAGAAAGGACAAGGTAATGTGGCATGGCATGTAAGCATATGATGCGATAACAACCAAAGGGATTAGGCTCAAACAAGCAAGCATGCATCACAAGTATGGTGTCCAAGTCTCCAAGATGAACAAACATAGCATTGTTGCACTCAATACAAGTGATGAGAGATGCAACTAATGGAGACAAATTACAATGATCAATGTGAATCATGTGAATGGCATGAACATATATGTCATCAACCCAAGAAAGCAAGTAAGAGTGGAACATGGGTGATGCAATATAGCAAGCAAGCATAGCGATCAAGTCAAACAAGCTAGTGATACGTCCAAAATGCATCACTATTTTGTATTATAATTTATCCTTATTCATTGATATATTTCACGTTATGATGATGTTCTTATGTTGTTTTGGTCTATTTTACACAGTTTGCAACTTTCCGATACCGAAACAGCAGACGCAGGATTCAGCAGGAAAAAGTGGATGCTGAGTTGCTGAAGAAGAACACATCCAAATTACCTGAAAATTGACGGGAGGTATTTTTCAGACGAATAACGAAGACACACAAAAGGGGAGTCAGAGGGGGGCCACAGGGTGCCCAGGCGGCCTGGGGGCGCCCCCCCTGGCCGCGCCGGGGGGCGCCTGGAGCCCCTGGCCCAACTCTGGTCGCCCCCTTTTGCATATATGTTCTCCGTCCCCCGAAAACCCTAGGCACGGGACTTTTTACGGAGTTCCGCCGCCGCTTCGAGGCGGAAACGTGCAGAGAAGAAAAGGGCATCTCCGGTGGGAAGATTCCGCCGGGGAGATCACCTCCCGGAAGGGGAGATCGTCGCCATCGTCATCACCATCGTCACGGGCATCATCGAGATCATCATCAACATCATCCCCAACACCAGCACCATCTCCATCTACATCCAAATCTCACCTTTCCATCGCAACTCGTGTTGTAACTTGTACTACCTATCCTCTCTACTCCATCGGTGTTGATTACTACTTTGTGGTGAATGCTATTGAGTTTTGTTGGAGAAATATTATTATGTCCAGATTGTTTATCACATATTTACCCCCACTGATCATGATCTCTTTTATGTCTTGTGAGTAGTTACCTTAGTTCTTGAGGACATGGGGGAAGTCTTGTTGTTAGTAGTCATATGCTGTTGAAGTATTATGTGTTGTTTGGTACTTAAGTTGCGTTGTCATTCTACTAGTGGTGTTGTGTGAGTCGAACACCCAACACTTCGCCTTATTAAGGACCTAGGAGAATACATTGTGTATAAAGAATGCTTATGGTGGGTTGCCGGAGTGACGGAAACCTGAACCCCAGTTCGCACGCTTTTGCATAAGGGAATAATGGATCCTCGATCGTATTGCTATGGTTAGGCTTTTGCCTTAAATTCTATCTTGTATTTGCGGATGCTTGCAAGGTGTTTAATCATAAGAGTGCATTCATCTTAGTCTAGAGAGTGCACTAGCATAGATACACCCACTCAACACTTATCAACACATAACATAGTATCGATACGGAATATGGCGAAAGCACATGACTACCTCTCCCGTGTGTCCTCAAGAACGCTTTAGTCTTTATAAGTTCAGTTGTTAGGCCTCTCCTTTGCTAAGAAGGGATTGGGCCACTTGTTACTTTCAGTACCTTTTACATTACTTGCCTTTACATTCCTATTGCTTATATCGAGAAAACCCCTAAAAGTTATCTTTCAGTGCTTGCAGTAATTTCTTGCTCAGAAACGCTTATCAATACCTTCTGCTCCTCGTTAGGTTCGACACTCTTACTTATCGAAAACGCTGCAACAGATCCCTTACGGTTGAGGGTCATCAAGTAACGTTTTCTGGCGCCGTTGCCGGGGAGCGTAGCGCTATTGGTAAAGTGAAACTGGTAAGAAAGTCTTTTTATAATTCTGTTTTTATTTTTGCTATTGCTGCTCTTTGTCCCTATGGACAACCCTATTATTGGAGCATTGCTTGCGGGAAGACGCCCCACACCTGTGGTGGTTGATCCTCCCCCTACTGAAATTGTGCCTTATAAAATACCAGCTGGCATTATCAATTATGTTTTGGCTAATCGTTATGCAGGAGACAGACATCCCGGTGAACACTTGCTATATTTGTCACGACTATGTTCATTATTTAAGCTTTTAGGTGTATCGAGGGAGTTTGTCATGAGGAAATTGTTTGTCGTATCCCTTATAGATAAAGCTTCAGATTGGTATGGGCTTCTCGATAACCCACACTTGCTGGACTGGCAGGAGCTTATGTCTCTCTTTTATACTAAATTTTATCCTCTTCATGAAATTCATCGAGACAGGAATTTTATCTATAACTTTAGGTCTCGTGACGGAGAAAGCATTGCTCAAGCTTGGGGGAGACTGAAGTCTCTAATGCTCAAATGCCCAATTCATAAGCTTCCCAACGAAATTATACTTACAAATTTTTATGCCAGGCTTTCTCGTCAGGATAAGGAGATGCTGGATGCCTCCTCTAGTGGGGTATTTCAGAAGAAGAGTGTTGAAGAAAGGTGGGATCTCCTTGAAAGAATCCAAAGGAATACTGAAGATTGGGAAATTGATAAAGGTATTGAACCCGCTATAAATTATGAACATGATTATATTGAGAGCTATGTGGAAACTGATTACTTCAATACTTTTTGCTCTAAGATTGGTCTTGATTCCCATCTAGTGATTGATTTATGTAAGAATTTTGCCTCTCACGTTGATGCTTTTAAAAAGAATAGAGACCAGCACCATGCACCTTTTAAAGAACCACCTATTGATATTTATGTTGCTGAGCCTATTTTGCCTGCAGTCATATATGAAAAGCCTCCTTTTCCCACGAGGATAAAGGAACACTCTCTTGAGACAGGCATAATAAATAAAAGTGAGAGAAGAGTTGATGAACCTGAGGACCAGATCAGGGTCGATCCTCAAGTTGCATTGATTAAAGACCTTGCTACTGATGATGTTTTGGATTCCAATATAACTTTTTGTGCTGTTTCCACTAACCTTGTCACAGCCAAGAACAAAGGCCCAATTTCAGGTACTCCGGTGGTATCTGTTAAAATAGGAGATCACAATTATTATGGGCTATGTGATTTGGGATCGAGTGCAAGTGCTATTCCTTATTCACTCTATGAAGAAATCATCGGTGAGATTTCCCCTTGTGAACTTGAAGAAGTTGATGTTACTATTCATCTTGCAAATAGATCAACTATCTCTCCTATCGGAATTGTGAGGGACGTTGAAGTCCTATGTGGAAAGGTAAAATACCCTACCGACTTTCTGGTACTTGGTTCAGCTAGGGACAATTTTTGTCCAATCATTTTTGGTAGACCTTTTCTTAGAACTTGTGGAGCTATAATAGATTGCAAGAAAGGTAAAGTTTCTGTTGAATTCGATGGTGAGCCATATGAATTTAATTTTTCTAAGTTCTCTAAGCAGCCTCGTGGTACTGATTTACCTAGTGATGATAAAATTATTGAAAGTATTGCCTCTATTGCTATTCCCCCTGATGATCCTTTGCAGCAATACATGGAGGACCACGAGAATGATTTGCATATGCAGGAAAGAAATGAACTAGATGAAATATTCTTGAGGCAGCCTGCTATCCTGAAGCACAACCTTCCGGTTGAACCTTTGGGAATTTTATCAAAACCGAAAGAAGACCCGGTGTTCGATCTTAAACCTCTTCCCGATACGCTCAAGTATGCTTATTTAGATGAAAAGAAAGTATATCCTGTTATTATCAATTCTAACCTTTCAGGATATGAAGAAGAGCGATTATTGGAAGTACTTCGTAAACACCGAGGCGCAATTGGCTATACCCTTGATGACCTTAAGGGGATTAGTCCATCTATCTGTCAACATACTATCAACCTTGAGCCTGATGCTAAACCAGTTGTTGATCATCAACGACGGTTGAACCCGAAGATGATGGATGTCGTGAGAACTGAGATTCTCAAGCTTCTAGCCGCAGGTATCATCTACCCTATAGCTGATAGTAAGTGGGTAAGTCCGATACATTGTATTCCTAAGAAAGGAGGTACAACTGTGGTTCCTAATGATAGAAATGAACTAATACCTCAGAGAATTATTATTGGATATAGAATGTGTATTGATTACAGGAAGTTGAACAAGGCAACCATGAAGGATCACTACCCGTTGCCGTTCATCGACCAAATGCTTGAAAGGATATCCAAAAATACCCACTTTTGTTATCTCGATGGTTATTCTGGCTTCTCACAAATTCTTGTAAACACCGCCGATCAAGAGAAGACCACTTTTACTTGTCCTTTTGGTACTTATGCTTACAGACGTATGCCTTTCGGTTTATGTAATGCCCCTGCTACTTTTCAAAGGTGTATGTCTGCTATCTTTCATGGTTTCTGCGGGGATATTATGGAAGTCTTCATGGATGATTTCTCCGTCTATGGAACTTCATTTGACCATTGTCTTCACAACCTTAATAAAGTTTTGCAGAGATGCGAGGAGACAAATTTGGTACTCAACTAGGAGAAGTGCCACTTTATGGTTAATGAAGGAATTGTTCTTGGTCACAAGATTTCCAAAAGGGGAATTGAAGTGGATAAAGCCAAGATCGAAGCTATTGAGAGGATGCCCTATCCAAGGGACATCAAAGGTATTCGCAGTTTTCTCGGTCTTGCAGGTTTTTATAGAAGATTTATTAAAGACTTTTCTAAAACCTCGAGACCCCTCACTAATCTTCTCCAGAAGGATGTTCCTTTTGCGTTTGATAAAAATTGTAAGGAAGCTTTTGAAGTCCTTAAGAAAGCTTTAATAACTGCTCCTATAGTACAACCACCTGACTGGAATTTACCTTTTGAAATTATGTGTGACGCAAGTGATTTTGCTGTGGGAGCTGTTTTAGGACAAAGGGTTGATAAGAAATTGAGTGTTATACATTATGCTAGTAAAACCCTTGATAGTGCTCAAAGAAATTACGCTACTACTGAGAAGGAATTCTTAGCTGTAGTTTTTGCTTGTGATAAGTTTAGGCAGTATATTGTTGATTCCAAAGTTATTATTCATACTGATCATGCTGCCATTAAATATCTTATGACAAAGAAGGATGCCAAACCAAGGCTTATCAGATGGGTACTCCTTCTCCAAGAATTTGATTTGCAGATTGTTGATAGGAAAGGGGAAGACAATCCGGTAGCGGACAATCTTTCAAGAATGGAAGATATACCGCATGACCCCATCCCAGTTAACGATAGTTTTCCAGACGAGCAACTTGCCGTTGTAAAAATACAACCTCTTTCCAACCCTTGGTATGCAGATTATGCTAATTTTATTGTTGCGAAGTATTTGCCTCCAGGTCTAACATTTCAGCAAAGGAAGAAGTTCTTTCATGATTTGAGGCACTACTTTTGGGATGACCCACATCTTTTCAAAGAAGGTCCCGACGGCATCGTGAGAAGATGCATTCCGGAACATGAGCAGAAGGACGTTCTCCGACGGTGCCATGATAGTCCCTATGGAGGACATCATGCCGGTGAGAGGACTGCACATAAGGTTCTTCAATCAGGTTTTTATTGGCCTACTCTCTTTAAAGATGCTAGAAATTATGTTTTAGCTTGTGATAAATGTCAGAGAGTTGGTAACATTAGTAGAAGGAATGAGATGCCTATGAATTACTCACTAGTGATTGAACCTTTCGATTGTTGGGGTTTTGATTTTATGGGTCCTTTTCCTTCTTCGCACAAGTACACTCACATTTTAGTAGCTGTTGATTATGTGACCAAGTGGGTTGAAGCAATCCCCACTGAAAGTGCTGATCACAAAACATCTTTGAAAATGCTTAAGGATGTAATATTTCCTAGGTTTGGTGTACCAAGGTACCTCATGACCGATGGAGGATCACACTTCACGCACGGAGCTTTTAGAAAAGCTCTGGCTAAATACGATGTTAATCATAGAATTGCTTCACCTTATCATCCTCAAACTAGTGGGCAAGTTGAGCTTACCAATAGAGAGATTAAGTTGATCTTGCAGAAAACAGTAAACAGAAATAGGAAGGATTGGTCAAATAAATTAGGAGATGCTTTGTGGGCATATAGAACTTCTTACAAAAACCCCATGGGCATGTCCCCCTATAAGATGGTATATGGCAAGGCTTGCCATTTGCCATTAGAGCTAGAGCACAAAGCTTTCTGGGCTGTTAGAGAGCTTAACGCTGACCCAAAACTAGCTGGTGAGAAGCGTCTCATGAACTTGACTTCTCTAGATGAATGGAGAAGTGAAGCTTACGAGAGCGCTAAAATGTTCAAGGAAAAGGTAAAAAGGTGGCATGATAGGAAGATTCTGAAACGTGAATTTAATGTTGGTGATAAAGTTTTGTTGTTTAGATCCCGTTTCAGGTTTTCTCCAGGTAAACTACTTTCCAGGTGGGAAGGACCATTTCATATTGAAGAAGTTTATCGGTCTGGTGCAATTAAGATTAATAATTTTGAAGGCACCAAACCTCAAGTTGTGAATGGGCAAAGACTTAAACATTACATAGCAGGAGACCCTGTCGATGTTGATGTGAATATAATATACACAACAACCCACGAAGAACATGTTGCAGCCCTGTTTCAGACGCCAGCAGAAGCAGAATAAAGAAAAGGTATGTAGTACGGTAAGAAAACACCGCAAACCATCATAAAAGTTCCGTATTACGAGTTTTTTGTAAAATTAGTAAAATTCCGAGTTGAAGTGGAGCCGGAGACGACCACCAGGGAGTCCAGGCGCCCCCCTGGCGCCCCCCCTGGGCCGCGCCGGCAGGCCGCCTGGACACCCTGGAGCCCGTCTCCGACACCGCTTTGGTCCGTTACCTTCCTTTTTGTGCATAAATTTTTCCTATATATTTGCGCGGGGTGTTCCGGCAACGTATCTTGCGATTTCGCGTGTTTTCTCTTTGATCTGTTTCTGCCAGGAAATCTTTCAGCTAAATTTAGGTGCCATGGCTTCTCCAAGTTCCCCCAAGGACACGTTCGTCATCAACGTCATCAACCCTTACCTCGCTGAGGTGAAGAAGCATCCTCAGGTTGTTCAGTTGAAGGAGGGCGTCCTTCATCAAGAAGATCTGAAGGGACCTATCAAGGAGGGGAGCGTCCAGGCCAGGCTGGAAGAAGTGGAGCAAGAAGTCTTCAAGTACAAGAAGATGACCGAGCGTGGTGTCGAAGCTAACTTTGACATCACCAACGAGCTGAAGAACTACTTTCTAAAGGAGATGAAGGAGATGTGGGAAAGAATCGCCGCGTCTGAAGACAGAATCATAGAACTCCAAGGGCAAATTAATGATCTACATAACCAGAACTATGAGTATGAACTAAGGTTTCTACACATGGGTTTGGGTGCCGAATGCAGGATCCAGGAGACGAGCTTCTCATATGAGACTGGAGAACCCCTTCCATGGAAGAGCTTCGCCAAGAACTACTTGATCAACACCAACAAGGATGATGAGTGAAATCTCCGTCGGTAATGGCATTCCCTTGGCTTGTTCCAAGCTTGGGGGAGTGCCCGGTATCTTTATCTTTTACCTTTTGTCTTTCGGAAGTCAAGTAGAGTCGTATCATGTCTAGGGAGGTTATTATATGAGATAGGTGTGTGCATTGAGGTCTATCACCCCTTCGGTGAAGAATTGTATCCGTGTGTGTGGAGTCGTTTATGATGGAATATTAATGAGAAGTTTATCGGTTCCTTTTTGCTGCACTCGGTATTCTCTTCACGCAATCGACCTTATATGATGATTCTTATGGAGAGTATTGACCTTATGTCAGGTATGGCTATGAAACTTTATTTAATCTTGGCAAACATAGCTTTGGTCATAACAACAAGCATGATGTTCTTAAAGTATCAACATAGCCAAAACCTTTATGTTATTATGCTTGAAGTGTTATGTTGACAAGGAAGACAACTTGATGTGTTATGCTTATTTCAATGTTCATGCTTTATATTGCTTTGCATCTTAGTCATCATCAGTTGTCTGCTCTTTCAAAACCTTTGCTAGCCTAACTCTGTACTAAGCGGAATTCTGCTTGTGCGTCCATACCCTTAAGCCAATACCTTCCATATGAGTCCACCATACCTACCTACTCGTGGTACTCCACTACCACCTCCTAAAGTATATAATTTATGTGCTATCCTTAAATGTTCAAAATCTTTTATTTTGTGCCTCTGCTTTAGCTCATGAGGAAGTAGTAGCTAATTCATGACCTTTTTGAGTTGGACAAGCTTCACCCCGGGATTGCATGTATAATGTGCAAACCCATAATACGAAAATGAACTGGCATTGAGTGCGCCCGGCTTAAAAATAATATAACAAACAAACCCTCCTTCACGCTTTGTTCATGAGAAATCAGAAAACTTTGGCAGTGATAAACAAAGGAGAATAAGAGGATGTTATCGTCCTCATACGGGAGCCGTTCATCGAAACTTGTCCAGTTCAAGAAGTAATTGAGTTATCTATTAGCATTCGTTGATGAATCATGCACCTCTCAAAAACTTGTTTTCATTCTGTTTGATTTAAGGATAGCACATGAGTTTTCCCTACTACCCTAGAGCAGGGCCTATCTTTTAATTTTAAGTTGAGTCAGTTATTTCTACTTCCCTCTATTTCTCAAAGAGAGAAGACGTTTGATGTTGATAAGGATTCATTCATATAAAGCTGCATTAAGATTTGTCATATCATATCCTTGTTGACATTATCATTTGATAAGTAAGTTGTTTGTCATGCCCAGCTAAGGCAAATATCTTCCTTCGTGTTAACACTTTCACTTCTTGCTTATTAACTTGTTATTTCAAAAAGCTTCAATTAATCCAATCAAAAGCAAAAGTTAAAATTATTTGTTGTTCTTTGACCAAAGGACATGTTTGCCATGATATAATGAGTTTCCATTGGTCCTACTTTCGAATATAAGTGTTGACACTCTTTCATAAGAGCCTTATGAGTTGAAGATTGCTGCTGAGGATATTTGAGTTGGTGAAGAGACTATGATGCTTCTTGTCCGTATTCTATTTATCGACACTTCACTCTCTAAACTTGTGGACAGGTTTACCGAGTTCATATTCGCTTGGGGACAAGCGAGGTCTAAGCTTGGGGGTGTTGATACGTCCAAAATGCATCACTATTTTGTATTATAATTTATCCTTATTCATTGATATATTTCACGTTATGATGATGTTCTTATGTTGTTTTGGTCTATTTTACACAGTTTGCAACTTTCCGATACAGAAACAGCAGACGCAGGATTCAGCAGGAAAAAGTGGATGCTAAGTTGCTGAAGAAGAACACCTCCAAATTACCTGAAAATTGACGGGAGGTATTTTTCAGATGAATAACGAAGACACGCAAAAGGGGAGTCAGAGGGGGGCCACAGGGTGCCCAGGCGGCCAGGGGGCGCCCCCCTGGCCGCGCCGGGGGGGGGGCGCCTGGAGCCCCTGGCCCACCTCTGGTCGCCCCCTTTTGCATATATGTTCTCCGTCCCCCGAAAACCCTAGGCACGGGACTTTTTACGGAGTTCCGCCGCCGCTTCGAGGCGGAAACCTGCAGAGAAGAAAAGGGCATCTCCGGTGGGCAGATTCCGCCGAGGAGATCACCTCCCGGAAGGGGAGATCGTCGCCATCGTCATCACCATCGTCACGGGCATCATCGAGATCATCATAAACATCATCCCCAACACCAGCACCATCTCCATCTACATCCAAATCTCACCTTTCCATCGCAACTCGTGTTGTAACTTGTACTACCTATCCTCTCTACTCCATCGGTGTTGATTACTACTTTGTGGTGAATGCTATTGAGTTTTGTTGGAGAAATATTATTATGTCCAGATTGTTTATAACATATTTACCCCCACTGATCATGATCTCTTTTATGTCTTGTGAGTAGTTACCTTAGTTCTTGAGGACATGGGGGAAGTCTTGTTGTTAGTAGTCATATGCTGTTGAAGTAATATGTGTTGTTCGGTACTTAAGTTGCGTTGTCATTCTACTAGTGGTGTTGTGTGAGTTGAACACCCAACACTTCGCCTTATTAAGGACCTAGGAGAATACATTGTGTATAAAGAATGCTTATGGTGGGTTGCCGGAGTGACAGAAACCTGAACCCCAGTTCGCACGCTTTTGCATAAGGGAATAATGGATCCTCGATCGTATTGCTATGGTTAGGCTTTGCCCTTAAATTCTATCTTGTATTTGCGGATGCTTGCAAGGTGTTTAATCATAAGAGTGCATTCATCTTAGTCTAGAGAGTGCACTAGAATAGATCCACCCACTCAACACTTATCAACACATAACATAGTATCGATACGGAATATGGCGAAAGCACATGACTACCTCTCCCGTGTGTCCTCAAGAACGCTTTAGTCTTTATAAGTTCAGTTGTTAGGCCTCTCCTTTGCTAAGAAGGGATTGGGCCACTTGTTACTTTCAGTACCTTTTACATTACTTGCCTTTACATTCCTGTTGCTTATATCGAGAAAACCCCTAAAAGTTATCTTTCAGTGCTTGCAGTAATTTCTTGCTCAGAATCGCTTATCAATACCTTCTGCTCCTCGTTGGGTTCGACACTCTTACTTATCAAAAACGCTGCAACAGATCCCTTACGGTTGAGGGTCATGAGCTAGTAGTGCAAAGATGCAACATACTAGAAGTAATCATGCTAATCATGGCATGAGTGCAAATAGGAGGCATGAATAATGCACATGGCATATCACTAGCATGAAAGCAAGATATGAGGAAAATAGGATCAATGTATTTGTGAGAGGCCATATGTAAATAGCAATAGGGCATCATGACTCTCCCAACACAACAAGCATCAATAGCGTGGGGCACAAAGAAATCATGGTACTAGCTACAAGTATCTCCACCAAGCATGCAAATACACATATATGTAGCATAATGGTGAATCATGTGTAATGGCAAGCAAGGGTTACAATTGCATGGCAAAGTCATATTAAGAGGTATAGCATGCCAAGTGAACACGATAATATGGGAATAAGATGACAAATGGTAAATAACCCATAGTCGTGTGAGAGCCAAGTAAAAGAGATGCGTGTAGTGGTTGCTCCAAAAGAACGATGGTAGGGACAATCCACGGGATACCAAATCGTCGTTGCTCTCAAGAGCTCGTTTTGTCAACTCATGGGATTGTGAGGTTGAAAAATGTTCATGAGTACCTACACAAAACAATGACAAAGGAAAAATTGTGTGTGCGTGGTATATGTACACATCATCCATCATGATGCGCACGTGCATGTGTTGGTTAGCACAAAATAGCCAATGCTCAACTAAATGAGATGCGTGATACAGAAACATGTCATCCATCGTGAGAGGTTTGTTGTTATGTATAGCATAATGGAGACTCGAATTGTGTAATGCATCACAAGAAATATGTAGAGCATTGTTATTCATGGAATGCATATGGTGCGCATAATCATAGTAATCATGCAAGGTATGGAATGCATCAAGATCTCCTAGTATGTATGAGGAAACTATGGGGGTCTCCTCATGAGCATCAATGGAAACATCACATGGAGAATATTGATAACATCCAAAACAATGCATATCCGGAACAATGTGATCATGACATGGCACAGCTGATGAATTGCGCAAATCATGTAAAGGAAGCATGGCAATATCATCGCAAGAGAAACACAAGACAATGACCATCATCTTGTCATCTATGCCATAAGTGCAAATAGGATTGACTTTAATGGGGCATGCATAGTTACTATGTTGAGATTGAAATGATGCAATATGGGAGATCTCACTCATAGCATATGATGAGTTTAAAGGATTATCAAACATGATGTGACCAATATAATTTTCACATGATATCCTATGGAGGATAGCATCACAACTAGGCAACTCAACATGCTCATCATCATATTCATCATAAATAGGTAAGTCAAGACATGAGGAAGTTGCACTAGCATGAAGCATGGTCATAGGTGGATCAACATCATGCAAGCAATCATTTGTGATATAGTCCACAAGTGGGACGAAAGAAGCACCATCACCTATGTTACCTTTGGAGCATCGCTCATGTATTGTAGGTGAGGTGTTCAAGATCCAAATGTCATTATCTTCATCTTGATGGAACCATGTGGGTGGTGCATATTCTTCCACCGTGGCCATCGGGTTCTCCATTGGAGGGACGGACTCGTCGAGGGTAGGTATGTCCTCATGTAGGAGACCTAGCACCAAAGAAAGCACACTCGGAGTAGAGGTTAAGTCGTTAGAAATCATAGTGGCCTCACATGCCCTCTCAACTACCTCACTCACTAAGTGGTGTGGCTCACTCACTCCCTCTTGGATGCTCTCACTTGTATGGTTGGTGGAGTCTCTCAAATGGCTCTCACCCTCACATAGGATGTGTAGCATGCTCTCATGTGTGGTGCTAGTGGTGATCACTCTCGTCTTCTCAAAAGAAATGCTCTCAATCTCACATATGGTGGAGTCACTCGTATTACTCATGTAGTGGTGGCTCTCCTCACATGGGAATTGGGGCATCTCTTCATATGTGGGTGTCGGAGAGATGTAGGTGCAAATGTCTCCAAACTCAACTCCTTTCGCTGCCTCATCCATAACGCCTCCAAAGATGAATGCCGTAGGAGCTGGCAAATCATCACTCTCCTCCGAGATGAAAGAGGACTCATGTGCGCTCGTCTAGCTTGATTTGGAGTAGTAGTCATATTTGGGCGCCGTCTTCATGTTGTTGAAGAGGTTCATGCTCGTCGCCTTGGTCGAAGGGGATGGCCCTTGCTCGACCTTCTTGTCGCCATCTTGATGTGGGGAGCTTCCGAAGATGGAAGTGTCGCCCTCGCTCGTAGGTGGCTGCCTTGTAGTTGGAGATGTCGATGTAGGCGAACTCACGAGAAGAAGGCGAAGATGACGTACGTCCAAAGGCGAAGATGCCTTGATATCACTTGGCGAAGATGCCGAAGTGGTTGTTGTAGCCGTAGCTCCTTCATGTGTGTGCTTGTCTCGTGGTCTTCTCTTTGGCTCTTGAAGCTTGGCCTTGGCGTGAAGTAGAGCTTCTTCAGCCTTGTATGTTTGCGCTTGGTGAGCATCTTCATGATGATGGTGTCGTTGTCGTGCTTGAGCTCTTGGTAGATGGTGTTCATCGTCATCGTGCACATGATGCTTGGAGATTACTTGCCCTTCATGACGATGTCGATCGTCACCATGGCGGTGTGGACGTGGAAGACTTGCACTTGCATCATGTTTGCGCTCCGAAGACTTGTGACTTGAACGTCGGCGCCGAGAAGATGACGAATGGGAATAAGACTTGTAATCAACCACCAAGTGTTTGAGCTCCGCCATTTTTTTGTTGAAGGAGTCGCACATGTCGTCTATGGAAGCCATTCTCCTTGTCTCGGAGTGTCGTAGTTCGATGGCGATGTTGCCCAAGCGCTCTTGCATTGCTCGTTGTAGTCCGATGGTTTTCGCATGGATGTCATTGTTCGCACCATCGATGTCGAAGACCGGAGATGAAATGCCTTGCCTAACCATCACAAGACTCTAGCAAATATGAGTGTGAGAAAGTGAAGAACTATACCAAATGTACCTTGACCGATGTTGAAGATGGATCAATGATCACTCAAATGTGGAACAAGGAAATAGCACAATTGGTACCAATTCTTGTCGGTTTCTCACACCTACACAAGTAAAGCTTATGGTGGAGCTCAATGAGGATAGTGGCACAAAAATTTGATGCAAAATGTTAGCAAGAGCCAATAATGTTGAAAGAGATTCACAAATTCGCAAGTGAAACAAGTAGACCAATAGCAATATGGGTGGCACACGGAAACACACACACACACACACACACACACACAAATAGATAAATGTGGTTGTGCAACGAAGGGTTGAGCGGAAAATGTGGAATCCACGGAAAATGCTCTTGTCGCACATCACTAGAGAGACGCTAGCCGATTGCTCAATAGGCGGATACGAACTTGTGCACTACCTATATGAGACAAAATGTAGCGACTTCCTATCATAAGTATGCTATGTATGTATGATGTTCCGGTGCTTTTAGCACAAGATGATCCAAGATGATCAAGTATGGTATGATATTTTGTGATGCTATGGCTGTTGCTTACAAGCTTCTTTGTGGCTCTTTTGCTTAAAAGCTTATTCTTTTTTTATATGGCCACGATGCGAAATGCACAAACCAAGATAGCAATTGTGTATATGCGGGAACAATCTTGTGACACAAGGTATAATATGACGATACCAATATGATATGGTATGTATGCAATGGAAGGCGGATCGACGATCACTAATGTGCACAAGTAACGTTGTCAGCAATACTCAAAGGCTAGTCTCGATAGGCAAGTGATGAAAATGGGCTAAGGTTTAACAATGCAATTGCAAGGGAATATACAAAGATGTCATCGAGGTTACCGTCCGATGATGATGATGATAGGCGGTGCTGTTGATGTAGACCCGTACCTAATTAGCGGACAAGCCACAACTCAAAATCTCAAGGACAAATGTCAAATGATGGTAACGGACAAGCGGTGGTGGTTGCGGAATTGTTGGTGAAAACCTGGTCAAAATGGGTTATGGTGGTGGAACTGTATGATGGGCTATACACGGTGTCGTAGTTGAAGTCACGATCCCTAAGTAGCCAAAACACCTTAGGAGACACAAGCCACAACTCAAACAAGCTGAACAAAATTGGGTTAGGTTGGGTTGGCGGAAATGTATAGTGGGCAATGGGTATGCGCAAGTGGTGGTGGTGGTTGATGATGAAGCAATTGTCCCTAAGTATCCGAGACGCTTTAGGAGACTCAAATCACTACTCAAGCAACCACAAATGCGATGGGGAACAAAATGGGTTAGGTTGCGGAAGGCTATGGTGTCTATGCGGATGATATGGTCGAAGGCCTAGGCAAAGATGCCAAACTTCACAAAATATGATGGATTCAAATGATTATGGTGGTATTTTTTGTTATGGGGGATGTCAAGAGCTTCAAAACAAGCTATAGAATGTCAAAATCGGACTCCAGATGAATTACTTATGGACAAAACGGTGAAACGGACATCCGGGGTGGAGCCCGGATTTCCGGGGTCTGTATACAGAACCGAGTCAGATTTAGCTCTTCAGGGGCCAGATGTCCGGCCGGGGTCACGGATGTCCGGCCAGACGATTCCATATCGGGATTGGCACTTCCAAACTCATTTGGGGGCGGAAATTGATGATTTCGGGGGCAAAATTAGGGAGATTTTGTGGATGAAAAGTGGGGAAACTTGGGGAAATGCTTGATCCACTTGAAACCAAGCAAATCCACGGATCAAAATCAACAAAACATCATCAAACCAACAGATCACAAAAAAAATTGGAGCTATTTTTGGTGGGGATTTTCGATTTTTTGGATGAAAACACACAAAACAAGGGTAGAAAACGGTGGAGGGGGCTCCAAATTCGTGAGATACCTTGCTCTTGATATCATATGATGTAGGGTGGAAACCTAGATGCCTGATCTTTCACGAAATGGAGGGGATCCTACGAAGAACACGAGAGGGAACACGAGGGGAAACACGAGAGAATCACTCAAACCAACAAGAACAAGTCACACATATGCTAGATCCTCAAAACATAAAGAGATACAAGATCCATGAACAACAAGGGACGATACAAAGGGTAACCGGTTCTTCTCCGTGAGGAGTTCTTGAGGGTATCCCGTAGGATCTTCTCCATGAGGAGGTCTTGAATCCGTGTGGATCTTCTCCGTGGAGGGGCCGCAGTCACTCACAAGGAGATGAACCACTAGTAGATGAGCAAAGCTTAGTCTCAAATGAGCTAAACCTAAGCTAACCCTAGAAAGAGGGAGCTGGAGGAGTATATATAGTCTAGGGGGAACGAAGGGGTACATGGGCCTCTGGTCCGTTCACTGTGTGCAGATAGGCGCCGGATGTCCGGGCTGGGGGCCGGATGTTCGGCGGCTCGCGAGGAGCCGGATGTCCGGGGTGATGGCCGGATGTCCGGGCTGTCGGGGGCTGCTTATGTAGACATTATGTTGGGGCATCAGATGTCCAGGCGCAGGGCCGTATGTCCGGCGGCATGGGCCGGATGTCTGGGCCACTGGTCGGATGTCCGGCGGCTATTGCAGCAGCTTCTTCTTCCTTCTCCTTCCTTTGCTCCCGCGCGTGCTTGGCCTTGGTCCTTGGGCTCTCCATGGTCTCCTTGGGTGTTCCTGAGCATGCACAAAGTCCGCGCTTGAAGTAGCATCCATGTCCCGCGAGAAAGGAAAGGGGAAGCATCGAGGAATGGGATCACCTTGCGTCCAAATGGTGTACATGGGGATGAACAAAGGATGCTCCGCATCCATGGTTTTACCTAGGTTTAGGCCACCTTGCGGTGTAATACCCTACTCCTGCTTTAGTGGCTGGATTGCCTCATGAGGAGAATGAGGATGAACTACTACAAGTGTGATGCCTCGGGGCGGCTTAGGACCCGATCCCCTTCTATGTTGGGGTCTAGACTATATTTATACTGACTATGGTCCTCTTCGCCCGAAGCAAAAGGCGGGAAGGGTTGCCACAACGGCCAAATTCGAAGGAGGTAGCGGTACATCTTATCCTGACTAAAGGTGATCTTCGCCTTTAATTCTTTTGGTCGATGACGCGTAGGTGGGCTCGGCGATGACCTCCGTCCTGCCGAGCTCGTAGTCTTGGTCTTGTTGCACTAAAATGGAAACCTTTGGGGGATTCCTCGGGAACCTGCCTACGTCCTTGACTCCTTAGCACCAAAGGGGACATTGTCCTCGTCTGCGCCCATCTGGCCTTGTCGTCATGGCTCACGTCACTGAGAGCCTCGTGAGGCCGGGTGCTGCATTGATATGTCTGCTCCTGTGGAGGCAATATCGAGAGGATGCCCACTAGGAGGTCTTGGTGTCGTTTCCCTCGCGAGGCTAGGGGCCCTCACGAGGGTCTTGTGCAGTGGATCTTGTCGCTGGGCCATGCTGGGCCATGCCTTGGGCCACAAGAAGGTGGGGTCTGGGTACCCCTGGTCCCAGAATACCAATAGTAGCCCCCGAGCCCACAGTGTGCTCGGCTTGGCTTCGAGGCGAGGGCAAGGAGGGAAGGGCAAAGTGACGTGGGCCCTAACCGCCTGTGGGCCAGGCCTTGACACGTGGTGCACGATGAGGCGTGGGATGCCCCCACTTCCCCATGATGCCTTGTCAATCGCCCGGCTGACAAAAAGCCTAGCTTGCGCCGTAGGGCCATGATTACCCGAAGGCGAAGGGACGTCGGTTAGCCTCCATCGGGGGCTTATAAGAGGGTGAAGGGGCGAGCCCCCAACCCACTCCTATTGCCTTGCTTCTCTGCTCACGGTCTCCTTTGCTGAAGTCATGGAACAAGTGAGGAGGTTCACCGCCGCAAAAAAGGGCAAAGGGCGTCAGGATGATCCAGAGCTGCCGTCGCCCAAGAGGGGGGCGGCCACCCCTGCAAGTCCACTACAACACCCACGGTGGCTTCTTCAGGGCGCGGGCGGGCTCCTCTAGGAGCAGGCGCTGGCTCCGGCAACGGTATGAAGATCTCCACCCGCGCAAGAGGTCATGGAAGTAGTGTGGTCGCGACCGAGGGGGTCCACGACGGCCGCCCGACTAGCTCGATCGTGGGCACATTCGGCCGACATGGCCCGTGAGTGTGTGATGTGGATGGAAAGTCTGCCCTATACTTGGATGCAGCTCCCACGCTCCTTCGCGAGAGAGATTCTGGCAGGCGGCCCTGCCGGGTTGTGGCTGCAGCCTGACGGTTGCTGCAACCGGTCCTCGTGGGTGGAGTCGGAGGTCACCTCCTCCGGCTACGTGTAACTGACCCGGGGGTGGCAGACGTTCGCTCGCGCTCGTAGCCTAAAGGGGAAGGACACCTTCCATTTCAAGTACGACGGGGCGATGATGCTTTTTGTCGAGGTCTTCAGGGAGGACGGACGCATGGGATGTTGCCCGGAGAGTGACATCCGCACTTCTTCCGGTGACGACGGCCACGGCGGCAACGGAGACATCCTCGGGAGTGAATTTGCCCTTGGCGACAGGCGACGCCCCTCCAGCAGTGATGTCTCCTCCTCCGGGGAAGCTACAACGACGATGACTATGACGAGCCACCATGCAACCACATCAAGGTGGAGGATGACTCCGAGTAGGCGCCGTGGGATGAGGGCTGGAGCTCCTAAAGCAGCAGCTTCCTGGGCGAAGTTTCTTTTGTTCCTTTTGTTTCTGCATCAAAAACTCATCAAGGGCCCCGTGGGGGCGTGTAAGGAACCATGGCGCCTCGCGCCTTTATCTTAGCGTTCTTAATCCGTGATTGAATCACTACAGCGCCTTGTGGCTGGAGTTAGCCTTGTTTTCTCCTGCAATTACCCTATGCCCTGCGTTGCCGGGACCTAGTTCGCATGCAAGCTTCTGTCGTCACTTGTATGCCCGGTCGCGATGCCGGGTGCAAGGCTAGGAGGTGAGCAACCCGAGGTCCGGTAAGAGCTCCTAAGATGCGGTGCTCATGAGGTACCCCTTGACGGGCAAGCAGCTTTCATGAGGGGAAAGAGTTTTCCGCTCGGACGTGATCACGAAAGCAAAGGCGGAATACTGTCAGGAGGGTTCGCGCATGGCGAGGAGGGGGCAACCTAGCTTTAGGCGTAGTACGAGCCGTCCGCGGCTCGCGAGGGGTTCTTGCGTCCTGAGGGATCGCTCCTTTGGGCCTTGTCACCTGCACACTTGTCGCCTTGTGAAGGGTTAATATAAGTCCCGCGAAGGGCACACAAAAAATTGGTACCCTCTTGCATTTCAAGCAGGGCCTATGTGGCCAGACCATGCCCGTCTTCCCGCTTTTCCACATGAGGTTTTCCCGTATTTCCCTTGCTTGCCAAGGTGCTCTACATCCTCGAGACCCGGCCCTCAAGCGGAGCTCAGCCGCCGCTAGTATGTCAGGTCGCGCTGCCTGGGACAAGGGCAGGGGGTGAGGGCCCGAGAGCCAGTAGGGGCTCCTGAAGCGCGATGCTCAAGAGACACCCTTTAACGTGCAAGCGGCTTGCGCAAAAAGGAGCGACTTCCTCATGGAGTTTGCAGGAAAAGGGCTTGGATCAGTGTTGTGCGGCGCGAGAGGTGATTTTACTTAGCCTTTCGCGGGTAGGTCTAAGGTGACCCTCCTGAGGTGGTGGCGCGTCGCCTACATGCCACGTGAGTGTCTTCCTGCTCATTTCAAAACATTGCGAAACACACGGGGCGGAGTGCGCTCACTGATCTGCTCATGATTTTTTCGTGAGAAGATAAGGCACTAAGGACCTTGTGAGGTGACGTGCACGGGGCCGGCCCGCGAGCTACAGCTCGATCACTTAGGTTTAGCGGCACTTCAAGGATGGACCCGAGCACAGACATCATGCCATTACCCCCCTCTCATGGGATGCTCGGAAGGAGAGCTGCCAATGTGTGAGGCCCGTTGTGCGAAGACCATGAGTGCATGGTTAATAGATATGGCCTCTAATGAAAGCATGACTGGTTTCGGGTACATAAGCAAAACAGTGTGGCTATAGGGGTTGTCCCTGGCAGCTTGAGGATAATGCATCCTGTGGGGTGCCCTCAATTGAACAAACCAAAAAGTCACCTGGCAATGCATGTGCTGAGGCGTCAAAGAAGTCAATGAAGAGTGACACGAGGCTCGCTCCTCACGGGCCCGGTGGCTCCTGAGGTCTGGGCAGCTCACAAGGTGCTGGGGGCCCACAAGGGTCCGGTACCTCCTGAGATACCACCGCCAGGCGACGGGCCTCTTGAGATGCCAGCTCATGCTGGATGTAATGCCGGTATGTGGTGCCAATGTTCAACAGGCCGAAGGGCATGCAGATGAAGCTGCAGGGGTGGCGCCCTCTCTGGTCGACGCGCGATAGCCAGAAGAGGTCCTGAGAAGCGACTCGATTGAGGCCCGGGATGTTGACGCAGACATGCAACCCGTTACCCGCGCCAGGGGCGGTAGCTGCGTCGGTAGGACACGTGGGACAGCCTCCACTGCACATGACCTATGCCCCCCCGAAGCTCTTGAATGACGCTGGTGATGAACTCTCGTGCTCCTGGCGCCTCGCACCTTGATCCTTGCTTGTGGGGGTGGGGGCGCATAGAAGAACGCCTCCAGGTGGTGCCCGAGCTCCTCCCTCATCACGCTGGTCAAGTCAGAGGCTTTCCAGACGGAAGCCCTTGAGCCCAGCCCGAGGAAGGTGTTGGGCGCACCTTCCTATGCGAGAGGAAGAGGCGCCCTTGCGACGAGCGCAGAGCCTGAGGCGCCATCGGTTGACTGCTTTGGATCAGGATGGCTCTTGGGTGAGAAGATGCTTCTTCTTTCCGGGGGTGGCCTCGGGAGGAGCGGCGTTGCGCCGTCCATCAGAGTTTTCGGCCACGGCGACCTTGTAGGCGTGCTCATGGGAGTAGACCGCGTCTTTCTCATCGCAGGCGGCGGTGATGATGCCATTGCATCGAGGCATCTTGAGGACATTGTAGCCATGGTGAGTGGCTGCCATGGACTTGGCGAGGGCCGGGTACCCTACAATAGCATTGTACGGGAGGCAGATATGGGCGACATCAAAGTCTATCAGCTCGATGTGGTAGTTCTTGTGGGTGCCGAAGGTGACTGGGAGGCACACCTGCACCAGGTGTGTGGTGGAGCCATTGGTCACCCCAGAGAATGGCTTGGAAGGCATGAGCTGGTCATACGGCACCTGGAGCATCTCGATGGTCTCAACAGAAAGCACATTGAGGTCAGCGCCGCCGTCGATGAGGGTCTTGGTGGCTGCCACATTGCTGATTGTGGGCGTGCACAGCATGGGGAGCGCGCCGGCGGTGGCAGCGCACCTGAGGTGATCCATGGAGTCGAACGTGATGGCGTACTGTGACCACCTGAGGGCGCATGAAGCCTCAAGCTTCTAGAGAGCCACGTACACCTCACGGGAGAGCTGCTTGAAGATGCGGTTGGACGTGTGCGCCTGACCTCCGCCGAGGATGCACGCGATCGCGCAAGGCTCCTGGTAGCCTCCAGCACTACTGTCTTTCTGGTAGTCGCCGTTCCTCCAAGGTGGCGGTGGCAGCGGAGGGAGGCTAGTGTTTCCGTGAGGATGGGCCTCACAAGGCTGGTGATGCCAGGGGTCGTCCCGGGGCTGGTCGCGCCAACCCTAAAGAGGGTTACAGTTGTCCCAGTGACCCCCTGCATGACCACCTCCGCGGCCAAATCCACGTTCACTACGCTCGGGGCGGCGCCCAAAGCGCTCATCGCAGAGCGCCGTGAGCTCCTGGCAGTCGCCTGTGTTGTGGGAGTTCATGTTGTGGAAGATGCAGAACACGCGAGCATCCTTAGAGGGCTCGGTGCAGTCTCGGCCTCGCTTCAGCTCGGGCTCCGCTGGCAGGACGATAGGGCACTTGCACTTTGCCTCCTTGGATTTGGCCTTCTTGTCTTTGGGCTCGTCGTCTGGTTGCTTGATGAGGGAGAGGTGGTATTCTGTAGGATCGAAAGTATGTCTAGAGGGGGGGCGATTAGACTACTTGACCAAAAAAAAACCTAGCCTTTTCTGAATTTAAAGTCTTGGCAGATTTTAGCAATTATGCACAAGTCAAGCAATCAACCTACACATGCAATTCTAAGAGTATAGCAGCGGAATGTAAAGCAATTGCATATGAAGGTAAAGGGAGGAGTTTGAGGGAGCAAACGCAGTGTAGACACGGAGATTTTTTTATCCGTGGTTCTGATAGGTGGTGCTATCGTACATCCACGTTGATGGAGACTTCAACCCACGAAGGGTAATGGTTGCGCGAGTCCACGGAGGGCTCCACCCACGAAGAAGCAACCTTGTCTATCCCACCATGGCTATCGCCCACAAAGGACTTGCCTCACTAGGGTAGATCTTCACGAAGTAGGCGATCTCCTTCCCCGTACAAACTCCTTGGTTTAACTCCACAATCTTGATGGAGGCTCCCAAGTGACACCTAACCAATCTAGGAGACACCACTCTCCAAAAGGTAATAGACGGTGTGTTGATGATGAACTCCTTGCTCTTGTGCTACAAATGATAGTCTCCCCAACACTCAACTCTCTTTCATAGGATTGGATTTGGTGGAAAGATGATTTGAGTGGAGAAGGCTAGAGATCAAGATTTATGTGGTTGGAATGTAATATCTTGACCTCAACACAAGTGTAGGTGATTCTCTCTCAGAAAATGTATGTTGGAAGTGTAGGCATGTTCTGGTGGCTTTCTCCACAAATGAAGAGTGGGTGCAGGGGTATATATAGCCTCCACACAAAATCTAACCGTTACACACAATTTACCAAACTCGGTGGGACCGAATTAGAAAACTCGGTCAGATCGATTTAGTTCATAATGTGACCGTTATGCATTTCCCTGGGACCGATATGATCAACTCGGTAGGACCGATTTCATTAGGGTTAGGGCATAATGTAATCTCGGTGAGACCGATTACACAAACTCAGTAGGACCGATTTTGGTAATAAGCTAACCAGAGAGTTGGTCAGGCAAACTCGGTGGGACCGATTTGCTCGTTTCGATTGGACCGAAATGTTACGACTGGGAAACAGAGAGTTTGTATTGCGAACTCTGATGCGGAGCATCCTTCGGTCATCCCCATGGATTCATCTCCCCAAGTGCTTAGGGGACCGATGCCACGATCTCGTTCAAGAGCACTTGAAACCGAGGTTAACTCTCTCCTTGTTGAATTCCCATTTGATCATCTTGAGACATGGCTACTACCTCAAACAGAGACACTTTGTATGCTTAGGTGCCAAGGAGAAGTTGTGGTGCAAGATGGACGCCAAGAGCATGGAGCAGGATTTTCCCAGCGCAGAGATAGAGCTACTACCGGTCCACTACCGCCCAACTACCGATCGACCGGTACTACCGGCCAACTACCGGTCAACTACTAGTCAAGCTTATGTGATCGACCGGTGCAGCACCAGAACAACCGCTAATTCCGCTAAAACCGGTACTACTGGTCCCTGTACCGGTACTACCACCCTCCCTGCGCGCAGTTGAAGGGGTTTCACCCCATGTATCCCCCAACTTACCCCTTGGACTATATATACTTGTCCCTTAGCTCTGTACTAGGGTTAGCATTGTGATAGCTCAAAACCTAGAGCCTTGCTCATCCACTAGTGGTTCATCTCCTCGAGAGTGAGTGCGGCCCCTCTATGGAGAAGATCCACACGGATTCAAGACCTCCTCACGGAGAAGACCATCAAGACCTCCTCACGGAGAAGACTACCTATTGTATCGTCCTTTATTGTGTTTGGATCATTGTGGTACTCGTGTTTGTGCATCGATCTAGCATATGTGTGATTGTTCTCGTCCTTCTCGTGTGTTTTACCCTATGATTTCTCCTCGTGTTCTTTGTATTCCTCACGGGATCCTCTCCATTTTGTGAAAGATCGACCCCCTAGGGTTCCACCCTACATCATATTGGTACCAGAGCCTAGGTTGATCATGAATTTGGAGCCCGTACCCTTGTTTTCTAGCCTTGTTCTGTTGATTTTGTCCCAATTTCGAAAATTCCCCACAAAAATAGCCCCAATTTTTTTTCTGTGATTTGTTGGTTTGATGATGTTTTGTTCATTTTGATCCGTGGATTTGCTTTGTTACAAGTGGATCTAGCATTTCCCCATGTTTCACCACTTTCCATCCACGAAATCCACCAAATTTTGCCCCCGAAATCATCCATTTCCATCCCAAATCTGCACCGATCCAGTTTTGAGAATTTTTCCGACACGGTACTACCGGCCTCCCTAGCGGTACTTCCACTGAGCATCACAAGCGGCACTACCGGCCTCCCAAGTGGTACTATCGGACCTCCCAGTTTCAGCCTCGGCTGATTGATAGTTTTGACCATAACTAATTCATCCGGACTCGGATTTTGCCGTTCTTTAGCTCGTTTCGAAGCTATCGACACCCTCGATCCCACAAAAATAACACCATCATCATTAGACTACATATGTTTTTTCGAAATTTGGCAAGTTTGCTTGGGACCTCCACCATATAAACCACCACCAAAACTTCGGCATAATCTAGTCCACCATACACCTCCGCCAACCAACCTAACCCAATTTAAGGTTCATCGGGTGTTTAGGCTTTGTGACACATTTTGTCTTGGAATACTTGAGTTGTGGTTTCTCCGTTTCCTCGGGTGTTTAGGCTAACTTGGAGCGGAAAGACTTCGACAACACCACTTCTCAACCTCGACAAGGACGGTAACATCAATGACACATTGCATATCCTACCTTGCTTTTGCATTGATAACCATCCTCAACCATTTCGCGTAGCTTTCCTATCGAGACTAGCCATTTGAGTATTGCCGGGCAACGACACTTGTGAACATTAGTGATCATCGTGATATCATCTTGTCATCATATCTTGGAGTCACAAGGTTGTCATAGCATATACACAATTGCTATCTTGGTTCAAGAAGCATCGCATAGTCCCCCTAGTAAAAGAGCTCAAAGACAAAGAGCCAACCAAGCATTTAAGCAAAGAGAAAGATAAGCAAAGAGCTTTTAAGCAAGAACCATAGCAACATTAAGATTGTAATACTTGATCATCTTCGATCATATCATTGAAACAACAAGCATATAGCATACTTGGGATAGAAGTCGTTGCATTTTTGCCTAGTAGGTTGTGCACAAGTCTCGTATCCTCCTATTGAGCAATCGTGCTAGCGTCTCTCTAGTGGTGTGCCACAAGAGCATTTTCCGTGGATTCCACATTTTTCGCTCAACCTTGGATTGCACATCCCCATTTATCTATTTGCGTGTGTGTTTCCGTGTACACTTATTGATAGAGGAAAATGTGTCCCGTCTTTCGATAAGATGGTGGCTATCGTTTTGGAGGAAGTCGACTTTGATGATCCGACTATGAACGTGCGAGGACGTCGCGCCTTAGCAATCGCTAAACCAACTCCAAGAGGTTATTGACCATGTCGGAGCACGGTCAACCTGACCACGAAGGTCTGTTTCCTGTAGGCAAACGAAGAACAAGCAAGAAACTGAGATTGCAATCTGGATATTGCAAATTCAAGAGGAAAGCTTATTGATCAAGGTGGGGATTTGTGACGCCTTTGTCTGGTCGTTGAACACAAACGAGTACGCGAAGTTGCAGCTATGGCGAACTTTTAATCTAAACAAAACCCAAAGTCTAAACGACGCCCTAAGGGTTGTATATATGGGGGAAGAGGGGGGGGGGGATTTCGTGGCCCTTGGAAGAGGAGTCCGAAACCAACCGTAACTCTTGTTTCCCCACACATACAGACTCTAAATAGCCTATACTCAAGTATTTCGGAATTACATGGGCCTGGCCCAATAATAAGGTGACGCAACACCTATAATAGCCTCTGGACGAAATTTACGAAGTGGCATCTTGTATATTTTGTCCAAGGCTTCACGCACTCATTATGGTGGCTTCAAAGTCCTGAAATCATCACTTGTAACTCCGTTCTTGTTCCCCTTGCGCATGCCATCATCTCCATGCTTTATCTTGCTCCAATGTTCATCCTTGTTGTCCAGGCTAGGCCCTTCATTTGTAATCAAGAAAAACGTATCCAATTTAGGCAGCATCATATTCTCATGAACATTAGAATCATTACCAAGAAATGAAAGTACATGGTAATTTAATTGGCGTGCGCGAGCTCTAGTAATTGGTCATGTATATGTGTCAGTTGGGGTTGTGGGTGTAACCTTGTTAGTGACGTCCTCATCATCATCCTTCTTGTCCAAGCTAGGCCCTTCATTTGTAAGCAAGACAAATGTATCCAATTTAGGCAGCATCATATTCTCATGAACATTAGAATCATTACCAAGAAACGAAAGCACCTGGTAATTTAATTGGTGTGCGCGAGCTCTAGTAATTGGTCATGTATATATGTCAGTTGGGGCTGTGGGGGTAACCTTGTTATTGATGTCCTCATCATCCTCCCCTTCTGGAATTAAAGTCGTCCTCGACGGAAGCTCATCTTCCTCACTCAAGTAAGGCTTCAAATCTGCAATGTTAAATGTGGGACTAACCCCAAAATCTGCAGGCAACTCAAGTTTATATGCATTATCATTTATTTTCTCTAACACCTTGAAAGGACCATCAGCACGTGGCATTAGCTTTGACTTGCGCAAATTAGGAAACCTATCCTTACGCAAATGTAACCAAACAAGATCTCCAGGTGCAAAGACAACACGTTTTCTACCCTTATCTCCAACAAGTTTATATTTAGCATTCATGCGCTCAATCTTTTCCTTAGTTAACTCATGCATTTTTAAGATCAATTCAGCACGTTGTTTGGCATCAAAATTAACCTTCTCCGAAGATGGAAGAGGCAACAAATCAATAGGTGCACGAGGTAGGAAACCATAGACAATTTCAAAACGGCACATCTTAGTAGTAGAATGCAACGAACGATTATAAGCAAATTCAATATGAGGCAACCATTCTTCCCACATTTTCTTGTTATTCTTCAAAATAGCCCTAAGCATAGTAGACAAAGTTCTATTGACTACTTCAGTTTGTCCATCAGTTTGGGGGTGACAAGTAGTACTAAAAAGCAGTTTCGTCCCCAACTTAGCCCATAAACATCTCCAAAAGTGGCTAAGAAATTTAGTATCACGATCTGAAACAATAGTATTTGGCACACCATGCAAGCAAATAATTTCACGAAAGAACAAATCAGCAACATTAGCAGCATCATCGCTTTTATGACATGGTATAAAGTGCGCCATCTTCAAGAACCTATCCACGACAACAAATATGGTATCCCTTCCCTTCTTTGTTCGAGATAAACCCAAAACAAAGTCCATAGAGATATCTTCCCAAGGAACACTAGGGACAGGCAAAGGCATATATAAACCATGAGGATTGAGTCGTGACTTAGCTTTTTGACATGTAGTGCAGCGAGCAACAAAACGCTCAACATCCCGTCTCATCTTTGGCCAAAAGAAATGTGTAGCAAGTACGTCCTCCGTCTTCTTCATGACAAAGTGTCCCATTAATCCTCCTCCATGCGCCTCCTGCAACAACAAAAGACGAACAGTGCTAGCTGGAATGCATAGCTTGTTAGCACAAAACACAAATCCATCATTAACGACGAACTTGTTCCATGTTCTCCCTTCTTTACAATTCTGCAATACATCTTTAAATTCAGCATCATGCACATAATGATCTTTGATGGTCTCCAAACCAAATATTTTAAAGTCAAGTTATTGTAGGGTCAAACCCTAGAGGGGATCTTTTCACACTTGGAGGGGGAAAAGAGGAAGAACACTCAAGAACACAAGACACAAATCTCTCGAACAAACCCAATATCACATCCACTAGAGTAGCATACAAGAGATCCACAAGATTACAAGATCAATCCAAGGAAACAAGCACAAAGGTAAAATTCTTCCCACTCCTAGAGGAGGTGAGGTCTTGATGATCTTCTCCCTTGGGAGGTCTTGCAATCCACAAGGATTCTTCCCAAAGAGGGGTCTTGATCCCCAAGAGGAAGATACAAGGAGCAAAGCTCTCTTTGGTGTTCTAAAATACTTTGCTACCTCACAAATAAGCTAGGGAAAGAGTATATAAAGGCTAGGGATGAAACTTGGGGAAAGAGGGGTACAAAGGACTAAAGAGTCCCTAAAAGACGTAGCCATGGGGAAAGGGTCCGGGCACCCGGGGTGCACCCGGCCGGGCACCCGGACCGGTCAGGGGCGCTGGGCGGGAATGACCGGGCACCCGGGGTCCAAAGCCCGGGCACTCGGGGTGGCAGCTGGCGGCTGGGGCGGGGTGGGCCGGGCACCCGGGGTCGGCTGGGACGCCGCCCAGGCACGGGCCCGGCACCCGGGGCCGAGACAATCGGGCACCCGGGGTGGCCAGGGGGTTCGGCCCTCCCCTTGTCTTCGGGCCCGGGCACTCGGGGCTCTTCTGTTCGGGCACCCAGGGTGTCCAGGAACTCCTCTCCTTCCTTCTCCTTGGCTTGTTCTTCGTAGTCTTGCTCCATGGATGCTCGAACCTCCGTCTTCTCCTTCCCACGATCACCTTCGATGTACCTAAGAATGTATATTGTATCTCTTTGAGGTAGAATCCCGTTCTCATGTGAAACAGAACGAAACTCGAAGAGGAAGGAAGTGACCTCGTTCTCGATGTTGCGTGCACGTGCTCTTGTCATTGGCCCTCTCGGTGGTTGCGGTGGTGATGGAGTGTCGGTGCGGGTAGTCGAGGGATGCTCTGCATCATCCCCCCCTTGGGGGAGATCCGTCCACGGATCATGCTCTTCATCACAATGGTACTTGGCCAAGTCTTTCACGTTGAAGATGTCTCTTACGTTGTACTTGTCACGTGGGATGTCGACCTTGTAGCGTTGTCGTTTTAGCGTGCTAGCACCTTGAATGGTCCGTTGGCTCGTGGAAGAAGCTTGGATTGGCGTTCCTTGGGGAAGTGGTCTTTGCGAAGGTGTAGCCAAACGAGATCACCCGGATGGAACACCATTGGTGCGTTGTTGGTGTTAAGCTTGGTGGCGAGGCGTTGGACTTGACGCTCGATCATGGAACGTGTTTCTTCATGCATCTTCTTGAGGTAGGTGGCTCTTGCACTTGCATCCATGTCGGCTCTTTCTTGGAGCGGTAGAGGAAGAATGTCCAACGGTGACAATGGATTGAAGCCGTAGACAACCTCAAAGGGGGACTTGCCGGTTGTAGAGTGTCTTGCGCGGTTGTAGGCATACTCGGCGATGGGTAGGCACTCCTCCCACTCCTTGATGTTCTTCTTTATCAACACGCGTAGGAGAGTTGCAAGTGTTCGGTTGGTGACTTCAGTTTGGCCATCGGTTTGAGGGTGGTATGCCGTGGAGAAGAGTATCTTGATTTCGAGCTTGGCGCATAGAGTCTTCCAAAAGTAGCTCAAGAACTTGACGTCACGGTCCGAGACAGTCGTCTTGGGCACTCCATGTAGGCGCAAGATTTCCGTACAAAAAAGATTTGCAATATGTGAAGCATCGTCTATCTTGTGACAAGGAATGAAATGGGCCATCTTGGAAAATCTATCCACAACAACGAATACGGAATCCTTTCCGTTTTGAGTTCTAGGCAATCCAAGAATGAAATCCATGCTAATGTCTTCCCATGGATGGAATGGAATAGGAAGTGGCATGTGAAGACCATGGGATTGAGCTTTGGACTTAGCTTTGCGGCATGTAGAGCACCGGTTGGTGAAGCGAGAGATGTCATGGAACATTTTGGGCCAAAAGTAGTTCTTGGAGATCGTAGCAAATGTCTTCTCGCGTCCAAAGTGTCCCATGAGCCCTCCTCCATGAGATTCCTGCAAAAGGAGCAAACGAAGCAAAGACTCGGGAATGCAAAGTTTGTTAGCTCTCATAAGATATCCATCCTTGATATAGTATCGTTCCCAAGAAGTGTGCGCTACACATTTGGCATAGGGATTTGCAAAGAAAGGATCATGCTCATATAAGTCTTTTATGTGCTCAAAGCCAATAACATTCAACTCAAGTTTGGTAACAAGCATGCATTTGCGGGAAAGCGCATCCACCACAACATTCTCTTTGCCTTTGATGTATTTGATGACATAGGGAAAAGACTCAATGAATTCACTCCACTTAGCATGACGGTTGTTTAACTTAGTTTGACCCTTGAGATACTTGAGCGTCTCATGGTCCGTCTGAAGAATGAATTCATGGGGTCGAAGATAGTGTTCCCAAACACGCAAAACTCTCACCAAGGCATAGAGATCTTTACCATAGATTGGGTAGTTAAGTTGTGCTCCAGAAAGTTTTTCACTAAAATACGCAATCGGGCGCTTTTCTTGCATTAACTCGCCTCCTATGCCGGTACTACTAGCGTCACAATGTATCTCAAACGGTTTGTCAAAGTTCGGTAGGGCAAGAAGTGGTGCGTGTGTAAGCAAAGTTTTAAGCTCATTGAACGTGGTGTCTTGCGAAGGACCCCAAATGAAGGGTGCGTTCTTCTTTCTCAAGGCGTGTAAAGGCATAGCAATGGTGCTAAAGTCCTTCACAAAGCGTTGATAGAAACCGGCTAAACCAAGAAAGCTACGCACTTGTTGGAGGTTCATTGGTTGAGGCCAAGTTTTAATTGCTTCAATTTTAGTTTCATCAACGTGAACACCTTGTGAAGACACGACAAATCCTAGAAAAAACAACTTTATCAATGCCAAAAGTGCATTTCCCATGTTAGTATATAATTGTTCTTTCCGAAGGGTTTGCAAAACCATACGGATGTGGGTGACATGTTCCTCAAGCGATTTGCTAAAGACGAGGATGTCATCAAAGTAAACCACTACAAAGACGCCAATATAAGGTCGGAGAACGAAATGCATAAGACGCATGAAAGAGCCGGGCGCTTTCGATAACCCATCGGCATGACTAACCACTCATATAACCCAAACTTGGTTTTGAAAGCTGTTTCCCACTCATCACCCTCTTGAATGCGAATTTGGTAATAACCACTTTTAAGATCAATTTTGGAAAAGATGGTGGCACCACATAATTCATCAATCATGTCATCTAGGCGTGGAATAGGGTGGCGGTATCTAACGGTGATAGCATTTATCGGATGCCAATCGGAGCACATGCGAAACTTCCATCTTTCTTAGGCACGATAATAACCGGAATGGCACAAGGGCTTAAGCTTTCACGTACATGACCTTTGTCGATGAGTTGTTGCACTTGTCATTGTATCTCCTTGGTTTCCTCGGGGTAGACGCGGTAAGGAGCCTTGTTTGGAAGTGGTGCACCGGGTATGAGGTCGATGCGGTGTTCGATGCCGCGAAGTGGAGGTAGACCCGGTGGTAGCTCATCAGGAAGGACGTCCGAGAATTCCTGCAACAAGTGAGACAACACTAAAGGTGGAGGTGGTGAGGTGTTAGTAGGTTTGGCTTCCCCTTTGCATAAAAGCACAAGGTGAAAGACGCTCGAGGGGTTCTCACACACTTCTCTCATCTCACTTTTGGTGGCTAGGAGGACTAAGTTTTTCTCTCTAGGCGAAGAGGCGCTCAATTTTGGCTTGTGGCTCTCACTTTCTTTTTGGTGGATCACTCTCTCACTAGGATCTCTACGATGGGTGGATGCTTGCTTATCGGCGATCACTTGGCTTGGTGACATTGGTCGAAGCACATATTCCTTGCCTTTCATCTTGAAGCTATAGTAGTTGGTTCGTCCGTTGTGGATGACTCCACGATCAAATTGCCATGGTCGTCCCAAGAGAAGGTGGCACACCGTCATAGGAACTACATCACACTCCAACGTGTCCTCGTAGGCGCCGATCTTGAAAGAGACTTGCACCGTATGCTCCACTTGGATGGTGCCAGAGTCGCTTAACAATTGCACCTTGTAGGGACGAGGGTGCTTCTTCTTGACCAATTGGAGCTTGGAACATAGCTCGTCGCTTGCCAAGTTGTGACAACTTCCTCCGTCAATGATGACCTTCACGGAATGCCCGTTGATGCCGGCCTTTGTGTGGAACATGTGGCATCATTGGTCCTCATCTTGATGGTGTTGTAGTGTCAAGAACTTGGAGACGACGAGAGAGGGACTTGAATCGTTGTCACAAAACACTTGATCATCTTCATCTTCGTTGACGCGCCGGTGCATGGCCACGTGTTCAAGGGCTTCCTCTTCGTCTTCACTCATCGAAGCATAAGTGTCATTGTCGTCGAAGATCATGGTTCGTTTTTTGGTGCACTCGTACGACTTGTGGCCACGGCCACCACATGTGAAGCACTTGAAGGAACTTGTCTTCACGGGGTCGTATGGTGGTGCCGAAGGTGAGGGAGTCTTGGATTTGTAGGTGCTTGCCGGAGAACGAGTCGAGGAAGGTGTAGCTTGCTTGGAGCTTGACTTGTCGCCGGTACTTGGTGATGCTCTAGTTGAGGTAGGAGGTGCCAAAGTCGTGGGAGCTTGAGAGTAGGAGCCGTAGGTCTTGGACAAGTATTTGGCGTATTTGAAGTCATTCTGGACTTGTCGCTCGGCCTTGGTCGCTTGATGAACTAGCTCGAGAAGGTTGGAGTATGGTTGGAAGTCGGCAATTCGCTTGATTGGGTGATTGAGGCCGTTCAAGAAGCGTGCCATTGTTTGCTCGTCGTCTTCCTTGACGTTGGCTCATATCATGGCAATCTCCATTTCTTGGTAGTATTCTTCCAGCGTCTTCGTGCCATGTTTGAGGAGTTGCAACTTCTTGAAGAGATCACGGGTGTAGTGTGTAGGCACGAAGCGAGCTCTCATGACATTCTTCATTTCCTTCCAAGTTGTGATTGGTGGTTCACCTCTTGTATGTTGTCGCTTGATCATTTGTTCCCACCAAATGAGGACATAGTCTTGAAAATCGAGAGAGGCCATGGCAATCTTCTTCTCCTCTTTGAAGTAGTGGAGGCGAAATATCTTGTCGACCTTCAATGCCCATGAAAGATGCTCCTCGGGATCAGTGCTTCCGGAAAACTTGGGCATAATGAACTTAAGCTTGCCGAAGCGTTGTTCTTCATCATGGTGATGATGGTGTTGTCGCTCATGACGAGGTGGGCGCTCCTCGAAAGCGTGATCCTCACGATGTTCTTGCCGGTGTTGGCACGGTACGTCGTTCCGGTTTCGTCGCTCTTGCTCCGCTCTGCGATGAGCCGCTTCCTCTTGTTGTGCTTGACGAAGTGCTTCTTCTTGTTGACATACTTGGCGGTTGCGGTCGGCAAAGACTCGCGTGGAGTCACGAAGAGCTTGTTGTGTGTTGCGTGCTTGATCGTCACGTCTTTCTTGTGCTTGCCGGACTGCATCATCATCTTGATGTACTTGATGTTCGCGTTGTTGCTCTTGGCGTCGCCCTTGCTCACGTGCTCGTACTCGATCTTATAACCCATTGCCATGGAATGGATTGTTAGGAGGTTGTTGATCTTTATTGACTAATTGTGGAGCTTAACGATGACGTGGAGGACTTGCATCTGAGGAAGAGTAAGCCGAAGAGTGGTCACTTGAGCGTCGACTTGAATGGCGCTGTCTTGATGAAGAAGTCGGAGACGTGCGGTTCACCATGATGTTGCGGAGCTCTTCCATTTGTGTGCAAAAGTCAGAAGCGAGTTGCTCGATGCGGTCGGCCAAAGCTTCGCTTTCTTGATGAAGAGCTCGTTGGACACCGAAAAGGTGATTCTTGGTGACGTAGTTCGGTGCTTCCACTTCATGCTCGGTGATCGGGTTGGTAGAAGAACTTGTCCTATCCATCATGTAAAGTGGAGGTGAGTAGGAAAGTGAGAAAACAATACCAAAGTTACCTCTTCCGAAGATTGAAAATGTAACAAGTTTCACTCAATGAAATGCCACAATAGTAGAATTGGAACCAGGTTTGTTTATCACACCTACAAGTAAAAGGCTTATGGAGTAGCTTGGTTAGGATGGTGGCAAAATTTCAAACAAAGTGTTAGTCAAGATATCGATAAGGTTCAAAAGGGTCACAAAAATGCAAGTAAAGCAAGTAGATCGAAGCCAAGAGTATCACTAGGAACACACGCACGGAAGATAGATGGGATCCGCACAACCAAGGGTGAGCTCAAAATGTGAGTGACCACGTAAAATGCTCTTGTTGTGCGAATGCTAGAGAGACGCTAGCCCGATTGCTCAAATGGGCAAGATACACTTTGTGCACCAACCTATGAGAGAAACGTGCCGTCCTCGATCCCAACTATGCTATGTATGCGGTGACCAAGATGATATGAGTGGCTCAATGCTATTGCTTATAACCTCGTTGTTTCTCCTCTTTTGCTTAAAAGCTTTTCATTCTTTCTTTCTTTTTTTTGAAGCTTGATGTTCGAGCCGAGGACGATACGAGACAAGTATGTAAAATATGCACGGGAGAGCTTATGGCACTAAGATGATAACACGATCACTACGGTGCACAAAAGCGTGACCCAGCAATTCTCAACTCGCTAGTCTCGATGGGTAAGTGACACAAATGGCTCGGGATATCAATGCAAAAGCAAAGGTAAGTGTCGTCGAGGTTACCGTCCTTTCTTACGGTTAGCGGCGAAGATGACTCTGAGGCGATGATGTTGATGTCACACGCTCCTAAGTAGCCGAAACACCTTAGGAAACGCAAAATCGCAACTCGAACGCGGTCAAATGCGGAAGGTGGGTGTTTTTGTGTTGATTTTTGGATGGAGGCTAATGGTGGTGGTAATTATATATGTGGATGGGGGTGTCAAGAGCTTCCAAACGAGCTAAAGAACACGAAAAACGGACTTGGGAGGTGGAAGTTTTGGTCTCTTTGGTGGTGTAGTTGGGCTGATTCG
>LR738710.1:411594377-411660320 GCA_902687465.1 Secale cereale
GGGAAAATGACCTGGGGGTGCGGGTGACCGGTGGTACGAGGTGCGGGCACCCGGTGGTTGCGGATTTGGGCGAAAATCTTTGGGGAAAGGCCAAATTCGGTGGATTTCGTGGTGGGAAGGGTGGGGATTGTTGTGGAGGGGCTAGATCCAGTTGCCAAACATCAAATCCATGGACCAAAACAACCAAATCTCACAAGATCTAAGAAATTGCAAGAAAACAATTTAGGCTATTTTTGTGGGGATTTTTGAAATTGGGCAAGAACACAACAAAATCAAGCTAGAAAATGGGGGGATGGGACTCCAAGATGTGAATCAACCTTGATCATGATACCCAAGATGTTGTAGGGTGAAACCCTAGAGGGGATCTTTTCACACTTGGAGGGGGGAAAGAGGAAGAACACTTAAGAACACAAGACACAAATCTCTCAAACAAACCCAATATCACATCCACTAGAGTAGCATACAAGAGATCCACAAGATTACAAGATCAATCTAAGGAAACAAGCAAAAAGGTAAAGTTCTTCCCACTCCTAGAGGAGGTGAGGTCTTGATGATCTTCTCCCTTGGGAGGTCTTGCAATCCACAAGGATTCTTCCCAAAGAGGGGTCTTGATCCCCAAGAGGAAGATACAAGGAGCAAAGCTCTCTTTGGTGTTCTAAAATACTTTGCTAACCTCACAAATAAGCTAGGGAAAGAGTATATAAAGGCTAGGGACGAAACTTGAGGAAAGAAGGGTACAAAGGACTAAAAAGTCCCTAAAAGACGTAGCCACGGGGAAAGGGTCCGGGCACCCGGGGTATACCCGGCCGGGCACCCAGACCGGTCAGGGGCGAGGGGCAGGAAGGACCGGGCACCCGGGGTCCAAAACCCGGGCACCCGGGGTGGCAGCTGGCGGCTGGGGCAGGGTGTCCGGGCACCCGGGGCCTTGGTGTAATGCCCCGGATGTAATACTTTCCCTTTTGGGCATATAATATATCTCTGGCTTCATCTATTCCATTCCGGGTTCTTTGTCTTCCGGGTTTTCGTTCTTTTGTCGCGTTCGTGTGTTCATTTCATTCATATCATGTAGTCATAAGCATTGCATCGCATTTGTGTTGTTGTTTGCATCCGGTTCCACGCGTTCCTTCCCGTTGTCCGTTTCGTGTTCCGGAGCTCCCTCACGTGTCCGTGGCATCCCCGAGGCCTACTTTGGTGTTTGGCCATGTAACGTTACCGGTTTGGCACGAGACTTGTCGTGTGTTGTTGTTTTGATGTGTGTAACCCGCCTGTCAAATCTCGTCGCGTTTGGGGTTTGTTTGCTACTCCAACAGTTATTCTCGTGGGCTCAAAGTTCCTCCACTTTGAGGCCCAAGACACCCCTCCAACAGCCCACCAAACCAGCCCAAACCCCTCCCTTCATCTAGGCCATCCAATTCTGATCGCGTGGCCGAAAACCACACCTCATTTGGACAACCCTAGCTCCTTGTGCCTATATATTTCTCCACCTTCCCCAATTTTTGCCCTAAAAATTCCTAGTCCATCTTCTCCTACCTCTCTTCTTCTTCCTCCAGCCGTCTTCCCCGCCGCCGGGCAGCCCCTCGCCAGAGTTCCCCGCCGCCTCGCCGGAATCCGCGGCACCGCCGCCGCCCTCTTCATCTCTTCCACGCCGCCGCACCCCACCCTCGGGCCCCGCCAGCCGCGCCACCCACCGCCGCCGGCGCCTCCTCCGCGCCACCTCACCGCGCCGGCCGGCCATCCGACCCCGCCGGCCCCGTCCTTCGCCGGCCCCACCTCGGGCCAAGGCACCGCACCACGCCGCCTCGGCTACCCCGCCGCCAGGGGGCCAGTCGCCCCGTCGCCCGAGGCCTCCGGCCTCCACCGCCGGCCCCCGTTCCCGGGCTACCTCCGTCTCGCCGTCCTCGCTGGCGTAGGAGCGAGTGGCCGCCGCCGATCGATCGGGCGAGGAGGTGCCTCCCCGATCCGATCTGGCCTATCGGGTCGCGGGCGAGGCCCGTAGCGCCCAGATCCGCACGCAGATCCGGATCCGCCCCGGAGCCCGAACCCTAGTGGGCCCAAGCCCGTTAGCCCGTCCGTTCAGATCCGGCCCGCTTCGCCGGTAGCCCGATCCGTGAGGAGCCGTTGACTTCAGCCCGCGTGACCCGACCCGTTTGACCCGGATCTGGAGGTAGTCCCTCCGTTTTCCACCAAGTCTGTAGAATTTTGATCTCTGATGCAGTATTCAAATGATGATATATTTTTGTGTGGTGCTCCGTTTTGCGCAAATGACATGTCCGGACGTTCGTGGTGACTTGCACTACATTTCATCCCATTGTGCCATGCATGTTTGAAATCATCTAGGTTCTTAAATATCTGTTGGAAGAGTGCATCGTGATAAAAACTGTTGTTTGTAGTTATTTTCATGCCACCTTTGCATAGTGATAACTTGGTGCTCGTTTATCCGAATGGTGCAAATGACATGTCCACGTGTTCGTCTTGTCATGCTCTACATGTTAAATGCTTAGACTTGCATGATAGATTTAATCTTGCCATGTATATCTTCGTTGCAAAGTGCTATGTGGCTGTTATGTTTTTAAGCTTGTTATGAAATGCCAACTTGAGGAGCTCATTGCTATCGTTGTGTTTATCTCCATGATGCATGCTTAGGTGTTTTGGAATCACCATCATATGTACTTTGATGTGGTGCTTACCACTTGCCATGTTTAGTTTTGAGGTGACTTAAACTTGCTCTCAAAGATGCCATGATGAAACTGCTGTTTTAACACTTAGTGAAATTTCACTAAGTCTGGAATCTGTAATTTCCAGATGCCATGTTTGCTTGTTGTTCTAGGACAAACCATGATAGTTTTGGGGTTACTCTTGTTGGTTCCTTGTAGTATATATTGTTGGCTATCCATTCATGCTCTCACATGCTTATTTGAGTGGCTGTAGCATATTTAAATTTTGCTCCAAAGTTGCAATAAAATACTGTTGTCAGGATTTTGTTGTCAAGTTCAATATGTCCAAGCTTGTTGCTATTGATCCGTGGCTCCTTTGGGGGTGCACCAATGGACTTATTTGCTGTATAATATGTCTAGTTTATGTTCATGCTCTTTGCCATGATGTTTGAGTGCTGTAGCTTATTTATCTAGTGCTCCGAAGTTGCTATGTTGCTGTAATTTTCAGCTTTCGCATGTTTATTGTTTTGTGTGTAACTTTTAGCCCGTAGCTCCGATTGCAGCAAGTCTTATATGAAACTTGATTAATTTTTCGTGTAGATTCATAATATCCTATTGTTATCATGTTTTGAGGTATTTTGCTTGAGTGCTATTTTTTCCGTGCTCCGTGTGCTCTCATAGTGCATAAGTCATGCATCCATCATTTTTGTGTGCGCATTGCATCTTGTTGATTCGTGCCTTGTGTGGTTGTGTTGATTAGAGCCGGAAGCTGAGACCGAGTACGAGTATGAGCACGAGGTTACTACCGAGCTTGAGAACGAGGACCCCTCTTACGATCTGAACGACAACTCTTCAGGCAAGATGACCGAACCCGGATACCATTACTATTTTTGCCTATTGCTAGAAGTCTCGATCTATAGTTTTTCCTCGATGCCCATGTCTTTCCTGTCAGCCTCCTACTTGTAACCATGATCATGTCTAACCACCCTACCTATGCAAGCCATTGATTGGCTATACGTAGGCTTCGCTCAGCCCCTCTTATAGCGTTGCTAGTTGCAGGTGAAGTTGAAGATGCTTGCTTCATGTTGAAGTTTTGTTGGGTTATATCACACTATATAAATGCTTAAAAATGAAATCATCTATATATTGGCAATGGGTGCAAGGCTAAGCCTTTTGCTTGGTGATTTGTTCCACTCATGCCGCTAGGAACCGTATAAACCGGTGTTATGTTCCTTGATTATGCGTTCCTCACACGGTTGGGGTTTATGGGACCCCCTCGATAAACCGCTAAGTGCTAAGTCTTTTCCAGCAAGTCCCAACATTGGTACTATTTGCCTAATAAGTAATAAACTTGCATAGGGAGTAATTAACCCTCTTTCTTAATCAACAACCCCGGGCCAGTGCTCCACATGAGTGTTGGTCCGAACTGGGCAACCTGCGGGGCCACCTCGAGGAAACTCAAGGACTGGTAAAAACCCGTAGCTTTTCCCATCCGATCGTGGCCTGAGACTAGATACGCGCGGCTACTATCAGGGTGTCGGCACGCCGGGAGGATTTGCTGGATTAGCCTTACCTTAGTTCGAAGTATCTTGAGCACGGGATTCCGATAATACTCGGGTCTTCCCACCTTGGAGTTGCGACTCCGCGGATCGTGGGCTTGTCATGGGCCAAGTTGGAACACCCCTGCAGGGTTTGAACTTTCGAAAGCCGTGCCCGTGGTTATGTGGCAGATGGGAGCTTGTTAATATCCGGTTGTAGAAAATTTGACACATTGTTCTAATACACTACCAGCGTGTGTACCTTGACTGTCATTTTCCGAAAGGGGTTTCGGGAGATGAACACGGTGGGGTTATGTTTGACTGGCTTTAGTTAGGATCACTTAGTGATCATCTCTCGACCAAGGCACCTTCTCTTCTCGCTCTCTTTTACGTAAGCTAGGCTAGTGCTGCTGCAACCACTTATTCTTATTCTTTCTTCAGCCTTGTTCCACACCCAAGGCTTAGATAGTCATGTTACCCGGGAACGGGATTGCTGAGTCCTCTGTGGCTCACAGTTACTTCACCACACCAGATGCAGGTCCGACGGTGAGCTATCCAGGTGATGGCACCGAGCTAGACTGGGAGTACGACGAGGAGCGTAGCCGTTACTATGTTCGTTATCCTGATGATCAGTAGTGGAACTTCTACTAGGATTCGATCCGACCTGTGGATTTAAATTATGTTTGGTATCTTGTCATTTGGATTTTTACCCTTAGATGGGATGTGATGTTTTATTGTATGATGTTTGAAACATGTAATGAATTTGTGTGACATGGCGAGTGTAAGCCAACTATCTTTTCAGTTTACATCCCCATTTTTACATGAGTTGTGCAAATATACCAAATTTGCGATCATTCCAGCATGGGGTTATGTCTCTAAATCGTGCCTCGACACGTAGGAGATATAGTCCCATCCTGGGCATTACAAGTTGGTATTCAGAGCCTTCTCCGACCTAGAAGCCCCCACTGATTGATCGAATCGTTGACGGTCGAGTCTAGGCACACACTGAAAATATTTTGAGTCCTATATTTATATCGGAGAGTAGGATTTCTTTGCTTCTTATCCCCTTTCTCTCTGGTGAGGACTCCTGACGACTACTCTTGCCTCTTCTACTTTCAAAAATTGCACCAAATTTTTTTTAGGAATCTCGCGAGTATTGTGGGTTTGTTTCGATGTTCTTGTGACGAGAATATTGTTCTCGATGCCTCCTGACATTAGGGGTTGTGGCAGTGCCCCGGGGAGTTGAGCTTCGGGGTATTGTCATCACAAGCATATCGCGACAGTACTAAATACTTAAGACGGCCGACATCGAAAATCTCTCCTATACGGTTAGTGGCAAGATAACCCCGACATCACCCAGTAATGGGGAGGTAGTTCGGGAGTATTGCCATAGCTTGGTATAGTGGATGCTTTTCGAAGGTCCGAGGTAGACAGTTTCCGAGAAAGACTGGTTATGTGCTGAAGGATGGATACAACTGGATGTAGGTTTAGAGTTGATTGCGCGGTGCTTCCCCTGTATCCCCAACACCTGATTGCATAACTGGAATCTTTCGGAAATTCATAGGTGGGTTTATCCAGTAGATCGTAGGCATTCTTCCAACGAATGCAGGTTAGCGAGTTCGGGGTTCTACATTGAGTGAAGTGGTTTTATGACCGATGTTTCGATCGGGAGTTGCATCTTAAAGGGTCCTTGGCTATGCTGATCCGGGGATTGCAAAACCCTTTCGTAACGCGTTCATAAGCTTTCAGCACAAAGATGTTAGAACGAAGCTCCTATCTTGTGTTTGTTTCCATCTGTACCTTGTTGTTTTTCTTATTTACCTTTTGTCCCCTATGTGGCTTCTCGTGAAGATTGATGTTATCATTTAACTGAGAATTTCATTCGTTCCTCTTGTTGAATGATTATTGTGAAGACTATGTTGCATTTCAATCCGTTGATTCAGCTTATACCTTCTTTCAATCAAATTGCTGATTCGTGGTCATCTCTTTTAGGATGGCTCCGAAACGAGTTCCCAACGCTAACCCAGAGGGTGAAGAGGTCCCAGATCGTCCTCCTTCCCCTCCTCCTCCGTCTGAGGCTTGGAGAGCGATTATGCAGACTACAAATCAGAACACCCAGTTGTTGATGCAGATGATGCAGCAGATGCAAGCTAATCAAGCTAATCAGGGTGTTCCAGGGAATCAAGGCAATTTCTTCAACCAGCAGCACCATGCTACTCTCAACCAGTTCTTGGCCAATAATCCAAAAGCTTTGAGTTACTGTGTCGACCCTCTTGATGCTGAAGATTGGTTAACCGATATCAAGAAGCATTTTGAGTGCAGTAACGTAAGGGAAGAGGATTATGTGAAGTTTGCAGCCTTCCAACTCAAAGACCAAGCAACTGACTGGTGGCAGCAGTACAAAGACTCCAGGCCAGGTCGTGTGATCTCTTGGGAGGATTTCTGCAAGGACTTTCGCTCTCACCACATTCCAACAAGTGTCATCGAGGGTATGCGTGAGCAATTCCGCAACCTGAAGCAGGGCTCTATGAGTGTCTACCAGTATAATGTCAAGTTCCAAAATCTCGCCCGCTATGCTAAGCAAGACATACCAGATGCCAAGAGCAAGATCTATCAGTTCCGAGGAGGTCTCAAAGAGGAACTTCAACTTGCTCTCACCTTGTTCGAGCCCGATGAATTCGACAAATTCTATAACATGGCTTTGAAACAAGAGGCAGCCCAGCTCAAGATGGAGGCTTCTAAAAAGAGGATTCGAGATGCCGTTCACTCCTCCTCATCGTCTCAGATGGTCTCGAAACAACAGAAATTTTGGCCTCCTCCTCCTCCTGTGATTCGAGCTCCGTACAACAACTCCAATAGCAACAAGAACTCTAGTGGCCGTGGTTTCTCCCACCCACCCAACCCGAGCAACCAGTCGAGGAATCAGTTTCAGTCTCAAGGTTCCAAGTCAAGTGGTTCTCATTTCCGTCCTCTCTCAGAAGTGACTTGCAACAAGTGCACCCAGAAAGGTCACTATGCCAACAAGTGCCCCAACCCAAAGCGTCTTCCTCCTCCTCCTCCTGTGAGTTCAGCTATTGTCAAGCATAATCCCAAGCAAGCAAGGGTGAATCTGATGAATGCAGCGCAAGTGGAGAATTCTTCTGATGTGATTTTGGGTAACCTTCCAGTTAACTCTATACCTGCTAAAGTGTTGTTTGATTCGGGTGCTTCTTGTTCTTTCATGTCTTATCCTTTTGCATCCAAGAATAATGTTCACTCTGAAGCTTTACCAAGACCTTTGAGTGTTATATCACCTGGCAAGAGATTGAGGTCTAGTATGGTGGCTCCGAATGTGTCTATTCGCATGGGTGATTACCGCTTTCTGGCTAATCCGGTCATTCTTGGCAATTGCGACATCGACCTTATCCTCGGAATGGACTGGCTTTCTCAGCATGATGCTCAAATTGACTGTGCACAGAAGGAAGTCAAGATTACTCATCCTGATGAAGATGTGATTATCTTTGCCTCCAGGGATAACACTATCAGGCTTTTCTCTCTCAATGATAAGGGCGAAATTAATGCCATATCTCAAATTCCGGTGGTAAACGAATACCAAGACGTCTTTCCTGAAGAACTTCCAGCCATGCCTCCACACCGTAAGGTGGAATTCGTCATTGAACTCGAGCCGGGTACTAAGCCAGCATGTCGGCGTCCGTACAAGCTCTCTCCTGAAGAGTTGAAGGAGTTGAAGAAACAGCTTGATGAACAGGAGCGTATGGGTCTCATCAGGCCTAGTACGTCTCCTTGGGGCTGTGGTGTCTTATTTGTCAGGAAGAAAGATGGCACAGAGCGTCTCAGCGTTGATTACCGGCCTTTGAACAAGAAGACAATAAAGAACAAGTATCCGCTCCCCAACATCAATGAACTGTTCGAGCAACTCAAAGGAGCTAAAGTGTTCTCTAAGCTCGATCTCCGAATGGGCTATCACCAAATTCGCATTCGCGAGGAAGACATCCCCAAGACTGCCTTCAGAATGAGCTACGGTTCATATGAGTATATAGTCATGTCCTTTGGTCTCGCCAATGCTCCACCTACCTTCTCGAGAATGATGCACTACATCTTCAACCCCTACACCGGCGAGTTTGTGCTTGTGTATCTGGATGATATTCTGGTATTTTCCAAGAATGAAGAAGATCACGAAAAGCACTTACGTCTTGTTCTTGACCGACTCCGTGAACATAAGTTCTATGCCAAGTTCTCCAAGTGCGAATTTTGGCTCGATAAGGTTTTGTACCTGGGCCATATCATCTCAGCTGACGCTATTGCGGTAAACCCCGAGAAAGTTGAAGCAATTGTCAACTGGGAAGCTCCTCAGAACGTCAAGCAACTCCGAAGTTTTCTGGGTCTTGCCAGCTATTGCATAAGGTTCGTTGAGAACTTCTCCAAAATTGCCAAGCCTCTTTCCAACTTGCTGCAGAAGAATGTCAAATACTTTTGGTCTCCAGATTGTGAAGTGGCATTCAAAACTCTCAAAGAAAAGCTCGTCTCTACTCCAGTTCTTACTCCTCCAGATGAATCCAAGCCCTATGAAGTATTTTGTGATGCTTCTCTTCAAGGTCTTGGTGGTGTGCTTATGCAAGACAAGAGAATTGTGGCATACACTTCTCGTCAGCTGAAGCCAAGTGAGAAGAACTATCCCACACATGATCTCGAACTAGCAGCTGTGGTACATGCTTTGATTACGTGGATACATCTGTTGTTGGGCAGAAAAGTCGACATCTTCACCGATCACAAGAGCTTGATGTACATCTTCACACAGCCAAATCTGAACCTCCGCCAGACTCGTTGGGTTGAAATGATCCAAGAGTATGATCCCAGCATCGAATACACTCCTGGCAAGGCAAATGTGATTGCAGATGCTTTGAGCAGAAAGGCATATTGCAACAGCCTCCTCATCAAGCCGTTCCAGCCTGAGCTTTGTGAAGCGTTCAGGAAGCTCAACCTCCAAGTTGTTCCGCAGGGTTTTCTTGCAAATCTTCAAGTTGCTCCTACCTTGGAAGATCAGGTCCGTGAGGCCCAACTCAGTGATGCCATGGTGCAGAAGGTGAAACATGGTATTGCAAAGGGTACTCCTAAATACATGTGCTATCGCGTTGATGAGAGAGATACCTTATTCTTCGAGGACAGACTCGTTGTTCCCAAAGGTGATCTCAAGAAGCTCATAATGGAAGAAGCACATGATTCTCTCCTTTCCATTCATCCTGGCAGTTCCAAGATGTACCAAGATCTCAAGCAGTCTTACTGGTGGACACGCATGAAAAGGGAGATTGCCCAATTCGTGAATGAATGTGATGTCTGCAGAAGAGTGAAGGCAGAGCATCAACGTCCAGCCGGTCTTCTCCAACCTCTTCCTATTCCCGAGTGTAAATTCGACCACATTGAAATGGATTTCGTCACTGGCTTTCCTAAGTCCAAGAGAGGGAATGATTCTATCTTCGTGGTGATTGAAAAGCTTACCAAAGTCGCTCACTTCCTTCCAGTCAAAGAATCAATCAATGTAGCTCAATTGGCAGAGCTGTACACTTCCAGAATTGTGTCTTTACATGGCATTCCTCAAGTCATCTCCTCAGACCGTGGAAGTTTGTTCACTTCAAAGTTCTGGGACTTCTTTTAGTCCGCCATGGGCACTAAGATCAGGTTCAGCACTGCTTTTCACCCTCAGACTAGTGGTCAAGTCGAGAGAGTGAATCAGATTCTAGAAGACATGCTCAGAGCCTGTGTCATATCTTTTGGCATGAAATGGGAAGATTGCCTTCCATTTGCCGAGTTCTCTTACAACAACAACTTTCAAGCAAGTGCAGGCAAAGCTCCGTTTGAAATCCTCTATGGCAGAAAGTGTCGTACCCCTCTCAACTGGTCCGAGACAGGTGAACGTCAACTTCTTGGCAACGACTTGATCTCAGAAGCCGAAGAAATGTGCAAAGTCATACGTGAGAATCTCAAGGCCGCCAGTCGCGTCAGAAGAGTTACTATGACGGCAAGCATCGTGATTTGGATTTCAACATTGGTGATCATGTTTATCTTCGTGTTTCTCCGATGAAAGGCGCCCAAAGATTCGGTATCAAAGGAAAGCTTGCTCCTAGATACGTCGGGCCTTTCAAGATCCTTGGCAAAAGAGGCGATCTAACCTATCAACTTGAGTTCCCTTCCAACTTCGCCAATGTTCATGATGTCTTTCATGTGTCTCAACTCCGCAAATGCTTCAAGGCACCTGAACGCATGATTCCGTTTGAAGAGATTGATCTTCAACAAGATTTGTCCTACCGAGAGCATCCCGTTGCTATTCTCGAAGAAACCGAGCGCAAGACCCGCAACAAGTCCATCAAATTCTTGAAAGTCAAGTGGTCACACCATACCGACCGAGAAGCTACGTGGGAACGAGAAGATCATCTTCGTTCCGAGTACCCTTCCTTTTTCCAGTCCTAGATCTCGGGACGAGATCTTTTTGTAGTAGAGGAGAGTTTGTAATGCCCCGGATGTAATACTTTCCATTTTGGGCATATAATATATCTCTGGCTTCATCTATTCCATTCCGGGTTCTTTGTCTTTCGAGTTTTCGTTCTTTTGTCGCGTGCGTGTGTTCATTTCATTCATATCATGTAGTCATGAGCATTGCATAGCATTTATGTTGTCGTTTGCATCCGGTTCCACGCGTTCCTTCCCGTTGTCCGTTTCGCGTTCCGGAGCTCCCTCACGTGTCCGTGGCATCCCCGAGGCCTACTTTGGTGTTTGGCCGTGTAACGTTACCGGTTTGGCGCGAGACTTGTCGTGTGTTGTTGTTTTGATGTGTGTAACCCGCCTGTCAAATCTCGTCGCGTTTGGGGTTCATTTGCTACTCCAACAGTTATTCTCGTGGGCTCAAAGTGACTCCACTTTGAGGCCCAAGACACCCCTCCAACAGCCCACCAAACTAGCCCAAACCCCTCCCTTCATCTAGGCCATCCAATTCTGATCGCGTGGCCGAAAACCACACCTCCTTCGGACAACCCTAGCTCCTTGTGCCTATATATTTGTCCACCTTCCCCAATTTTTGCCCTAAAAATTCCTAGTCCATCTTCTCCTACCTCATCTTCTTCTTCCTCAAGCCGTCTTCCCCGCCGCCGGGCAGCCCCTCGCCGGAGTTCCCCGCCGCCTCGCCGGAATTCCTCGCCGGAATCCGCACCACCGCCGCCGCCCTCTCCATCTCCTCCACGCCGCCGCACCCCGCCCTCGGGCCCCGCCAGCCGCACCACCCACCGCCGCCGGCGCCTCCTCCGCGCCACCTCACCGCGCCGGCCGGCCATCCGTCCCCGCCGGCCCCGCCTTGGGCCAGGGCACCACACCTCGCCGCCTCGGCTACCCTGCCGCCAGGGGGCCAGTCGCCCCGTCGCCCGAGGCCTCCGACCTCCACCGCCGGCCCCCGTTCCCGGGCTGCCTCCGTCTCGCTGTCCTCGCTGGCGTAGGAGCGAGCGGCCGCCGCCGATCGATCGGGCGAGGAGGTGCCTCCCCGATCCGATCTAGCCTATCGGGTCGCGGGCGAGGCCCGTAGCGCCCCGATCCGCACGCCGATCCGGATCCGCCCCGGAGCCCGAACCCTAGCGGGCCCAAGCCCGTTAGCCCGTCCGCTCAGATCCGGCCCGCTTCGCCGGTAGCCCGATCCGTCAGGAGCCGTTGACTTCAGCCCGCGTGACCCGACCCGTTTGACCCGGATCTGGAGGTAGTCCCTCCGTTTTCCACTAAGTCTGTAGAATTTTGATCTCTGATGCAGTATTCAAATGATGATATCTTTTTGTGTGGTGCTCCGTTTTGCGCAAATGACATGTCCGGACGTTCGTGGTGACTTGCACTACATTTCATCCCATTGTGCCATGCATGTTTGAAATCATCTAGGTGCTTAAATATCTGTTGGAAGAGTGCAACGTGATAAAAACTATTGTTTGTAGTTATTTTCATGCCATCTTTGCATAGTGATAACTTGGTGCTCGTTTATCCGAATGATGCAAATGACATGTCCACGTGTTCGTCTTGTCATGCTCTACATGTTAAATGCTTAGACTTGCATGATAGATTTAATCTTGCCATGTATATCTTCGTTGCAAAGTGCTATGTGGTTGTTAAGTTTTTAAGCTTGTTATGAAATGCCAACTTGAGGAGCTCATTGCTATCGTTGTGTTTATCTCCATGATGCATGCTTAGGTGTTTTGGAATCATCATCATATGCACTTTGATGTGGTGCTTACCACTTGCCATGTTTAGTTTTGAGGTGACTTAAACTTGCTCTCAAAGATGCCATGATGAAACTGCTGTTTTAACACTTAGTGAAATTTCACCAAGTCTGGAATCTGTAATTTCCAGATGCCATGTTTGCTTGTTGTTCTAGGACAAACCATGATAGTTTTGGGGTGACTCTTGTTGGTTCCTTGTAGTATATATTGTTGGCTATCCATTCATGCTCTCACATGCTTATTTGAGTGGTTGTATCATATTTAACTTTTGCTCCAAAGTTGCAATAAAATATTGTGGTCAGGATTTTGTTGTCATGTTCAATATGTCAAAGCTTGTTGCTATTGATCCGTGGCTCCTTTGGGGGTGCACCAATGGACTTATTTGCTGTAGAATATGTCTATTTTATGTTCATGCTCTTTTCCATGATGTTTGAGTGCTGTAGCTTATTTATCTAGTGCTCCGAAGTTGCTATGTTTGCTGTAATTTTCAGCTTTCGCATGTTTATTGTTTTGTGTGTAACTTTTAGCCCGTAGCTCCGATTGCAGCAAGTCTTATATGAAACTTGATTGATTTTTTATGTAGATTCATAATATCCTATTGTTATCATGTTTTTAGGTATTTTGCTTGAGTGCTATTTTTTCCGTGCTCCGTGTGCTCTCATAGTGCATAAGTCATGCATCCATCATTTTTGTGTGCGCATTGCATCTTGTTGATTCGTGCCTTGTGTGGTTGTGTTGATTAAAGCCGGAAGCTGAGACCGAGTACGAGTATGAGCACGAGGTTACTACCGAGCTTGAGAACGAGGACCTCTCTTACGATCCGAACGACAACTCTTCAGGCAAGATGACCGAACCCGGATACCATTACTATTTTTGCCTATTGCTAGAAGTCTCGATCTATAGATTTGCCTCGATGCCCATGTCTTTCCTGTCAGCCTCCTACTTATAACCATGATCATGTCTAACCACCCTACCTATGCAAACCATTGATTGGCTATACGTAAGCTTCGCTCAGCCCCTCTTATAGCGTTGCTAGTTGCAGGTGAAGTTGAAGATGCTTGCTTCATGTTGAAGTTTTGTTGGGTTATATCACACTATATAAATGCTTAAAAATGAAATCATCTATATATTGGCAATGGGTGGAAGGCTAAGCCTTTTGCTTGGTGATTTGTTCCACTCATGCCGCTAGGAACCGTATAAACCGGTGTTATGTTACTTGATTATGCGTTCCTCACACGGTTGGGGTTTATGGGACCCCCTCGATAAACCGCTAAGTGCTAAGTCTTTTCCAGCAAGTCCCAACATTGGTACTATTTGCCTAATAACTAATAAACTTGCATAGGGAGTAATTAACCCTCTTTCTTAATCAACAACCCCGGGCCAGTGCTCAACATGAGTGTTGGTCCGAACTGGGCAACCTGCGGGGCCACCTCGAGGAAACTCAAGGTCTGGTAAAAACCCGTAGCTTTTCCCATCCGGTCGTGGCCTGAGACTAGATATGCGCGGCTACTATCACGGTGTCGGCACGACAGGAGGATTTGCTGGATTAGCCTTACCTTAGTTCGGAGTATCTTGAGCACGGGATTCCGAGAATACTCGGGTCTTCCCACCTTGGAGTTGCGACTCCGCGGATCGTGGGCTTGTCATGGGCCAAGTTGGAACACCCCTGCAGGGTTTGAACTTTCGAAAGCCGTGCCCACGGTTATGTGGCAGATGGGCGCTTGTTAATATCCGGTTGTAGAAAACTTGACACATTGTTCTAATACACTACCAGCGTGTGTACCGTGACTGTCAATTTCCGAAAGGGGTTTCGGGAGATGAACACGGTGGGGTTATGTTTGACTGGCTTTAGTTAGGATCACCTAGTGATCATCTCTCGACCAAGGCACCTTCTCTTCTCGCTCTCTTTTACGTAAGCTAGGCTAGTGCTGCTGCAACCACTTATTCTTATTCTTTCTTCAGCCTTGTTCCACACCCAAGGCTTAGATAGTCATGTTACCCGGGAATGGGATTGCTGAGTCCTCTGTGGCTCACAGTTACTTCACCACACCAGATGCAGGTCCGATGGTGAGCTATCCAGGTGATGGCATCGAGCTAGACTGGGAGTACGACGAGGAGCGTAGCCGTTACTATGTTCGTTATCCTGATGATCAGTAGTGGAACTTCTACTAGGATTCGATCCGACCTGTGGATTTAAATTATGTTTGGTATCTTGTCATTTGGATTTTTACCCTTAGATGGGCTGTGATGTTTTATTGTATGATGTTTGAAACATGTAATGAATTTGTGTGACGTGGCGAGTGTAAGCCAACTATCTTTTCAGTTTACATCCCCATTTTTACATGAGTTGTGCAAAGATACCAAACTTGCGATCATTCCAGCATGGGGTTATGTCTCTAAGTTGTGCCTCGACACGTAGGAGATATAGTCCCATCCTGGGCATTACACTTGGGGACGGGCACCCAGGGCCGAGACAGCCGGGCACCCGGGGTGGCCAGGGGGTTCGGCCCTCCCCTTGTCTTCGTGCTCGGGCACCCGGGGCTCTTCCGTTCGGGCACCCGGGGTGTCCAGGAAGTCCTCTCCTTCCTTCTCCTTGGCTTCTTCTGCGTAGTCTTGCTCCATGGATGCTCGAACCTTCGTCTTCTCCTTCCCCCGATCACCTTCGATGTACCTAAGAATGCATAGCGTATCTCTTTGAGGTAGAATCCCGTTATCATGTGAAACCGAACGAAACACGAAGAGGAAGGAAGTGACCTCGTTCTCGATGTTGCATGCACGTGCTCTTGTCATTGGCCCTCTCGGTGGTTGTGGTGGTGATGGAGTGTCGGTGCGGGTAGTCGAGGGATGCTCCGCATCACAAGTTGTGAAAGCATAGTATAACGACGAGACAATGCATCAGCAATAACATTTTCTTTTCCCTTCTTGTGTTTAATAACATAAGGGAAAGTCTCTATGAATTCATCCCATTTAGCATGTCTATGGTTCAGTTTTGCTTCACTTTTAATGTGCTTCAAAGATTCATGATCATAATGTATAACAAATTCTTTGGGACATAAATAATGTTGACATGTTTCCAGAGTCCGAACAAGAGCATATAATTCCTTATCATAAGTAGAATAATTCAGACTAGGCCCACTCAATTTTTCAGAAAAGTACACAACAGGTTTACCATCTTGTAATAACACACCTCCTAACCCAATTCCACTAGCATCACATTCAAGCTCAAAAGTCTTATTCAAATCAGGAAGTTGGAGTAAAGGAGCATGTGTCAACTTATCTTTCAATACCGTGAATGCTTCTTCCTGTGCAGTACCCCAAACAAAAGGCACATCCTTCTTTGTAAGCTCATTGAGAGGTGCAGCAATGGTGCTGAAATCTCTCACAAAACTCCTATAGAATCCAGCGAGGCCAAGGAAACTCCTCATGTGTGTGACCGTTTTGGGCTGCGGCCAACTCTCAATATCTTCAATCTTGGCTTTATCAACATCAATTCCCTGTAGAGTAACAATATAGCCAAGAAAAGATACTTGGTCGATGCAAAAGGTGCACTTTCCAAGGTTACCAAACAAACGGGCATCATGTAGAGCAATAAAAACAGCACGTAAATGTTCCAAATGTTCCTCCAAAGATCTGCTATAAATCAATATATCATCAAAGTATACTACCACAAATCGTCCAATGAAAGCATGTAAAACTTCATGCATTAATCTCATGCAAGTACTAGGTGCATTAGTTAACCCAAAAGGCATGACTAACCACTCATATAATCCAAACTTAGTTTTGAATGTTTTTTTCCATTCATCTCCCAAATTCATACGAATTTATGGTATCCACTACGCAAATCAACTTTGGAGAATATTGTAGAGCCACTCAATTCATCAAGCATATCATCTAGCCTAGGAATAGGATGACGATAACGAATAGTAATATTATTAATGCCTCTACAATCAACACACGTACGCGATGTACCATCCTTTTCGGCACTAGAATAATAGGAACAGCACAAGGACAAAGGGATTCGCGTATATCACCTTTGTCGAGTAGCTCTTGTACTTGACACATAATCTCCTTCGTCTCCGCTGGATTGGTACGGTATGGTGCGCGGTTGGGTAGCGATGCACCGGGAATTAAGTCAATCTGATGCTCAATCCCTCGAATAGGTGGTAATCCCGGTGGCACGTCTTGTGGAAAGACGTCCGTGAACTCCCGCAAAATGTTAGTGACAGCAGGAGGCAAAGAGGAAGGCACGTCCTCGAATGAAAATATTGCCTCTTTGCACACAAAAGCATAGCAAACAGATTTGCTTAAATCTAGATCATCAATATCAGATTTGGTGGCAAGTAAACATCCACTTTTTAATTTAATTTCAGATGCAACATGAGATGATGGTGTGTTATTAGGCTTCATTTGTTGCTCAAATTCTTTTGCCACAATATGATCTTTCAAAATGGAATCAGGAGACATAGGAAGCAAAGTAATACGTTTATCCTTATGAACAAGAGTATACTTATTTTTTCTGCCATGGTGTACATAATTTTTATCAAATTGCCATGGTCTAGCAAGTAATAAGGAACATGCTTGCATGGGTAACACATCACAATCAACATAATCAGCATATGTGGAGATACTAAAATGCACACGAACAGTACGTGTTACCTTAACCTTGCCGTTGTTGTTGAACCATTGGATGTAGTAAGGATGTGGATGTGGTCTTATGGTGAGAGATAACTTCTCCACCATCTCCATGCTAGCCAAGTTGTTGCAGCTCCCTCCATCTATGATGACGCGAACAGAACGTTCCTTCACAAATCCCTTTGTATGGAACAAATTATGCCTCTGATTTTGCTCCGCTTGTGTGACCTGCACACTCAAAACACGTTGAGCAACTAAACATTCATACTTGTCAGTGTCTTTAGGAGCCATGTATTGCGTCTCATTTTCAGAATCATCTCCACCATGTTCTTCACGTGTAATAAGAGCCAAAATCTCCTCATCATAGTCACTAGCGGACTCATAACCACCATGCTTAGTAGCAATCATGACACACTGCGATGGGCATTTGCTCGCGTAGTGACCACGACTAGTGCAACGACGACATATCTACCCTCAAATGGTGGAATATTCAATTTTAGTTTAGGGAGATGGTCATGATCGCGTACCTGAGGGTGTGGTGCATCCCTACCATTGCGATTATTTGCATGTGGACGTCCTGGTGGTTGTGGTGCTGGTTGTTGCACGTAGTTCTGATTTTGATCAACCTCATCCTCGTAATCCCCCGCGTAATCATCCTCCTCCTCAGCAGCAGCAGGAGCCACATAAGTATCAACAGCAGCACCAACAGTTTGGCCAGGATGAAGAGCAACACGGCTCGCTTTGCGGAGGGCTGTTTCGCGACGTGAAGGTGGTTGTTGTTGTTGTTGTTGTTGCAACGATGCAGCAGGTGGAGGTAGACGCGCAAGCACTTCAGCGAATTTGGCATCCAACTTGGTGTCAGTTGACTTCTTAATGCCATCCATCCTCGCTAGTGCGTTGTCAAAACTGGTCATCACATCTTCTACCAGTTGACCCATCATTTGCTGAAATTTATCATGCAACTCCTTGTTCGTCATGTTCTCCCAGTCAGTCTCGTCGACTTGCGTTCCTGGAATGGTTAGGAGCAATAGAAACACACACAAATATGATCCTACACACTACTAGAAAATGGTGGTGGTGGGGCGTCACAAATCCGTCAAGCAAATCTCAAATTCTTACCAGTTCTTACCCAGCAGCAGGTGGTGATCGGCAACCGTGGTAGTCAAAACTCTCAAAGCTTGGATAAAGCGATTACCAGGGAGAGTCAAACGCACGACGTAGATGTATGTGGAGCTGGGAAGGCTTATAAGATGGTAGCAAAAAGGGTCAGCAATAATCAATTCAGATGCAAAGTTGAATAAACGCTCAACGACGATACTGTGTTGGTCCTAGGCTAGACCGTACTAGAGACGCGAGCCTAGAACACTAACAAAATCACGGCGCTGCACGTAATCAAGGGGAAAGCACGCTCTGATTTTTTTCGCCTCTTTTTTTGCGCTCCTTTTTTTTGTGTTCCTCTTTTTTTTGCCGAAAATCACTATAATGGCGAGTGTCTCAAAACTCTTCCCAAGTCAAACTAAGATGATAGGCACAAAAAAATTGACGAATTCTTTTTTCGGAATCAGGGCAGCGACGACGAAAAAGTGCGGTAAAAAAACAGTATGATGGCACGTGTCTCAATAGACTCAGAAAAGCCTAAAAATGGGATAGGGAAAAAATTCACCTGCCGAAATTTTGGCCAAAAAACTGCCCGGGGGTCTCGAGACTTTTTTTTCCGAGACCTACGCAGGAAGGAAACACGTATCTGAAACTAGATGGATCTCGAGAACAAACCTAATATGAAAAGAACTCAGATTGGAGGTGGATATATGGTGGTAGGATATGGCAGCAGTGGTGGGATATGGCAGCGGTGGTGGGATATGGCAATCATGGTGGTATGGCAACAGCGATGAATATGGTACGGCGGCGACGTGATAAACCGTGACAGAACTCGAAACTCTAAAGGACTAGACACTAAGACCAGCAACTAGACACGACGATGCAACCGCAAATTCAACAAAGCAAAACCCTAAAAAGATTATGCAAAGGCTCAGATTGGTTCAGATATGACGAACTAACCCTAATAATTTTTTTGCCTTTTTCGTGGACTGTAGGTATGAAGAACAGACTCGATCTAATCTACGAAAAACTGTAAAATCTCACAGAGTAACCTGGAAATCTGATACCACTTGATAGAGGCAATGGTGTCCCGTCTTCCGATGAGATGGTGGCTATCGTTTCGGAGCAAGTCGACTTTGACGATCCGACTACGAACGTGCAAGGACGTCGCGCCTTAGCAATCGCTAAACCAACTTCGAGAGGTTATTGACCACGCCGGAGCACGATCAACCTGACCACGAAGGTTTGTTTCCTGCAAGCAAACGAAGAACAAGCAAGAAACTGAGATTGCAATCTGGATATTGCGAATATAAGAGGAAAACTTTATTGATGATGGTGGGGTTCTGTGACGCCTTTGTCTGGTTGTTGAACACAAACGAAGTACGCGAAGTTGCAGTTATGGCGAACTTTAATCTAAACAAAACCCAAAGTCTAAACGACGCCCTAAGGGCTGTATATATGGGGGAAGACGGGGGAATTTCATGGCCCTTGGAGGAGGGGTCCGAAACCAACCCTAACTCTTGTTTCCCCACACATACGGATTCTAAAAACAGCCTATACTCAAGTATTTCGAAATTACATGGACATGGCCAATTAATAAGGTGACGCAGCACCTATAATAGCCTCTGGACGAAATTTATGAAGTGGAATCTTGTATATTTCGTCCAAGGTTTCACGCACTCATTATGGTAGCTTCAAAGTCCTGAAATCATTACTTGTAACTCCGTTCTTGCCCCCCCTGCGCATGCCATCATCTCCATGCTAGATCTTGCTCCAATGTTCATCCTTCTTGTCCAAGCTAGGCCCTTCATTTGTAAGAAAGACAAATGTATCCAATTTAGGCAGCATCATATTCTCATGAACATTAGAATCATTACCAAGAAACGAAAGTACCTGGTAATTTAATTGGCGTGCGTGAGCTCTAGTAATTGGACCTGTATATGTATCAGTTGGGGTTGTGGGTGTAACCTTGTTAGTGATGTCCTCATCACATATAGCTATTGGTATTCTTGTTTCATTGGCAAATTTGTGAATCTTTTTCAACATCATTGAGTGTTACTAACGAGTGCATACTTTGGTCCACCATCCAAACCAAGCTCCACCAAAGGCTTTTATTGTGTAGGTGTGCGAGATTGACGAGATATAGTACCAATTGTGCTATTTCTTCGCAACATCAATGAGTGATCTTTGATCCATTCTCAATATCGGTCTAGGTACATTTCATATTGTCTTTTCCTTCTTCCACTCACATTCTTGCTTGCAATGATGGATAGGCCAAGTACATCTTCGAACCCACTATTTGATGATCCTCAATAATCGAACAACTACGTCACCAAACTACATCTATTTGGAGTTCAACGAGCTTTACATCAAGAAAATGAAGCTATGCAAGAGAGCATTGAGCTACTCGCCACCGACTTGAGACAGTCTGAAGCGCGCACAAGAGAGCATTTCGACAACATCAACGCAACCATGTCATCTCAATTTGACGAGCTACGAACTTTCATGATCAATCAACGGTCTTCCTCTTCATCATCTCAAAAACGGAGCCGCTCAAGTCGTCATACCGACTACACCTTCGGCTCAAGTACACCTACATCAAACACTCTTCGCCAAGCCACGCGTCAAGCTCGTCATGACAACCGGAACCCACTTCATGGCAAGAGTTCCCAAGAGCTATTTGAAGAGCAAGAACATCGACAACGTCAAAACCAAGCTACACTTGAATAAAGCACAAGAACGGCAACGACTACGCCAACAAGAAGTAGAGCGAGCGGAGTCTTAGCAATAGACCCAAATAGTGGCGATTACGTGTCGGCCATGGCGACTCCCACCTCCCACCGCTCTCACCCACCATTGACGGCGATATCTCCACACCACCTCTAATCTGAGGTTTCTCTCCGATCAATCTCTTCGGCGTCTTCTCCTCTACTTGGTGATATCATTTTCTTATGGCAATCTCCTCTGGATCAACCCTTGGCTTGGATTTCTCCAAGGGTTCTGAGTTTGCAAATAAGGTTTTCAGATCTACTGGTCTTACCATTCATCCTACGGATGACACTGGTCATTTCACGATGGTTGTATCTTTTGGGAGACATGACTTTCGTCTCACGGAAGATTCTGTTGCGGCGGCTATGGAAGCGACCATTGGAGGTTCTGCTATTGAATTGGGAGTCTCATACATACATGATAAGGTTTATTCTTCCAATGTCTCCTCTAAGCAAGTTGGATTTCTTGTTCTTAGTCTTCGTTCTTTTACTTGCTTGAATTTCAAATGTTATTTCAACCTTTGGGGTCATGGAGGCCCTAATTGGGAATGTGAGTTCCATCGTTGGAATCTAGAATGTGATGCTGAATGGATCCTCATTAGTCCATCAAAGAGGCAAGCTGCCCTTGGTATGCTAGCTATGCATCACCCACCTCGTAAGTCCTCTCTTAGATCGGGCAAGCACGTTCGGAAAAGGATTTCTTTTGCCACAATGCAAATTATGAGGCTTGCAAGGGCTACAGATAACCTGCAACGCAGGATGAGATTGATTCCGTTACTGAAGCGGGTTATGAGATTTCTGCTCATGTGAGGGTTATCATTCACCCCTCGCCGCCGGCGAGCTTGCGTTGGACGGCGGCGTCGCCGCCTATTATTTTTGGCACAGTTCAATCCGCGGATTTCTCTCACCCTGATATTTCGGCGGGCTTGTCGCAACCACATGATCTGCATGATCGAGATACGTTGCTGGCTTCAAACACGTCGATCCCGGAATCATCGGCTCCCCATGTTGGGCCTGCATCTATTGGGCCGACTGAGCCTCCTGATATGTTACAGGCTGATAATCCATCATCGCAGGAGGCGCGTGATCAGTTTGACGACATGGTGGATGACATGGTGGCCCGTGTGTTAACATGCACTAAATGTTTTCAAAAGGGCCACATGTCAGTCTCCTGCCCGGTTTGCTCAGCTTGCAATCGCTCTGGTCACGGGGGTGATCAATGCAAGCAATTGGCAAAGGATAACGGGTTAGTTTGGAAAGTTAAAAATATGTCACAAAATCTTGGTAAATCGAAGGAGGTGGAATCCGCACCTGCCACGAGTCCTCCATCTATTCAACCTCCACGGGACTCCTCGGTTTTAGAGACGACTACCCACGCGCACCCGCAGCGTATTGTCACATCGCTGTCGTCCTCTCCTGTTGGCCAAGCTCCTTCCTCGCCGCCTCCATCATCAATGGCTAACTTTGCCATTGATCCTTTGGAGTTCATCCCGTCGGGGTTTGATGTCATCGATGGAGGACCAACCCGGCTGCCTCGGACGTTTCTTTCTCCGGCGGTTGCTCCAGATCATCGCCATGAGCAGTATGCTATCGGTATTGTCGAGCCTCCACCGCCGCCTGGCCAGATTCAACAGTTTCGTCAACTGGTTAGTGATTTTTTTATGACTCAACTTCATCGCGATGTTCTTAGTGATCAGCATTGGATTGAGGGTGTTGGCTTGTTTGAGTTTCGAAGTGCTGCATCTAGGCATGCTATCATGGATCATCCACCTTACAACCTTGTCAATGGTCACTTTGTACGCTTCATACCGCACAACCATGGCATCAATCATAGAGCTATCCAAGGTTTTCGTAGAGGTTGGATTATGATGTTGGGAATTCCACTAGATTATCGCACCACCAAATACATATCTGATGCAGTTAGTACTTTTGGCCGTTTTCATCAGTGGCACCAAGAGGATCCACGTCTGGTACGCACTTTGGTCTATGCCTCATTCCCATGTCCTGAGCAAGTTCCGCGTGATGATCGCGAATATGGTGACTTTGGTCCTACTAGAATTTCTTGGACTGCACCGGTGTACGTTCTCTCGGCGGAGTTTGCAGATATTCTCCCCGCGGATGAAGACCAGATGCCACTCAATGGAAATCCGCACCCTCTCCCTGGACACCTGCTGTTTGACGATATTAACTTTGTTATGCCGGAATACCCCCAGTTAGGGTGGAACGACCCACCAGAGCCGCCACATATCAACCATCCACTTCAGCATGATCTGCATAATGATGAGGTTGTCGTTGAGGATTGGGTCCAAGACAATAACCCACAGGCGGTTTCTCAGGAATCAGTGGTTATGCAAAACTCTGGGCTAGCTTCCAGTTCTGATGGGGACATCCAGCAAGCTTTTGCAGTCTATCAGCCTCCAGCTATTCAGGCGCCGATCTTCGTTGGCCGTGTGCTGAAAGTTTTTGGTCCACAGATTCCACCTGAGATGCTTTGGACTCAATGCTTTGCTAGTATGATGCCGTTTGTTGAGACTATGCAGATTCCCAAAGGTATGCCACAGCTCAGCCCTTTTAAGCCGATCATCTTATCAAAAAGATCCTGGGAAGTTTCGATTTCAAACACTCACCTCTGCAATGAGCTGGCCTTCAAGCCGTCTCCACAATGCTTAGTTGAGGCAGTTCGCTCAAAGCCAAGAGTTGTTCGTTCTCTCTGTTTCGATGAAGCTCCAGAATCAGACGAGGCAATTGCTCCTTCAGGTATGCCACTTCTGACAGATGTGGAGATGGCCTCTTTTAGTTTCACTACAACGGCTAAAAAGCCAAGACGCCGCAAGATCAGCGCTGTTCTGGTTGAATCAGAAGTACGACGCATCGCTAGGCTTTCTGCGCTTCGGGATGGTTTCCGGCAGAGTGCGCCGAAATCTGTCCCTCTCAAGAAACCTTCAGCCAAGCCCCTCAAGAAGCGTCGAGTGCAGCATGACCAAGAGCATGATGAAGAAAAAGATGCAGTTCCTCCGCCTACATCAATCAGAGTTCTTCAGCAGATTGGAGGTCGCCTTGGCATCGCCCCTGAGAAGATCACTGCCGAGCAGCTTAATGCGAAGCCGGCCTCCTCGTCCTCATCTTCTTCGGCTAATGATGTTTAACATGCTATCTATTCTGGGTTTATGGTTAACCCCTGTTAAAACCATTTATCTAGTTAGTTTCTTATTTTCAGTCGTTGAAATTCGGTGCAACTTGCGTCCATTGATGGGTCATCATTATGTGGTGACTGTTTTTGCTACTCCTATTTTGGGTTTGTAATGGATTATACTACATTTAGAGACTGGAAAGTGCTATGCTGGAATGTGAGGGGCTTAAATTCAGAAAATCGACAACGGGTTGTTCGCCAGAAAATTGAGGAAAGTGGATGCTCTGTTATTTGCCTACAAGAAACAAAATGTGAGACTACGGATCAACGTTTTATTCGCAAATTTTGCTCGAGACGTTTTGATCATTTTGTCTTTGTTCCTTTGGTTGGGGCCTCTGGTGGTATGATTGTACTTTGGAATTCTACACTATTTTCAGGCAAGCTGATTGAATCCTTAAGCTTTGGCATAACTGTGGAATTCCAATCCAAACACAACTCTGATATCTGGACTTTGGTTACTGTTTATGGGCCGTGTCAAAACCCAGCTAGAGATGATTTTATCACATGGCTCCATAATTTAGTTATACCCTTGGATGATAACTGGCTTTTGCTTGGGGACTTCAACTTTCTCAGATCCATGGACAATAGAAATAGGCCAGGTGGAAATGTTAATGATATGCTCTTGTTTAATGAGGTTATTGGACATCTAGGTCTTATTGAATTACCTTTGAAGGGCAGAAGATTTACTTGGTCCAATATGCAAGTTGTTCCTTTGTTGGAACAAATAGACTAGTTTTTTACTACTGTCAACTTGACTTCTCATTATCCCAATACTATGGTGGTTCCTCTAGCCAGATCAACTTCTGATCATACACCTTGTGTGGTAACTATTAAAACTATGATCCCTCAGGCCAAGATCTTTCGTTTTGAGAATTACTGGGTAGATTTGCCTGGTTTTATGGAGTGTGTCAGCCAATCTTGGTCTCAACCTGTCCATAGAAAATCATCTGCTGCCATCATATCTACAAAGTTTAAGAATCTTAGACATGCTCTTAAAGTCTGGCACACCAATCTTTCCAGGATTAAAAGGCTTATTCAAGACTGCAACAAGGTTATCATGCACTTGGATACTCTTGAAGAGCATAGGTCTTTATATTTACCTGAAGCTAACTTCAGAAGAATTATGAAACTTCATTTGGAAGAAGTGCTCAGATTGCAGTTTATCTACTGGAAGCAGAGATGCACAATCAGGAACATTAAAGTTGGGGAAGATAACACCAACTTTTTTCATGCTATGGCAACTGAAAGATTCAGGTCAAACACCATATCTAGTATTACTGTGGATATTGATATAATATCTGACCATGCTACTATGTCAGCTTTATTCCTGCAAGAATTCAAGGATAGAATGGGTTGTTCCAATGATATCCAAATGGGGTTTGACCTTGCCACCATTATTATTAGAGTTGAGGGACTTGATGATTTGACTAAGCCTTTTTCCAAGGAGGAAATTGATCTGGTTATCAAGCAAATGCCACCTGATAGAGCTCCTGGGCCTGATGGTTTTACTGGTATTTTTTAAAAAAAATGTTGGGATCTGATTAAAGAGGATTTCATGTTACTAGTGCAAGAGTTCTATGATGGTTCCTTGGACTTGGAATGTATAAACACATCTTTGATCACTCTAATACCTAAGAAAATCAGCTCTGAGACTTTGAATGATTATAGGCCTATTTCCCTCACCAACACCTGCTTAAAGTTTCTAACAAAACTGCTAGCTAACAGGCTGCAAAAAGTTATCCTCTCTTGTCTGCACAAAAATCAATATGGGTTTTTGAAGTCTAGATCTATCCAAGATTGCTTGGCTTGGTGTTTTGAGTACATATATCAATGCCACGCATCCAAAAGGCCTATTGTGCTGCTTAAACTAGATTTCACTAAAGCCTTTGATACTATTGAACATGAGGCTATTCTCAGAATACTCAGATACAAAGGTTTTAATGAGAAATGGATTTCATGGATTAGGAATATCTTATCTTCTGGATCTTCATCCATCTTACTCAATGGGGTACCAGGTAATCATTTTCATTGTAAGAGAGGGGTCAGAAAGGGGGACCCCATGTCCCCATTGCTGTTTGTGTTAGCTGCTGACTTGTTACAGTCTGTGATTAATGATATGTGTAGCAGAGGAATTTTAACTCTGCCAATTCCTACAAACTGTTAGGACTACCCCATAGTTCAATATGCAGATGACACTCTCATTGTTCTGCCAGCTGTGGATCATCAACTCATTGCCTTAAAGGACATGCTAGATATTTTTGCAGCATCCACTGGCTTATCTGTTAACTTTGCTAAATCAATGATGGTACCTATCAACCTATCTATTGAGGAGGCCAATAGATTATCCAATGTTTTAGATTGCAAGATTGGAACAATGCCTTTTACATATTTTGGACTACCTATGGGTACCACTAAACCTACAGTGCAGGACTTGCTACCTTTGGTGCACAGAATTGAAAGGAGACTCTCTGCATCTTCCTGTTTTCTCAATCAAGGCTACAGACTGCAGCTGTTACAGTCTGTATTATCCTCCATGCCCATTTACTTCCTTTGCACTTTGGACATTCCACTTGGTATTTTGAGGCAGATTGAAAGAATACAGAGACAATGTCTTTGGAGAGGCAATTCTGACACCCCAAGACAATCCCTTGCTGCATGGAATCTGGTTTGTTCGCCAAAAAATAAAGGTGGCCTTGGTGTGATTAATCTCAGGGTTCAAAATGAAGCTTTGTTGATGAAATTCCTTCACAAGTTCTATAATCATCATGATATTCCTTGGGTCAGTTTGGTCTGGGACTCTTATAATCATGACTCTGTGCCCCACTCAACTATCCTTTGTGGGTCCTTCTGGTGGCGTGATGTCTTCAAGTTGTCCTTCAAATACTTGAATCTTGCCAAGCCTTGCCTAGGTAATGGAACCTCTATTCTTTTTTGGAATGATCCTTGGATATCTGATCTTAATGGAGGCACACTTAGTCATAATTTTCCCAGATTATTTTCATTTGTGATAGATGTGCAACTTTCAGTTGCTCAAGTGCTGGACCAGGATATCATGGAGAGTTTTCACCTGCCTCTTTCCACACAAGCTTTTGATGAGCTTCAGTCACTCCAGATTGTTCTGGACACTCAGCATACCTCCCAAGAAAATGATAGTTGGATTTGGCCTTTTAATAAAGGAAATTTTAGGCCTAAATCTTACTATACTCAGGTGCATCAGCATATAGTTGTTGATCCTATTTTCCCATGGATATGGAAGAGCTCTTGCACAATGAAGATTAAAATGTTTGGCTGGTTGTTGCTTAGGGACAGGCTGAATACAAGAGACATGCTTCAACGGAGGCATTGGCATGTGGATGATCTTACCTGTGTTCTCTGTCCTCACCTTATTCATGAAGATGTGAGCCACCTATTCTTCTCCTGCCTTTTCAGCCATAGAGTTTGGAATTATTTGCAAATTTCTTGGGATCCTAGGCCTCGTATGACCACTTACCAAATGGCTTCAAAAGCCAGGTCTGATTTTGGCAAGCCCTTCTTTACTGAAGTGGTTTTCACTGCTGCATGGAACATATGGATCATCAGGAATGGGAAAGTCTTCAGAAATGAACTGCCTCTTTTCATGAAATGGAGACACAATTTCATCCATGATATGACCCTTTTATCCCACAATACTAAATGTAAATACAGGGATAGCTATAGGGATTCGCTAGCTAACCTTCCTTAGATTCTTTGTATAGATTATTTGTGATGTAAGTATTTCTAACACTAGTTGTACCCAGACTTTGTATTTGCTTTCCTTTTATGGTTTAAATAAAGAGGGTTGTGAGGCTTTTGCTGTGGGGACCCCGACTCGTAAGTCGTGATCACCGAATGCACGTGTACAGTGATCCCAGAGATCAATGCTCACTGAACACACAGAAGCTGAATAACAAGAGTCTTACATCCTTACATACCGTGTTACACAAATAGGACCATAAGGGTCAAGTCTTGAGTATAACATCGCAGCGGAAAATCTTCAAAGACAACTGGGACCCATGCCATCTGCCTTAACCCTACAGGCATTCTGACTGGGAAGCGTCCTAGCTCGCATGCTCGTCACCGAGAAATCTTCATCATAACCTGTTCTCGCCTGCCTGGCCAATAAAATAACCAGTGGCAAGACAATGAGTACATTGAATGTACTCGCAAGCAACCCAAGTGTGATAACAGAATAATTATGCAAGGCTCTACTTCTAGGTTGGCAGTTTTGCGGAAAGCTAGTTTTTCATATGCAAGTATGATCATCATGTAACATGGATATGCATGTGTCTGTAACAAGTATCAGGAGGTCACAGACGTCAATATCGAGAAAGAGTTGTAATCAACTCATGTTCAAGCTCATAGAGACTTTCTCACAATCACATCATCAACAATATCTCTGAATCATGTTGTTTCCCAAAAACTTATGGACATAGTCTAAGTAGCACCACCCAACTGTCCTTGACCGCGGACACGGCTATTCGAATAGTTTGACACTCTGCAGAGGTTGCACACTTTACCCACTAGATCCGGGGAACTTCCGTGTCATCCACGACCCGCGGTACCTCAAGTACCCGGGGTAAGCACCCGATCACTATCTTTCCCTAGGCGACACTAATATGGAGTCCACTCGATTGGTAACAGCCCCGTGCCAAACATTTCACATCTCAAGGTTTGTGGAGACTCGCTCCGTATTCATCACATCTCTCAAGCACGGGGTACCAACGGTGTGTCCGGTGCCCTGTGAAAACAGTCATGGCCGCCTATCCAAGCACGACCCCGTCCCGAGAGTGACCTCATGTCACCCCCGTCACTAGTAATGCGGGCACCATGCTAGTATCGACCTAGGTAATCAATAATGCCCTTTTCCCATATAAGGGTAGAGTGGTTGCGCATGTTTGGTTGGGACGGTAGTCACACATAAATCTAATCCATCTCTGTAAACAACACTTTCGTCAAGCCTCGGCACACTACTTCTTCACCAAGTAGTGCCCTAGCTCCTCATCAACTCCCAGGGGCATTAGTGGCACCCACTGGGTCATTTGCAAGTATGTCAGACCACACTTGTTTCACTCAATGCATAATCCCGACCCATTTTGCGTAGCCAACTACTATAGCATACATCTATCTACTCTCACCCACATAACCCTCATAGGAAGGTAGGGTCATGTTTGATGCAAGTTTCAACAGTAAGGTAACAGGGGTAGCAACCAAAGTGGTTTCCACCTCAACATGATTCCGATGCATTGAATATAAAGGTGCTATGAGACATGCATAAAAAGGTTTCTTGAACATGGTCAAAGGGCTGCTTGCCTTATTCTTCTGAGTCTTCAAATCTTCTGGTCCATCTCCGAATACTCCGTTTATTACGTCAACTAACGATGGAAACAATCACAATAAGTAACACAATCAAAGCAAAAATAAAAGTGCTCTAAAAATAGGAGTTGGACTTTTCTAGGATGCCTCTGGTCATATTAGAAATGACCAAGGTGGTTTCATAGGTGTTGGATCAATGGGTAGTTTGGAACATTTCAATATGATGGAACCAAAGGGTTTATGGATTTGGAAGAAGTATACAGAAATAATTCCTTGAATGATGAGCAAAGGTACCCATCATCAAGTCATGATTTTAGAAGCATTTAGGAGTTGGTTTCACTGGATTTGGAATTCAAATGAATTTCCTAGGATTTTCCAAAGCTGATAAATATAAAGAAATGGCTCAATATTTGGTGGGGTACAGAAACTATTATTAAAAATGTTCCAAAACTAGGTTTGGACATGACAAGCATCTAGGAATTTGAATCACTGTATTTGGATCAAAAATGAGCTCTCTGTGATTTTCTAAAGTTAATCACAGAAGGTGGAAAATGGCATTTGATAAATATTTGTGAAAGAAATGTATCTGGAATAATGTGCATGTTGCACCATGTGATAGAGCATGATTTATGGAGTCATAGAAAATTTGAATCATCAAGTTTGGCGTTCATATGAATTATCTAGGTATTTTTGAAGTTGGCAGAATAAGGAAAAAAGAAAAGAATAAGGGTTTAACCTTATACAGTGCTCTGGGCGAGGCCCAGCTAACCAACGCCCACTGGGCTCAGCCGAGTGGCTCAGCGGCGGGATGGAGGTGGTGACGCCGAAGGCGTAGTTACGGGGGGCGCAACCACCACAGGAAAACGTAGCCACCGAAGTGCGCTTCCACTTATAGGGGGGGGCACCCGTCAGCTTCTCCCACCGGGCCTGTGGCGCTTACAGGCGGGGCCCGCTTGTCGGGTTCGTCGTCCTCCCCCCGCCCGACGCAGAGGAGGAGGCAGGGGCGATGCCGGCGCCGTTCCCCGGCGGCTCCGGCCGTCCCCGGTGGTGCCCGGCGCACCGGAGGCCCCAGCGGAGCAAGCCGCGCCCATCCCTGGCCTCCAAGCTGGCCGGGAGGAGCAGGAGCGACGGCGGCCGAGGCATCAGCGGCGGCTTCGGGTCGAGACGGGGCGGCGCCAGAGGTGCTAGGGGGAAGGAAGGGTGGAGTGGGAGGTAGCTCCATGGTCCTGGGGTTCTCCTCCTGGCGGCCAACAGAGAAGGGGAAGGAGAGAACGACCGTTGTGCCCGATGCCGAGCGGTGGCTGGCGGCGGCACTTCGGCCGTCGAGAGAGGAAGAGTGCCGGAGAGGGAGAGGGGCGTGTCTAGGAGGTGCACGGGGAAGAGGAGGATCCAGCAGAGGCAAGAGGTGCTCGGGGGGGAGACCTTTTATAGCTGCAGCCGCGGTGCACCGTGGGCGACGCCCATGGACGTGTCGGGCGAGCTCATGGAGAGAGGAGGGGGATCGGGGAGGATAAGGCCGACCGTCCTGCAGGTCGTGGACGTCGAGGGCACCTCGGGGGACACGCTCTCTCCGCCCAAGGTTGTCTGGAAGCCTCGGGAGGGCCGAGCTACAGTACCTCGGTGCACTGTAGCGTGCTCCAGAGCGCGCCTTTGGCCGGCATGCTCGTGTCTTTGCTGTCCAGGCCGTGTCCCCCAGTGTCCAGTAGTGCTAGGGAGTAGTAAACAATGGGGAGGCCGTCTTGGATGCTCTGTTGAGCCACTGAAATGAAGAGAGAGGTGAAGGAGAGGGTGAAAACTGTTGTCCAGCAGTAGAAATTGGGGTCTTACCCCCTCCAATGATTGAGCTGAGGCCATAGAGAAGTTACTGGGGGTAGAGGATGATCAGGGGAAGGTGTGGTAAGAATTTGGGGTAAGGGGAAATAGTAAAAGAGGTCCAACCACTTGTTTTGGTAATTGGACAGAAGGTGTTTGATCAGAATTTGGTCAAGCAAATGACATCTACTTGACATGGGACTTAACAGGATCAAATGTCACATATAATTAGGCCCCTACACCAAATTTGAGCTCATTTGGGCAAAGTGGCCAATGTAACTTTGGTGAACCCTAGAAATGAACAGAAATGGTTTCACCATGTTGGAGTCAAGCAAATCATCTCCCCTTGATGCACCACTTGGTGTAGCATCGTTATTTGGGGTTATGAAAATGCCCACAAAGTTTGAGGCTCCAGATAAAAAGTTGACAATGTAAAGTTGTTCAAATTTGAATTTGAACAGAAGGGGTTTTGGGGTGATCTGATCAAGTTGCTCTATTCCAAATCTTGTGCCATTTGGTCTAGATGCCTTATTAGGCCATTCTAGCATGTGCACCAAATTTGAGAGCATTTGGACAAGTTTGGCAATGTAGAGTTGCTCAAACTTCAAATATGGACAGAATGGTTTTGAGGGGGTTTGAGGATGTTTCCTTGATCTTCAAGGCATGAGGCTTTGCAAGATCATCCAATATGTCATATGTGACATGATAGAATTTCCCTGGAATTTTTGGAGAATATTTCCTTTGTAAATATTTCAAAAGCTTGAAATATCCAGAAAGGGTTTTGGAAGGATTTGTCCAATATTTTGAACATGACCATGTGTTGAAATTCTTATATTTGGACAATATATGTCCTATGAGTCTCCCTGAATTTTGGCAAATATTTTTGAAATGATTAAATAATTTTTCCCTATTAAAGACCATTTCTGGCCTTAAGAAAAAGTTTTTAAATAAAATATAAAAATAACTTTTGAAATTATACTTTTGTGGATTCTGGGAGTCCTATACCTAATAGGATTCAAATATACTTTTTGAAAGATTTTTCACACCCTAAATAAGGTACTTGCAGTGCAAACCTCAATTCAGGGGTTTTTGGAAAACTAATTTTTGAAAATACCATTTGGCCAAAATATTTTTATAAGAAAATTCTATACTGGTCTATACACATGGCATGATCGTTGGGAAAAGGTTTTGGGTCAAGGAGATGAAGTATAAGAGTTGAAGGATTTATTTGATTTTTAGAGCACTAGCAAACAGCAGACAAAAGTCAAATCAAGCAAAGTCAAAAACACTCAAAAGTTTTTGCAAATCCACATTTTTAACATAAAAATTAGCTTAAGCAATGTGACAAGAAAATCAGGGTGTGACAGACCTACCCCCCTTACAAGAATCTCGTCCCCGAGATTCCCAGACTAGGCGTGGAAAGAAAGGCGGAGTCTTGGATACGGGGTGTTCTTCACTTCTTCTTGTTGGTTCTGCTTCCGAGCGGTGCTCCTTGGAATCTTGAAGTGCTTGATGGTATGGCTTCTTGCTTGATGCCGTCCTTGATGGAGGTTGCTGAGGGGTCTCTTGCATAGGTTAGGTTGGGTTAGCTGTCAAAGGCTCGGTGATCGATGTCCTTGCGGGCATCGGACTAGCTAGGAGGTAAGAAGCACTTCCAGAGCGGGGGCTCGTGGAAGACTTGGTGCACGGAGAGTATCTCAGGTGGAAGATCTAGCTGGGGATCCGTCTACCACATGACTTGCAGTGATCTCAAAGGGTCCAATGAACCTTAGTGCGAGCTTCCCCTTGACGTGGAAACGCTTGTTTCCCTTCAGAGGAGTTACCCGCAGGTACACGTGGTCCCCGACATGGAAACTCATGTCCCGACGGTGAGTGTCAGCATAGCTCTTTTGCCTTGACTTGGCTGCCTTCAAACGTTCTCTGACTAGTTGGACTTGCTCTTCCGCTGCGCGGAGAACATCCGGCCCAAAGACTAGCCCTTCTCCAGTCTCTGACTAGTTGAGGGATGTGCGGCATCTGCGTCCGTACAACACCTCAAATGGTGCCATCTGAAGGCTCGACTAGTAACTGTTGTTATAGGAGAACTCGGCAAAAAGGGAGACAATCCTCCCACTTGGCTCCATATGCCAAGACACAGGCTCGGAGTCATGACTTCGAGAATCTGATTGACTCGCTCAGTCTGACCTCCGGTCTGTGGGTGGAAAGCCGTGCTGAAAGATACTTGGTTCCCAATGCTTCTCGGAACTTCTTCCAGAACCTTGAGGTGAACTGGGTTCCTCGATCTGACACGATCTCCTTGGAATACCATGAAGACTTACGACTTGGTCGATGTAGAGAGCTGCCAGCCGGTTGCCATCATAAGTGGTTTTGACAGGAATGAAAATGGGCACCTTGGTCAAATGATCGACTATGACCCAGATAGAGTCATGTCCTCTATCCGACCTTGGTAAGCCAGTGACGAAGTTCCTTCCGTCTTTATCCCACTTCCACTCAGAAGCCTTGAGTGGTTGAAGCAATCCGGTGGGTCGCTGATATTCAGCCTTGACCCTTTGGCACACATCACACTTTGCAACGTAGGTTGCAAATCTCTCTTTTCATCTCGTGCCACCAGAATCGTGCCTTCAAGTCTTGATACAACTTGGTGTGAGCGTTCCTTCGACACGGAAAAGCTTGGCTCCTTTGAGAGGAGTGGTTTGCAGATACGCCCGTTCTTCATCGCGGAAGTTTTCTTCTTGATGACAGTGGTCGGTGTAGGTCTTCCTTCTTGACAGGGCGGTCTTCAAATGTCTTCTATCCAGCTGTCTGTCTCTTCCTTGTCTTTGGGCAGACAAGTAGGTCATCAAATAATGATGTTACCCAACTTGTCCAATTGCTCCATGAGGTCTAAGGGGTACACAAGGTAAGCTGTGGTATTGGTGGTGGTCTCGGTTGAGTATTGCAGAGGCCTTCCTGACTCTGAGTCAAGGCCCGTGGTCAGAATCTGACCAGGTTGGGGCTCGGTGGGGCTTAAGGGTTTCAAGGATTCTAGTATGTGAATGAACTTATATCATCTTATCCTTAAGCACAGTTTCTGAGATGCCAATAGCTATATCTAGTACTCCGAACGGAAAAAGCATCTCTCGCATAGACCAACTTTAATCACCACTCATGCCATGCATATCCTCATGATTCTCAAGAGACGGTCTAACAAAATTATACTTGTCTAAGATCCCCAAATCCATATGTATGTCTACCTCTAAAATCCAAAGGTAGGTCATACATGCTGCTGAGCTGAAATTAAACTCCACAATCCAAGTACTCAATCTAGTCTTGCAAGGCTCAAGATAATGCATCTCTATTCTAAGGAAACACGTCATATGCCACTCCAAGATTTGTTTCCTTCCTATAGGTCAACTCCAATAGCCCGGTAATTCCATCAATCACCACATAATCCAACAATTCCTACAAATCCGATAACTACGATGTTCCACAAGATCTCAAGTCCCTATAATCCCCAAATACTCGGAAGGACTATGCATCACGATAGTATGTCCACCAAATTCCCGTCATCCGGGTCAAGTAAACTCCAAGATCACGACTAAATAGATCCCTACATCAACTCTGACAAATAATCCAATTTCTTAGGTTATTGTCAACCGAGAAGCATGATATCATAATCAGGATCATAGGCCTAAACCCAATCTTATTCCGAATCATGCAGACATATCCAGCATTATACCAACCAGAATCGCCTACATAAATCCAAATCTCATGCCCAACGGGTACTTCTACCGGCTTTCCCAAAGTCATGATCCACCAATATGAAAACCTCGCAATCCATCAAGGTCTCGGATAGTTCCTCGAAGTCACTGATACAAATCATCAAGTTATCTATCCAACATCCTCGAACTGGTCTATCTATGGCATCGTCAGACCTCGTGCTATATCAGGATGAAAATGTGTTCACTCATCGTGTCCACTAGCTCCTTTACGAACCCAGTGTTGTGCAAGGTTACAAAGGCTTAACAGGTTCTCTCGCTCTACCATGGGTTAGGCACATGGTTAAGGATTTGTGCTGGAGTGTCTCGGGAAGTCTCAAAGGGTCTAGGAATGGGGTTACTGGTCTGGAGGGTTAAACATAACTCTACGGGGTTGCAATAGGTCGTGGAGGTTGTAGCAGAAGTCTTCGGTGCCAGTTGGTTGCGGAGGTAGAGTCCTTGGTGCATCTTGTCTTGCGGGTCTTCAACTGGGGAGAGAGAGAATAGAGGGAAGAAGCAGCGTAGAGGAGGGAAATGCCTAAAGGGGGTTCTATAGTGCAGGTGCAACAAACAGGTGCAAAAAGGCCGAAACAAAAGAAACAAGGCAAGGGAGGTGATATAGCCATGCACTTGTCGCCTGGGGCAAAAGTGCGACTTATATCAAAACACAAGCAAATAAAAGCAAACAACACACAATCATGGTTCTATTCGAACCATCATATGGACCCGACTGCGCATAGGGGGTACACGACTCATCCTACCCTAGGGGTTCTCGGACTCTGTGTCGTGACTTGTGCCTCGTGCAGTCTTCTGAGCTTCCTTAGGTGTTGCTATGCCCCTTGTAGCTGCTTGATGAATGATCCGGGTTGAGCCTGAAGGATCTTCAACATCTTCTCGCCTGATGAGGTGATGTGGTGAAGGTGCCTCCTTGTAGCTGGCGTTGACTTGTCTTCTCTTGTCTCCTTAATCATGATGATCCCTTGTGCCTTCTGGGGCGTCGAGGGTACCAGGTAGGCAATCCATATGTAATGACAATAACAAGGCATAATAGAGGTCCACCATGTCGGGTTCGTTGATGAAAACATCGACACCAAGAGCGGGGGACGAAGAGAACCGTTTTCCTGCTCACTATAGTGAGGCGGACCAAATGGCAAGGTTCTCATCCACCGGTGGTTGCCGATACAACAACGATAGTGACAGGATTACTCTATTAGCGATGCATATCATGATTTTGCATAACCTATACCCTGGTCATCATAGGCCAACGTTGCATCTTCATGGGACACTGTCAAGGGTACCACCATCTTCTGGGTCTTCATGTCCTCACTCATCGAGGTTGTATTTTCTGTTGGTACCGTCTTGTCATGGTGTCACCAATCTTGCGGCCAAGAGTGGTGGGTGAGTGTTTGGCAAGGTGCACTCCACGAGGATTACAGAAAACACGGTGGTCAGGGGCATAGGGGTTTTAGCGACCAAGGTTTTGAAGGGGAAGAGATCAAGTATAGCCTAGTTTTCGAAAACTGAGAAGAGAAGAGGAGTATAGATAGTTTTGAAAACTACTAATAGTTTTGAAAATAGTTTTACCCTAACTAACGACCATGCTAACTAAGGCTTCCTACAGTCAACTTGGCTCTAATACCAGCTCTGTGGGGACCCCGACTCATAAGTCGTGATCACCGAATGCACGTGTACAGTGATCCCAGAGATCAATGCTCACTGAACACACAGAAGCTGAATAACAAGAGTCTTACATACTTACATACCGTGTTACACAAATAGGACCATAAGGGTCAAGTCTTGAGTATAACATCGCAGCGGAAAATCTTCAAAGACAACTGGGACCCATGCCATCTGCCTTAACCCTACAGGCATTCTGACTGGGAAGCGTCCTAGCTCGCATGCTCGTCACCGAGAAATCTTCATCATAACCTGTTCTCTCCTGCCTGGCCAATAAAATAACCAGTGGCAAGCCAATGAGTACATTGAATGTACTCGCAAGCAACCCAAGTGTGATAACAGAATAATTATGCAAGGCTCTACTGCTAGGTTGGCAGTTTTGCGGAAAGCTAGTTTTTCATATGCAAGTATGATCATCATGTAACATGGATATGCATGTGTCTGTAACAAGTATCAGGAGGTCACAAATGTCAATATCGAGAAAGAGTTGTAATCAACTCATGTTCAAGCTCATAGAGACTTTCTCACAATCACATCATCAACAATATCTCTGAATCGTGTTGTTTCCCAGAAACTTATGGACATAGTCTAAGTAGCACCACCCAACTGTCCTTGATCGCGGACACGGCTATTCGAATAGTTTGACACTCTGCAGAGGTTGCACACTTTACCCACTAGATCCGGGGAACTTCCGTGTCATCCACGACCCGCGGTACCTCAAGTACCCGGGGTAAGCACCCGATCACTATCTTTCCCTAGGCGACACTAATATGGAGTCCACTCGATTGGTAACAGCCCCGTGCCAAACATTTCACATCTCAAGGTTTGTGGAGACTCGCTCCGTATTCATCACATCTCTCAAGCACGGGGTACCAACGGTGTGTCCGGTGCCCTGTGAAAACAGTCATGGCCGCCTATCCAAGCACGACCCCGTCCCGAGAGTGACCTCATGTCACCCCCGTCACTAGTAATGCGGGCACCATGCTAGTATCGACCTAGGTAATCAATAATGCCCTTTTCCCATATAAGGGTAGAGTGGTTGCGCATGTTTGGTTGGGACGGTAGTCACACATAAATCTAATCCATCTCTGTAAACAACACTTTCGTCAAGCCTCGGCACTCTACTTCTTCACCAAGTAGTGCCCTAGCTCCTCATCAACTCCCAGGGGCATTAGTGGCACCCACTGGGTCATTTGCAAGTATGTCAGACCACACTTGTTTCACTCAATGCATAATCCCGACCCATTTTGCGTAGCCAACTACTATAGCATACATCTATCTACTCCCACCCACATAACCCTCATAGGAAGGTAGGGTCATGTTTGATGCAAGTTTCAACAGTAAGGTAACAGGGGTAGCAACCAAAGTGGTTTCCACCTCAACATGATTCCGATGCATTGAATATAAAGGTGCTATGAGACATGCATAAAAAGGTTTCTTGAACATGGTCAAAGGGCTGCTTGCCTTATTCTTTTGAGTCTTCAAATCTTCTGGTCCATCTCCGAATACTCCGTTTATTACGTCAACTAACGATGGAAACAATCACAATAAGTAACACAATCAAAGCAAAAATAAAAGTGCTCTAAAAATAGGAGTTGGACTTTTCTAGGATGCCTCTGGTCATATTAGAAATGACCAAGGTGGTTTCATAGGTGTTGGATCAATGGGTAGTTTGGAACATTTCAATATGATGGAACCAAAGGGTTTATGGATTTGGAAGAAGTATACAGAAATAATTCCTTGAATGATGAGCAAAGGTACCCATCATCAAGTCATGATTTTAGAAGCATTTAGGAGTTGGTTTCACTAGATTTGGAATTCAAATGAATTTCCTAGGACTTTCCAAAGCTGATAAATATAAAGAAATGGCTCAATATTTGGTGGGGTACAGAAACTATTATTAAAAATGTTCCAAAACTAGGTTTGGACATGACAAGCATCTAGGGATTTGAATCACTGTATTTGGATCAAAAATGAGCTCTCTGTGATTTTCTAAAGTTAATCACAGAAGGTGGAAAATGGCATTTGATAAATATTTGTGAAAGAAATGTATCTGGAATAATGTGCATGTTGCACCATGTGATAGAGCATGATTTATGGAGTCATAGAAAATTTGAATCATCAAGTTTGGATTTCATATGAATTATCTAGGTATTTTTGAAGTTGGCAGAATAAGGAAAAAGAAAAGAATAAGGGTTTAACCTTATACAGTGCTCTGGGCGAGGCACAGCTAACCAACGCCCACTGGGCTCAGCCCAGTGGCTCAGCTGCGGGATGGAGGTGGTGACGCCGAAGGCGTAGTTATGGGGGGCGCCACCACCACAGGAAAACGCAGCCACCGAAGTGCGCTTCCACTTATCGGGGGGGGGGGCACCCGTCAGTTTCTCCCACCGGGCCTGTGGCGCTTACAGGCGGGGCCCGCCTGTCGGGTTCGTCGTCCTCCCCCCGCCCGACGTAGAGGAGGAGGCAGGGGCGATGCCGGCGCCGTTCCCCGGCGGCTCCGGCCGTCCCCGGTGGTGCCCGGCGCACCGGAGGCCCCAGCGGAGCAAGCCGCGCCCATCCCTGGCCTCCAAGCTGGCCGGGAGGAGCAGGACCGACGGCGGCCGAGGCATCAGCGGCGGCTTCGGGTTGAGATGGGGCGGCGCCAGAGGTGCTAGGGGGAAGGAAGGGTGGAGTGGGAGGTAGCTCCATGGTCCTGGGGTTCTCCTCCTGGCGGCCAACAGAGAAGGGGAAGGAGAGAACGGTCGTGGTGCCCGATGCCGAGCGGTGGCTGGCGGCGGCACTTCGGCCGTGGAGAGAGGAAGAGCGCCGGAGAGGGAGAGGGGGCGTGTCTAGGAGGTGCACGGGGAAGAGGAGGATCCAGCAGAGGCAAGAGGTGCTCGGGGGGGGAGACCTTTTATAGCTGCAGCCGCGGTGCACCGTGGGCGACGCCCATGTACGTGCCGGGCGAGCTCATGGAGAGAGGAGGGGGACCGGGGAGGATAAGGCCGACCGTCGTGCAGGTCGTGGACGTCGAGGGCACCTCGGGGGACACACTCTCTCTGCCCAAGGTTGTCTGGAAGCCTCGGGAGGGCCGAGCTACAGTGCCTCGGTGCACTGTAGCGTGCTCCAGAGCGCGCCTTTGGCCGGCATGCTCGTGTCTTTGCTGTCCAGGTCGTGTCCCCCAGTGTCCAGTAGTGCTAGGGACTAGTAAACAATGGGGAGGCAGTCTTGGATGCTCTGTTGAGCCACTGAAATGAAGAGAGAGGTGAAGGAGAGGGTGAAAACTGCTGTCCAGCAGTAGAAATTGGGGTCTTACCCCCTCCAATGATTGAGCTGATGCCATAGAGAAGTTACTGGGGGTAGAGGATGATCAGGGGAAGGTGTGGTAAGAATTTGGGGTAAGGGGAAATAGTAAAAGAGGTCCAACCACTTGTTTTGGTAATTGGACAGAAGGTGTTTGATCAGAATTTGGTCAAGCAAATGACATCTACTTGACATGGGACTTAACAGGATCAAATGTCACATATAATTAGGCCCCTACACCAAATTTGAGCTCATTTGGGCAAAGTGGCCAATGTAACTTTGGTGAACCCTAGAAATGAACAGAAATGGTTTCACCATGTTGGAGTCAAGCAAATCATCTCCCCTTGATGCACCACTTGGTGTAGCATCATTCTTTGGGGTTATGAACATGCCCACAAAGTTTGAGGCTCTAGATAAAAAGTTGACAATGTAAAGTTGTTCAAATTTGAATTTGAACAGAAGGGGTTTTGGGGTGATCTGATCAAGTTGCTCTATTCCAAATCTTGTGCCATTTGGTCTAGATGCCTTATTAGGCTATTCTAGCATGTGCACCAAATTTGAGAGCATTTGGACAAGTTTGGCAATGTAGAGTTGCTCAAACTTCAAATATGGACAGAATGGTTTTGAGGGGGTTTGAGGATGTTTCCTTGATCTTCAAGGCATGAGGCTTTGCAAGATCATCCAATATGTCATATGTGACATGATAGAATTTCCCTGGAATTTTTGGAGAATATTTCCTTTGTAAATATTTCAAAAGCTTGAAATATCCAGAAAGGGTTTTGGAAGGATTTGTCCAATATTTTGAACATGACCATGTGTTGAAATTCTTATATTTGGACAATATATGTCCTATGAGTCTCCCTGAATTTTGGCAAATATTTTTGAAATGATTAAATAATTTTTCCCTATTAAAGACCATTTCTGGCCTTAAGAAAAAGCTTTTAAATAAAATATAAAAATAACTTTTAAAATTATACTTTTGTGGATTCTGGGAGTCCTATACCTAATAGGATTCAAATATACTTTTTGAAAGATTTTTCACACCCTAAATAAGGTACTTGCAGTGCAAACCTCAATTCAGGGGTTTTTGGAAAACTAATTTTTGAAAATACCATTTGGCCAAAATATTTTTATAAGAAAATTCTATACTGGTCTATACACATGGCATGATCATTGGGAAAAGGTTTTGGGTCAAGGAGATGAAGTATAAGAGTTGAAGGATTTATTTGATTTTTAGAGCACTAGCAAACAGCAGACAAAAGTCAAATCAAGCAAAGTCAGAAACACTCAAAAGTTTTTGCAAATCGACATTTTTAACATAAAAATTAGCTTAAGCAATGTGACAAGAAAATCAGGGTGTGACATTTGCCTTGCAGTATATAGTCAAAAAAAGAAGTAGAGCGAGCGCACCAACACCAAGAAGAGCAACATGCCGAGGCACAACGCCAAGAACAACAATGGCAAGAAGATCAAGCTCTTGAAGCGCAACGTGCACTACGTGACTCACATCGCAATGTTGCAACACGCAATCGACACAATCGCCAAGAGGAAGAAGCACTTCAAGATGAAGTTCAAGAAAGGCGCTTCCAAGCGAGAATGCAACGCCAAGCTCCTCCTCAAGCTAGACTAGCGCAACAAGCTCGACAAGAACCGCAAGTTCTGCAAGAGCAACATGACAATGATCAGCAACAACCGCAAGAGCAACATGAGGTTGACAATCCTCAATGCCAAGAACGCCCTCCCAATAGGCAACGAAACAATGAAGAAAACCGCTATGTCAAGCTCAAGTTGACAATGCCAAAGTTCTCCGGAAGCATCGATCTCGAAGACTATCTCTCATGGGCATTGAAAGTTGATAAGGTCATTCGACTCCACAACTTTGATGAAGAAAAGAAGATCGCAATGGCGTCCCTTGAATTCCAAGACTATGTTCTCATTTGGTGGGAGCAAATCATAGAGAGAAGAGAAGCAAAAGGCGAACCGCCTATCACTACTTGGAGTCAAATGAAGGAAGTCATGAGAGAACGCTTCGTGCCAACACACTACAACCATGACTTGTTCAAGAAGTTGCAACTCCTCAAGCAAGGAACCAAGTCGGTTGAAGAGTACTACAAGGAAATGGAGATTGCCATGATAAGAGACAACATCACGGAAGATGAAGAGCAAACTATGGCGAGATTCTTGAATGGACTCAACTATCCTATCAACAAGATTGTGGACTTTTAACCATACACGAATCTCCTCGAGCTAGTACACCAAGCAACCAAAGAGGAGCGTCAAGTTCAAGAGGACTACAAGTACTCCAAGTTCACATCGAAGAACTACAACTCCTACAACCAAGCTCAAACGACTTCGGCGCCTCCTACCTCTACCAAGCCATCTACGAGCTTAGGTGACAAGTCAAGCTACAATAATTCGACTACATCAAGTCGGCTTCGTCCTACAAACAACTTCAAGCCAAGAACTTCATCATCTACAACTCCAAACGAGGACAACTCCAAGACGAGTTCCATCAAGTGTTTCAAATGCCAAGGGCGAGGCTACAAGTCATTTGAGTGCAAGACCGTTCGAACTATGATCATCAATGACGACGGATAGTATGACTCTATGAGCGATGACAAGATGGAAGCCCTTGAGCATGTAGCTATGCATCACCAAGTGAATGAAGATGAAGACAATCAAGTGTTTTGCGACAATGACTCGTGTCCCAATCTCGTTGTCTCCAAGGTCTTGACACTTCAACATCATCAAGACGAAGATCAACGATGTCACATCTTCCACACCAAGGCCGTCATCAATGGATGTTCCGTCAAGGTTATCATCGATGGAGGTAGTTGTCATAACTTAGCAAGTGAAGAGCATTGCGACAAGCTACAATTGATCAAAACGAAGCACGCTCATCCCTACAAGGTCCAATGGCTTAGCGACGTCGGAACTATTCGAATTGAGCACACCGTGCAAGTATCCTTCAAGATAGGCACCTATGAGGACACACTTGAGTGTGATGTGGTCCCAATGTCCGTGTGCCACCTTCTTCTTAGACGACCATGGCAATACGATCGTTGAGTCACCCACAATGGATGGACCAACCATTATAGCTTCAAGATGAAGCGCAAGGAGTTCGTGCTACGCCGAATGTTACCAAGTCAAGTAGCCACCGACAAACAAACACCTACCAAAAATCGTGGAGAGAATGGTGAGAGAGTGAACCACCAAAAAGGAGAGTGAGAGCCACAAGCCAAATTCGAGCGCCTCCACGATGAGCGACAAGAAATGACTAGCGTTATTTGCCACCAAAAGTGAGATGAGAGAAGTGTGTGAGAACCCATCAAGTGTCTTTCACCTTGTTCTTCTATGCAAAGGGGAAGAGAAACCAACTAACACTTCACCACCTCTATCTTTAGTGTTGTCTCAATTGTTGCAGGAATTCCAAGATGTTTTTCCCGATGAGCTACCTCCGGGACTACCTCCTCTTCGCAGCATCGAGCACCGCATCGACCTCATCCCCAAAGCACCTCTCCCTAACAAGGCACCTTACCGCGTGAACCCCGTCGGAACCAAAGAGATCCAACGGCAAGTACAACAACTCATCGACAAAGTTCTTGTACGTGAAAGCTTAAGCCCTTGTGTCGTTCCCATTATTCTTGTGCCTAAGAAAGATGGAAGTTTTCGCGTGTGCTCCGATTGTCGTCTGATAAATGCTATCACCGTTAGATACCGTCATCCTATTCCTCGCTTAGATGACATGCTTGATGAATTATGTGGCGCTACCATCTTTTCAAAAATCGATCTTAAAAGTGGCTATTACCAAATTCGCATTCAAGAGGGTGATGAGTGGAAAACAGCTTTCAAAACCAAGTTTGGGCTATATGAGTGGTTGGTCATGCCGATGGGCTTAACGGAAGCGCCCTTCTCTTTCATGTGTCTCATGCGTTTTGTTCTCTGACCTTATATAGGCGTCTTTGTAGTGGTTTAGTTTGATGACATCCTCGTCTTTAGCAAATCACTTGAGGATCACGTCACCCACATCCGTACGGTTTTACAAACCCTCCGGAAAGAGCGCTTATATGCTAACATGGATAAATGCACTTTTGGCATTGATAAAGTTGTTTTTCCTAGGATTTGTTGTTTCCTCACAAGGTGTTCATGTTGATGAAACTAAAATTGAAGCAATTAAAACTTGTCCACAACCGATGAATCTCCAACAAGTGCGTAGTTTTCGTGGTTTAGCCGGTTTCTATCGATGTTTTGTGAAGGACTTTAGCACAATTGCTATGCCTCTACACGCCTTAAGCAAGAAGAACGTACCCTTTTTTTGGGGTCCTTCACAAGACACCGCGTTCAATGAGCTAAAAACCTTGCTTACCCCCGCACCACTTCTTGCCCTACCAAACTTTGACAAACCGTTTGAGATACATTGTGACACTAGTGGTACCGGCATAGGAGGCGTGTTAATGCTAGAAAAGCGCCCGATTGCGTATTTTAGTGAAAAACTATCCGGAGCACAGCTTAACTACCCAATCTATGATAAACAGCTCTATGCCTTAGTGAGAGTTTTGCGTGTTTGGGAACACTATCTTCGACCTCATGAATTCATTCTTCACACCGACCATGAGACGCTCAAGAATCTCAAGGGTCAAACTAAGTTGAACAAGCTTCATGCTAAGTGGAGTGAGTTCATAGAGTCTTTTCCTTATGTCATCAAATACATCAAAAGCAAAGAGAGTGTTGTGGTGGATGCACTTTCCCGCAAATGCATGCTTGTTACCCAACTTGAGTTGAATGTTATTGGCTTTGAGCACATAAAATATTTATATGAGAACGATCCTTTCTTTGCAAATCCTTATGCCAAATGTTTGACGCACACTTCTTGGGAACGATACTACATCAAGAATGGATATCTCATGGGAGCTAACAAACTTTGCATTCTAGAGTCGTCTCTTCGTTTGCTTCTTTTGCAGGAATCTCATGGAGGAGGACTTATGGGACATTTCGGACGCGACAAAACATTCGCAACGCTCTCCAAGAATTTCTTTTGGCCCAACAAGTTCCGTGACGTCTCACGCTTCACCAACCGGTGTTCAACGTGCCGCAAAGCAAAGTCCAAAGATCAATCTCATGGTCTTTACATGCCACTTCCTATTCCATACCAACCTTGGGAGGACATTAGCATGGACTTTGTACTTGGATTGCCTAGAACTCAAAATGGAAAGGATTCCGTGTTTGTGTTGTGGCTAGATTTTCCAAAATGGCTCATTTCATTCCTTGAAACAAGATAGACGATGCTTCACATGTTGCAAATCCCTTTTGTAGGGAAATCTTGCGCCTCCATGGAGTACCAAAGACGATCGTCTCGGATCGTGACGTCAAGTTCTTGAGCTACTTTTGGAAGACTCTATGCGCCAAACTCGGCATCAAGCTCCTATTCTCTTTGGCATATCATCCACAAACAGACGGCCAAACGGAGGTGACAAACCGGACACTATCGACGCTTCTTCGCGTGTTGATCAAGAAGAACATCAAGGAATGAGAGCAATGCTTGCCCATCGTCGAGTACGCCTACAACCGTGCAAGACATTCGACTGCCGGTAAGTCCCCCCTTCGAGGTCGTCTACGGCTTCAACCTATTGTCCCCATTGGAGATTCTTCCTCTACTTCTCCAAGAGCGCATCAACATCGACGCAAGTGCACGAGCAAGTTATCTCAAGAAGATTCGAAGATACAAGGGTAATGATCGAGCGCCAAGTACATTGCCTAGCCACCAAGCTCAACGTCAACAAGACACCAATGTTCTTCCAACTGGGAGATCTCGTATGGCTTCATCTTCGCAAACGGAGACACTTTGTATGCTTAGGTGCCAAGGAGAAGTTACGGTGCAAGATGGACGCTAAGAGCATGGACCAGGATTTTCCTAGCGCAAAGATAGAGGTACTACCGGTCCACTAACACCCAACTACCGGTCAACCCGTACTACCGGCCAACTATCGTTCAACTACCGGTCAAGCTTCTATGATCTATCGGTGCAAGGCCGGTGCAGCGCCAGAACAACCGCTAATTCCACTAAAACCGGTACTACCGGTCCCGGGACCGGTACTACCGCCCAGCCTATGCGCAGTTGAAGGGGTTTAACACCATGTATCCCCCAACTTACCCCTTGGACTATATATATACTTGTCCCTTAGCTCTGTACTAGTGTTAGCATTGTGATAGCTCAAAACCTAGAGCCTTGCTCATCCACTAGTGGTTCATCTCCTCGATAGTGACTGCGGACCCTCTACGGAGAAGATCCACACGGATTCAAGACCTCCTCACGGAGAAAACTACCTATTTTATCGTCCTTTATTGTGTTTGGATCATCGTGGTACTCGTGTTTGTGCATCGATCTAGCATATGTGTGATTGTTCTCGTCCTTCTCGTGTGTTTTACCCCGTGATTTCTCCTCCTATTCTTCGTGTTCCTCATGGGATCCTCTCCATTTTGTCAAAGATCGACCCCTAGGGTTCCACCCTACATCAAACTCGGTGGGATAGATCGCTCATCTCGGTTAGATCGAAACGTTACGAAGGGAAACAGAGATTTTGCAATCCCATCTCGGTGAGACCGAGATCCCTATCGGTGAGACCAAAGTGACTAGTGTTTGTGGCAGTGGCTATGTCAACTGAACTCGCTGGCGTCGGATAGAAAGTTTCGGTGGGGCCGAGTTTGACTTTTGGTTTGGGACAAATGTGGATGTGAGGAAGTGGTTGAGGGTTTTGGAGCATATCACTAAGCATTTTGAGCAAGAAACCCATTAAGCAACACCCCATCCCCTTTTAATAGTATTGTCTTTCCTATGGACTCAATGTGATCTTGGATCACTAAAATAGAAAATGAGGGGTTCACATTTCTAATCCATGCCATGCCAATCATTGAACTTTCCTAAAAATATTTATCTTAAGATAGCATTAGTTCAATGAGCTATATGTTGTTAGTAATTACCAAAACCACCTAGGGATAGTTGCACTTTCAATCTCCCCCTTTTTGGTAATTGATGACAACATATAGATCAAAGCTTCTACAAATGATAATCAGATTGATATACATCGTCACTTTGAGAAGTATGTGATAAGCAAGAGCTCCCCCTAAATTTGTGTATTATTTAAAATTTTCTTTTGAATGCAAATACACAATCGATTAGGATCATGGGTTACTCTTCCATGTCACATACATCTTGGTGGAGCACTCAAAATGATATAAACTAAAAGCATGCACTCATCACAAAGCAAAATGAATGATCATATAGGGATATAAAAGATAATAACTGTCAGGCCCAAGATGCGATTCTATCCCGATCACGTGACACTTACGTGATTGGGGCACAACCGCATTTCGGGTGCTTAGCAAGATGGATATCATTACATCGTATCATTACATACATACATGGGGGAAACAACAATACATGCAACTCACATGAATACAACAACATCAATACAAGGCATCCGACTACGGATGCAAACATGAAAAGCACAATGACATCCATCTGCTATCCCAGGCTGCCGACCAGGAACCTAACCCAAGACTGAAGAAGAGGAAGAAGAAGAAAGAACTCCAACACAACGACATCACTCTCACGTCAAGTCATCAGAAACCTACACCTGCAACTGTTGTTGTAGTATTTGTGAGCCACGAGGACTCAGCAATCCCATAACCATGGGTAACAAGACTAGCAAAGCTTAAAGGGTAGGAAGAGGTTAAGTGGTGAGGTTGCAGCAGCGGCTAAGCATAATATGGTGGCTAACTTACGAGTACAAGAATAAGATGAGCATCTACGCAAACGGTCGCAAACTAGTAATGATCGCTAAAGATCCTGAACCACCTACGAGTCAAACATAACCCCATCGTGTTCTCTTCTCAAAGTGAAAAGAGACAGTCACGGTTACTCACACAGTTGTGTGTTTTACTTCGGATCCTCTGTCAAGTTTTCTACAATCGGACATTAACAAATTCCAATCTGCCACATAACCACGAGCACGGCTTTCGAAAGATCATAACCCTGTAGGGGTGTCCCAAATTAGCCCATCACAAGCTCTCACGATCAGCAGAAGTAATAATAATATTACCCCTTATCTTAGGGAAGGCCCGATCAGACTCGGAATTCCCGGTGCACAAGACATTTCGACAATGGTAAAACAAGTCTAGCAAGACCTCCCGGTGTGTCAACGCCCTGATAGTAGCCGCGCGTATCTCGTCTCAGGCCACGACCGGATGGGTGATGCTACAGGTAAAACCAGCCCTCGGGTTTCCCCAAGGTGGCCCTGCAGGACCCCCGTTTGGGACCAACACCATCAGCACTGGCCCCCCTGCTATGTAGAAAGAATCCTCGAATAGATCTAACTCCCTATGCAATTAATTAATTAAATTTTTTATTATGTTGCAATAATACCAATGTTGGGCCTTGCTGGAGGAGTTTTATTCAAAGACGGACTGTCAAGGTGTCCCCATATACCCAACCGTGTAAGGAACGCAAAATCAAGGAACATAACGCCGGTTTATCGGCTCCTAAGGTGGCATGGGTGGAACAAAACATCAAGCAAAAGGCCAAGCCTTCCACCCATTGCCAAGTATATAGGTGTGTTAATGTATATATAAGATATATTGTGATATTCCAACAACAAGTTCCAACATGGAACGATCTTCATCTTCACCTGCAACTAATAACGCTATAAGAGGGGCTGAGCGAGCGGGTAACATAGCCAAGCAACGGTTTGCTGGGAAGGTGTCAAAGGTTAGAGGTTTCATGGCAACAAGGAGAGGGGCTGACAATAAAGATGGGTCGCGCGACATATAACTATAGCATCGAGACACTAAGCATGGCAATGATAGTAAAGGTATCCAAGGTGATGGTCATCTTGCATGAGATCCCGCAAGGAAGAAGAACGGATCCATGAAGAAGACGAAGAATAAGCCTTGAAGACGAGCCACATGTAGCCGAACGAATCCTCACGAATGCAACGGAAAAGAACTAGTGAGAAGAAAGCACACAACAAGGTAAACACCCAACACAAGAACATGACAAGATGCTCAACCAAGCATGATGCAAGACAAGTCTATATGATGCAATACATGGCAAGGGATGAAGCACACAAGAACAACATCACCCAACAAGTTTAAATGAGGCCGGAATCAACAGATAACAAATCCAGTAAGCCCTCATATGCATATTTGGAAATTAGTCCAGATCGGAACAAACTTTAATTTAAAGTGGTTAAACATCAAGTAAACATGCACTAAGATGATCTACACGAAATTCTAGTCAAGGTACACATAAAGTTTGTTTAATTCGGAGCTACGGCCTAGAAGATATGAGCAAAACAAGACAAACAAGTCAACGGTGCAAGATGCACCCAAACATCAAGAAAACACACTCCAAACATGAAAACAACATGATATTATTATTCTACACACAAAATCACACAAGTTTCATATAAGACACGCTCAAAACGGAGCAACGGGCTAAAAGATACGAGCAAAACAAGTTACAATGCAAAGCTGAAGTTAACAGCCACATAGCAACTTTGGAGCAAGGTAAATAAATGCTACAACACTCAAATATGGTAACCAGAAGCATGGATGTGAAGTAGACATGTTACTTAACAAGCATGAACTTAGAACACACCCAAAATCTTGCTGGAACACAATTAAACCAGCATGGCAAGTTGCAATAAATTTATCCAGACTTAGCCAAAATCTGGGAAGGCAAAAACATCATCACGATGCTGCCTTCGGAGGCACAAAACAACAATCATATCAACTCTACTAAGTATATAAAGAGGATGGACATGTAATAGACGTAGCATACATCAAACAACTCCATTGGAGCATCTCCATAGGAGGCATGGATCAATAACAACAAGCTTCACCAAATTGATCATGCTGATAAAAGTCTGACAGGTAAAATTTATAGCAACTTGAGAGCAAGAAATAAATAAGCTACAACAGGTCATATATGCAAATTAGGTCATGGATGGATAGAGCATAACATGGACAACAAGACATGATCATTGGCCACTCCAAAACAAGCATGGATTTGAGTGGGGCATCAAGCAAACATAGCATCAGGTTTAACAGATTCCAGACTTAGCAGTTTTTTTCACTAAGTATAAAACAGCAACATTGGCATGGCATGTTTACAAGCTTGTTTAAGTCACCTCAAGGCATATCATGGAAAGTGGATTGCACCACAGCAAATACCATAAGATTGTGCTTCTAAAACATATAGACATGTGGCATGAAGACAAACACACCAATAGCAATGAGCAAGTCAAATCAGCATCTCATAACAAGTTTCAGCACTTAACAGCGAAATGCACTTTTGCAACAGAGATTAACATGGCAATATGGCACCTAACATGAAAGCTACAGCAACCATCATGTAGAGCACTTCACAATGAACATTTTGACATATCATATGCTCCTTTTGGATAAACATGCACAAAGTTATCACATCTCAAACATGCTAACAAAATTACAGGTAACAACAATTTTAAACTTATAGCACTCTTGCAACGAGGATTAGAGCATCAAGATGATCTCAAACAAGCATGCCACAATGGAACAAAATGTAGAGCATATCACCACGATCATTTTGATATATCATTCACTCAGTTTGGACATACACACAAAAAGTTACAGCCATGCAAACATGCACACTTGTTAAGCAATTCTCGGGGACTTAGCCATATTTACACTCCGGGAAAAAAACATAGTGAGCGTCGTATAGCTATTCGACGCACGGGCGGGATATAGGTGGCGCTCACCAGATGGGCTTGGCCCAGGTTGGAAGAGGACGCGGCGGGTCAGAGGGGTGCAGCTGGGCCGGGCCTCTGGCTAGGCGTGTCCCATGGCGCTGGAGGCTGGAGCTGGCGAGGGCTCGTCCCGGTCGCGGTCAGCGCCCACGACGGGAAGAGGCTGGCGGCCATGGCGCGGACTCGGCGCGGAGGAGGGGCAGAACGACGAGGGCCGGCGCCGGTCGAGGTGGAGGCGACCGATCCGGCGAGGATTCGTCCGGCGGCGGGGCGGCTGGTGCAGGGGAGGCCGGAGGCGGCGGCGGAAGCGGTAGATCGCGGCGGCGGCGAGGAGTTCTGCGCAGCGGGGGAGCCTGGTCGGCGGTGCTCACCGACGGCAGCTCGCCGGCCGGAGTAGAGGGCGGTGGCACGACGAGGTAGGCAGGGGCACGAAGGAGCTCGTCGGAGGGAGCTCTGCAGAGGTGCGGGAGGCGAGGCGCACAGCACGCGTGCGGAGCGGATCGGGCCCGCGTCGGCCCGTGGCAGGCCTGCTGCGGGCCGGCGGCGGTGGGAGGTAGGGGAGCCCAGGTGGCAGCGCGGGATTGGGTGAGGAGGCTGCACAGGGGTGGCGGGGCCAATCCGGGCACGACAAGTGGCGCCGGTGAGGTGGGAGGCAGGGGAGCCCAGGTGGCAGCGCGGGATTGGGTGAGGAGGCTGCACAGGGGTGGCTGGGCCAATCCGGGCGCGACAAGTGGCGCCGGTGAGGTGGCTGGGCGCTAAATCCAATGGGGAAGGTGGCTCGCTGCGCGAAAATGGAGGTGGGAGGCGGCTAGAGGTAGGTGTGGGGCTAGGGATGGCCAAAAATGGCAAGGGGCTGTTTAAATAGGGTAGTGGCTAGGGTTTAGGGATTTTAGCTCCGTTTCGAGCCGTACGATCTCGATCATGCGGCTCCGAGCACAGGGGGGACGTAGGTGACTTAGGTGGACTGTGAAGAGGGGTGTGGGCTGAGATGAGAGGAGAGGAGAGAGGCCCGCGGGGGTTTTCGGAGACTGAAAACGTCCGTCGATTTATCCGACTATAGTGCCGCTATATTTAACGGTTGGGCTATCAAACGAGCTCCGAATGCGATGAAATTTGGAAGATGGTCTGTCTACACTATAATAAGACCACACGCCAAGTTTCACCTCATTCCGAGAACATTTTCCGGCCACTCATAAAATAAATATTCGGAGGTGCCGGGGGCGCGTGCGAGTGTGTGTGGGCTCAGAACGGACAACGGAAAGGACGAGGGACTCGGACGGATGCAAGTTTTTGAAAACATGATGATGCAACACACACGATGACAAGGCAAGGATGCAACACGCAAGAAAATGACATGGCAAAGGCAACGAATAACTGGCTGACACCTGGAGCACCGGTCTCGGGGTGTCACAACACTCCCCTACTAATAAGAGATCTCGTCCCGAGATATTAGGAACGATACGGAAGAGAAAAGAGGAAGAACAAATTTCTTCAAGGACAAAAGAGTGAACCAAAGAACCTTGAGAGGTTGATCCACGAATGAAAAGATACAACGGAGATGAACAAAGTTGCAAGGACTTCATTAAACAAGAGGAACAAGGAATATGACGAGAATCAAGTAGGCTGAAAGGCACGAAACATGTTCTGAAGGAACAAGAATGAATTCGAAACCACTCTGGCTAAAAGAGATAGGAAAGCAATTTCCACGAAGGATTTCGGGCAGCACTCCGGCTAAAACTGAAAGAAATAGCACACCGGTTGAACATGAATGGAATAGGACAAGAACCTGAGAAGATGAAATAAAAACATGACGAAATGAACAAGACAATGCCTCCGGAATAATTGAAATGACGGAATTAAAAGAATGGAGAAGAAGATGACAACTTTGAGCACGAGTGACATGAACGAGAGTTTATAAGAGAAAGACTTGAACGGAGTTGTTGAGAAAATCAACAACAAAAGAATAAGCTTGATGTGGGCTTATGAAATTCATCCCAAAACTTGAGGCGAATTATGCCTCGACGAGAAGGTTGAATAGCTGAGAATTAGGAATTGCAAAACTCCACTTCAAAATAATAAAGAGAATTATTGCTCTCGAGAGACAAAAGAATAATGCTTGAGATGCTCCACAAGAATTTGATGAACACTTGAAGAATGACTAAAACATGAGGAACCACCAAGAAGAATTACGGTAGCGAAAAGGATGATGATATAGAAGTGAAGGATTCAAGAATAAGAATAAAGCCTTGCAGTGATCCGACGGGGTCCGACGAGATAGCCGAGAAAATATTGAACTCCGGAAAAGAAAAGATAAAACACTTGGAACTAGAATTTATTCATCAAGAATAAACTCTGAAGGAAGGAATAAATCAACTAGATGAAAGAATAAGAATTATGTTATGCTTATCCTCCACCAATAAATTGATAAGAAGCCATGGACTAGCATACCACTTATTCTCGATGAAATTGATTAAAGAGGGATATAGCTCAAAACTTGAGAAAGTCTTCATGAAACACCGGTAGGATTGAAAGAACGAATTAATTGATATGATAACACCGGAAAAGAACTCTTGAGCGAACCACCGTAAGAATTGAAGCCGAGTGAAGAAAGGAACGAACCACCGTAAGGAATTGAAATTGAGTGAATACAAGAGAATGAATCACCTGGAAGATAAAAGAATTTGAAGGAATTTTGAATGCTGAGAACGAAGAGATCGCGATCTTATTAAAGAATACTTGACCGAGGCACCGAACGAATGTGAGACGAACGAAGAGGCATCAATGAAGAATATTTGGAGGACGAAGTTGAAACTGATAACGAATAAATCTTCTGAAATGATGGCCTTCGGAGGAACACAAAGAAAAGAATTCGTGGATAACTCCGGAAAAATGAAAAGAAGAAAGGTTGAACCAACGATGAAAAGAATTTGCAAATGATCTTGAAGAAGGCACATGACTGATGGAATCCATACTTACGTCACACTTGAAAAGAATATAAGAATACTCCGGGAAAATAGAAGAGTCAGGTAAGATCCTGGGAAAAGACCTGTGGGTTATGAGCCCACCGAAGAGAAAGCACCATTGAGAATTGATTGACAATAGGAGATGATGCACCGGAATTGATTCAAGGACTCGAATGAGGTGACAACCTCGAATAAATTAGACCACAGACGAATCTCTTGAGATATCTTCGGAACTCCGGAATAGTTAAAAGACGAGAATCGAACAGGCAAGGTGAAGCAATTGAGCCGAGGGAAAGAATAAGATCAATGCTGAAAACTAGAATTGAATCCACTGAAAGAGAAAGAGATGAAGAATGCCGAACAAGAGGAGAATTCATCGGAGAATAAAGGAGAAGAATGATGACGAGCTAGACGAGAATTTACCAGTTGAAATAACTGAGGAAGAATGCAAAGGATTCACACGAGTAGAATGGATACACGATTACGGACTCCGGCTCCGAGAAACAAAAGCGTGGGAGGGTGGGAAAAAGGAAAACCACATCGGACGGGGAAACACCGTCGGTAGAAAAGAACTGAGGTTGAGCTTGCAAAGAAGAAGAGGGTCGAATCCACTTGACGAGAGATGCTCCAGATGAAAAGAGCACACAACACAACAAACGAAAAAAACTAACCGCGTGATCCTAAAAAATTTGAAGGGGAAGAGGAGTAATTCAAAACACCTACGTCAAGATTCCTCACCAGAGCAACGAAGGGACTGAGGAGTAAAAAGAATTCCTACTCTCCGATATAACTAGACTCCGAAAATAGTTTTCTTCTAGACTCGACAACGGCCAGACTACGATCAATCAAGAGGGATCCTATGGTCGGTCGAGGCTCTGATACCAACTTGTCAGGCCAAAGATGCGATTCTATCCCAATCACGTGACACTTACGTGATTGGGGCACAACCGCATTTCAGGCACTTAGCAAGAAGGATATCATTACATCGTACCATTACATACATACATGGGGGAAACAACAATACATGCAACTCACATGAATACATCAACATCAATACAAGGCATCCGACTACGGATGCAAACACGAAAAGCACAACGACATCCATCTGCTATCCCAGGCTGCCGACCAGGAACCTAACCCAAGACTGAAGAAGAAGAAGAAGAAGAAGAAGAAGAAGAAGAAGAAGAAGAAGAAGAAGAAGAAGAAGAAGAAGAAGAAGAAGAAGAAGAAAGAACTCCAACACAACGACATCGCTCTCACGTCAAGTCATTGGAAAACTACACCTGCAACTGTTGTTGTAGTATCTATGAGCCACGAGGACTCAGCAATCCCATAACCATGGGTAACAAGACTAGCAAAGCTTAAAGGGTAGGAAGAGGTTAAGTGGTGAGGTGGCAGCAGCGGCTAAGCATAATATGGTGGCTAACTTACGAGTACAAGAATAAGATGAGCATCTACGCAAACGGTCGCAAACTAGTAATGATCGCTAAAGATCCTGAACCACCTATGAGTCAAACATAACCCCATCGTGTTCTCTTCTCAAAGTGAAAAGAGACAGTCACGGTTACTCACACAGTTGTGTGTTTTACTTCGGATCCTTTGTCAAGTTTTCTACAACCGGACATTAACAAATTCCAATCTGCCACATAACCGCGGGCACGGCTTTCGAAAGATCATAACCCTGCAGGGGTGTCCCAACTTAGCCCATCACAAGCTCTCACGATCAGCAGATGTAATAATAATATTACCCCTTATCTTAGGGAAGGCCCGATCAGACTCGGAATTCCCAGTGCACAAGACATTTCGACAATGGTAAAACAAGGCCAGCAAGACCTCCCGGTGTGTCGACACCCTGATAGTAGCCGCGCGTATCTCGTCTCAGGCCACGATAGGATGGGCGATGCTACAGGTGAAACCAGCCCTCGGGTTTCCCTAAGGTGGCCCTGCAGGACCCCCGTTTGGGACCAACACCATCACCACTGGCCCCCCTGCTATGTAGAAAGAATCCTCGGGTAGCGCTAACTCCCTATGCAATTAATTAATTAAAGTTTTTATTATGTTGCAATAAAACCAATGTTGGGCCTTGCTGGAGGAGTTTTATTCAAAGACGAACAGTCAAGGGGTCCCCATATACCCAACCGTGTAAGGAACGCAAAATCAAGGAACATAACACCGGTTTATCGGCTCCTAAGGTGGTATGAGTGGAACAAAACACCGAGCAAAATGCCAACCCTTCCAGCAATTGCCAAGTATATAGGTGTGTTAATGTATATATAAGATATATTGTGATATTCCAACAACAAGTTCCAGCATGGAACGATCTACATCTTCACCTGCAACTAACAACGCTATAAGAGGGGCTGAGCGAGCGGGTAACATAGCCAAGCAATGGTTTGCTGGGAAGGTGTCAAAGGTTAGAGGTTTCATGGCAACAAGGAGAGGGGCTGACAATAAAGATGGGTAGCGCGACATATAACGATAGCATCGAGACACTAAGCATGGCAATGATAGTAAAGGTATCCAAGGTGATGGTCATCTTGCATGAGATCCCGCAAGGAAGAAGAAAGGATCCGCCTTGAAGAAGCCTTGAAGACGAGCCACATGTAGCCGAACGAATCCTCACGAACGCAACAGAAAAGAACTAGCGAGAAGAAAGCACACACAAAGGTAAACACCCAACACAAGAACATGGCAAGATGCTCAACCAAGTATGATGCAATACAAGTCTATATGATGCAATACATGGCAAGGGATGAAGCACACAAGAACAACATCACCCAACAAGCTTAAATGACGCCGGAATCAACACATAACAAATATGGTAAGCCCTAATATGCACATTTTGAAATTAGTCCAGATCTGAACAAACTTTAAGTTAAAGTGGTTAAACAGCAAGTTAACATGAACCAAGATGATCTACACGAAATTCTAGTCAAGTTACATATAAAGTTTGTTTAATTCAGAGCTACGGCCTAGAAGATATGAGCAAAACAAGACAAACAAGTCAACGGTGCAAGATGCACCCAAACATCAAGCAAACATACTCCAAACATGAAAACAACATGATATTATGCTTCTACACACAAAATCACACAAGTTTCATATAAGACATGCTCAAAACGGAGCAACGGGCTAAAAGATACGAGCAAAACATGTTACAATGCAAAGCTGAAGTTAACAGCCACATAGCAACTTTGGAGCAAGGTAAATATACGCTACAACACTCAAGCATGGTAACCAGAAGCATGGATGTGAAGTAGACATGTTACTTAACAAGCATGAACTTAGAACACACCCAAAAGCTTGCTGGAACACAATTAAACAAGCATGGCAAGTTGCAATAAATTTATCCAGACTAAGCCAAAATCTGGGAAGGCAAAAACATCATCACGATGCTGCCTTCGGAGGCACAAAACAACGATCATATCAAATCTACTAAGTATATAAAGAGTATGCACATGTAATAGATGTAGCATACATCAAACAACTCCATTGGAGCATCTCCATAGGAGGCATGGATCAATAACAACAAGCTTCACCAAATTGATCATGCTGATAAAAGTCTGACAGGTAAAATTTATAGCAACTTGAGAGCAAGAAATAAATAAGCTACAGCAGGTCATATATGCAAATAAGGGCATGGATGGATAGAGCATAACATGTACAGCAAGACATGATCATTGGCCACTCCAAAACAAGCATGGATTTGGGTGGGGCATCAAGCAAACATAGCATCAGGTTTAACAGATTCCAGACTTAGCAGTTTTTTTCACCAAGTATAAAACAGCAACATTGGCATGGCATGTTTACAAGCTTGTTTAAGTCACCTCAAGGCATATCATGGAAAGTGGATTGCACCACAGCAAAGACCATAAGATTGTGCTTCTAAAACATATAGACATGTGGCATGAAGACAAAGACACAAATAGCAATGAGCAAGTCAAATCAGCATCTCATAACAAGTTTCAGCACTTAAGAGCCAAATGCACTTTTGCAACAGAGATTAACATGGCAATATGGCACCTAACATGAAAGCTACAGCAACCATCATGTAGAGCACTTCACAATGAACATTTTGACATATCATATGCTCCTTTTGGATAAACATGCACAAAGTTATCACATCTCAAACATGCTAACAAAATTACAGGTAACAGCAGTTTTAAACTTATAGCACTCTTGCAACGAGGATTAGAGCATCAAGATGATCTCAAACAAGCATGCCACAATGGAACAAAATGTAGAGCATATCACCACGATCATTTTGATATATCATTCACTCAATTTGGACATACACGCAAAAAGTTACAGCCATGAGAACATGCACACTTATTAAGCAATTCTCAGGGGCTTAGCCATATTTACACTAAGGGAAAAAAACATAGTGAGCGTCGTATAGCTATTCGACGCACGGGCGAGATATAGGTGGCGCTCACCAGATGGGCCTGGCCCAGGTTGGAAGAGGACGCGGCGGGTCAGAGGGGTGCAGCTGGGCCGGGCCTCTGGCTAGGCGCGTCCCATGGCGCTAGAGGCTGGAGCTTGCAAGGGTTCATCCCGGTCGCGGTCAGCGCCCACGACGGGAAGAGGCCCGCGGCCATGGCGCGGACTCAGCGCGGAGGAGGGGCAGAACGACGAGGACCGGCGCCGGACGAGGTGGAGGCGACCGATCCGGCGAGGATCCGTCCGGTGGCGGGGCGGCTGGTGCATGGGAGGCCGGAGGTGGCGGCGGGAGCCGGTCGGCGGCGGACGCGGCAGATCGCGGCGGCGGCGAGGAGTTCTGCACAGCGGGGGAGCCTGGTCGGCGGTGCTCACCGGCGGCGGCGCGACGAGGTAGGCAAGGGCGTGAAGGAGCTCGTCGGAGGGAGCTGCGCAGAGGTGCGGGAGGCGGGGCGCACAGCGCGCGCGGAGCAGATCGGGCCCGCGTCGGCCCGGGGCGGGCCTGCTGGGAGCCGGCGGGACAGGGGCGGCTAGGCTAATCCGGGCGCGGCAAGTGGTGCCGGTGAGGTGGCTGGACGCTGAATCCGATGGGGAAGGTGGCTGGCTGCGCGAAAATGGAGGTGGGAGGCGGCTAGAGGTAGGTGGGGGGCTAGGGATGCCCAATAATGGCAAGGGGAGCTGTTTAAATAGGGTAGTGGCTAGGGTTTAGGGATTTTAGCTCCGTTTCGAGCCGTACGATCTCGATCGTGCGGCTCCGAGCAGAGGGGGGAGGTAGGTGACTTAGGTGGGCTGTGAAGAGGGGTGTGGGCTGAGATGAGAGGAGAGGAGAGAGGCCCGCGGGGGTTTTCGGAGACCGAAAACGTCCGTCGATTTATCCGGCTATAGTGCCGCTATATTTAACGGTTGGGCTATCAAACGAGCTCCGAATGCGATGAAATTTGGCACGCGGTCTGTGTACACTATAATAAGACCACACGCCAAGTTTCACCTCATTCCGAGAACATTTTCCGGCCTCTCATAAAATCAATATTCTGAGGTGACGCGGGCGTGTGCGAGTGTGTCTGGGCTCAGAATGGACAACAGAAAGGACGAGGGACTCGGATGGATGCAAGGTTTTGAAAACATGATGATGCAACACACACGATGACAAGGCAAGGATGCAACACGCAAGCAAATGACATGGCAACGGCAACGAATAACTGGCTGACACCTGACGCACCGGTCTCGGGGTGTCACAATATCATCGAAGCAAGCATTAAAGTAGCATATGATCAGTGACATGATCAAACAAGTATCTCACACAAGGACATAAGGTATAAACCAAGCACACAACAAAGTTCAACCAAAAACAAGAGAGACAAAGAACCAAAACACACTCTCTAGAAGCCTATGATCTATACATATTTCTCCCCCTTTGGTAACAAGTTACCAAAAAGTTCAAATATGCATAGTGCTATGTGTCGTGGAATTAACACGGCAGATGTCCGGTTTAGCTGACTTGATGATGGAACCATCGCACGGGTTAGCTTGAAAGGATTCATGGCACACAAAGGACACAAAGGATTTATACTAGTTCGGCCCCTTCGAGAAGGTAAAAGCCTACGTCTAGTTGGTTTGGTATTGCTTGGGCGTCGGTTTACAGGGAGCGGATTCGCTTTGCCTGCGTCTCGACGGGTTGATTGTTGCTTGTCCTTGAACCGGTACCGGGTCGTCCCTTTATATAGAGGTGACGCCTGGTCCGGTTTACAGAGTCCCGAGGCCGGCTCATAATCGTGTCCGCCTCGGTCTCTGCCCTTTCTTTCTTATCTCTCAAGTTACATCTCTTGGCGGTTTACAAACCGTATTTCTATACATGGGCCTTGAAATCTCATGGGCCGTAGTCTCTACTAAAATAGTAAAACCAAATACAATATAACTAAGCCGGTTTACAATATCCGGTTTATACCTACTAACCATATCCTGACATTAGGCCCCAGAATGATTTGAACTTGTTCATATCAGTCTCCGTCGTCTCATATAATTCTCTCTTGTCTTCATCTTTTTGTAAACCGGCTCTGACGTCATCTTCCGAAATCATTAAAGTCTGACAATGACATCATCTCCGCATTTAACGCTGTGAGCTGTACTGTAGCGTATTTTAAGGGTTATCCCGAAGATCGAGGCATCACGGGATCTTTATTCGATTTCTGTCTCCTCGATTCTCGCTCCTGTCGTTTCAGATCCAACCTCTGGCTATAAATACTGCCACGCTCCATTCATTATCTTCTTCTCCCTTCATCCTCTTCCTGCGTCTTCTTCCTCCATTGCTGCTCGAGCTCAAACCGCCGCCGACGACCGCCGGATCTCCAGTCCTCGACCGGCCGCTGCATCAACCTGAGCCTTGACCAGATTATCTCCGCCGCCGATTCTCGCTGTCCCTGGTACGTTTATCCTCTTGCGGTTTGATCTGCATCCGCCATTGCTTCGCCTTGTTCTTCCGCCATTAGAGCTTTCAATGGAGCTTCGTCTCTTCGTAGATGCGTTTCTCATAGAAGTCTTGTGACCCTTAGGCCCTAGTCTGTAGATCTCCCGCTTAGTATCAGATTAGATCTTACCGCAAAAACGCTGTAGATTTAACCTTTCCGCCATTAGAGCTCTCCGCAAGCTGCGTATTGTTCGTTCTTTGAACCTGTGATTCGTAGTAGCCTTACTTTTCAATCTTCTTCCACTTTTACTCTGCTGTAGATGCGTTGGATCTTTATTGCACCTATCTGACATGTAAATTCGTCCTTTTGGTATGAAGTCTGCATATCTTTCCCCCTTAGCAACTATTACTCCGCTGTAGATCAGTTTCTTTTCCTCAGCATACTCAGATCTTTCCCCCTTAGCAGTTATTTAGAAACCTGTTTTTCTCCTCAGTAGATTCGCTAAGTATGTTCCGGTTTAAATTGTCATGCCATAAACCGGAAATGATATAAACTGATGCAATGACTTAAAACTGTTCCTCTTCAACTGCCATTTAAACCGGAAATGATATAACTTGTTTTATGATTGCCGGTTTAACCTTGCCAGCTAGTTCTCTGTTTCAACCATTGTATAATATGAATAGATCCCGGATCATTGTACGTTCATAATCCGTCTCTGTACTTTCTCTTCTTCAGCATTTTGTTCAAATGGCTAAGCAGTATGTTTCGTGCGATTGGGTCCGTTCTGTCGTGACTGAGGAAGACTTAGTCAAGCTGTCGAGCATCGGCACCTTAGGCCCTCGGGCTGAGCTAAAATGGCGTCCTCCGGGTAATGAGTGCCCTCCTACTCCTAGATCCGGGGAAGTCATCGTATTTCTGGACCATATCTCCAGAGGCTTCTCTCCCCCCGGTTCAAGATTTTTCCGGGATGTTCTTGCCACCTTCCAGCTGCATCCACTGGACATCGGACCAAACTCTGTTTCCAACATTTGCGATTTCCAAGTATTTTCTGAAGTGTATCTGCAAGAGGAGCCTTCAGTTGATTTATTCCGGGATTTCTTTCATGCAAACCGGCGCACTGAGTTCACCAGCGGGCCTCACCAAGAGCTTGGCGGAATTAGTATTCAGAAAAGGAGGGATGTAGTTTTTCCTCACGCCTCCTTACACACTCACCCTAAGGACTGGAACAAGTCCTGGTTTTATTGTGTAGACACATCTCCTGAAGGTGAAAATCCTTTGCCGGGTTATCGTGAAACTCATATCCCGGCGAATCACCCCTTGCCACAACGGTTAAGTGCTGCTGAACGGACCCGGTTTTCACCACAGCTCTCCAAGCTGAGAGCCTTTATGGCAAACGGTCTGATTGGCACTGACTTCCTTCGCTGCTGGCTATCCTGGAGCATCCTTCCCTTAAGCCGGCGCCCTAAGCTGATGTACAAATATTCTGGTAAACCGGATGATCCTCAGAGGTTTACTAAGGATAAGCTTTCTGAAGCGGAGGTAGTGGAGTCAGCCAAGAAGATTGTCAATCCTGCTTTAACAGATTGCTCTAAAGTTGGCTTGGCCCCGTACTTTAAAAAGAATAAGCAGCCTGAAGTAAGTTTTGTCTTAACTTGTATTTTATAAACCATCCTCTTTGAACCGTCTTTCACTTGCCTTTGCTTTTTTCATTTAGGCTGATGACCCCTTCTGGAGGAGAAAACCTCAGGAAAAAACTGTAAAGCAGGCTCGCCGGAAAACACCTGCAAACAAGAAAAGGAAAGCAGCCATCGATGCCGGTTCTCCTTCTGAGGATGATGATCCGGATTCTGAGGTACGCTTTACTCCGGTTTAAACTCGCACCTTCATGTATTTGTACTCATATCTAATGATTCCTTTTCACAGGAACCGCTTGAAGGTGATAACCCGGCTGAGATTGAGGTAACCCTTATTTCTTCTGATTCAGAACCTCCTCCTCAAAAAAGCCATCGGACTGTCAGAAAATATCAATTTTCTCATCCTTATGCTAAGTTGGATCCTAATTTTACTTTGAAGAAGCAACAGCACGAAGCTTTGCGCCGGACCACTCGCCATAGTGGCTTGGCAGTGGAGTCCTCTGGAATCTCACTAACTCCGGTTCGAAAGCGCCGCGCTGAGGTGATACTCTCTCCGACCCTTCTTCATCCCAAGGCCGGACTTATCCGAAAACCACTTAAACCGTCTGATCCTGACTATCAGGAAACTCCACTGTCTTCTTCCGGCGAATCGACCGCTACACAGCTTCCTCCTTCGAAGACCGTCCCGGGGTAATTCTCTTCACCTCTTCCGGTTTATAACACCCCTTTCCTTTATAATGCTAACTTATTTTGCTTGTTTTTTCCAGCAAACCGAAACCTAGCAAAAGGGCCAAGGCGAATAAGCCTGTTGCTGATCCTTCTGCTGATGAACCGGTGATTGATCCGTCTACAGCTGTTCCTCCTGAAGGTACTCCTGCCGCTCCGGTTGAAGAACCTGCTCTTGAAACTCCTGCCGCTGAAGATGTCCAAGACCCACCAAGTCCGGCCCGGGTTAACTCTCCTCAAGTTAACCCAACGTCTCCTGATCCGGCTCAAGTTGAAGTTACTCCTCCCAATGCACCCACTTCCCCTGATGTCGTGGTCACTGGCACTGCTTATGTTGCGCCAGCTGAACCCACCGTTTTAGCAAAACATACAGCTAAAGCGGAAAAGATAACTCAGGAAAAGGGGAAGTGGATTACTGATGTATCCAGTCTTTCGAGTATGAGTGCTCAGGATATCTATTCCGGATATTTGAACCGGCTCCACAGCAGCCGGGATTATGAAGCCAGCCTAGTAAACCTGATGAGAGAAAAATATGAAGTAAGTTTTTCTCTTCTGACTTTGCTTTTTTGACGCCTCTTTACCTCATAGCAGCCCCCAAGTTCCGGTTTATCTGCTTTATTGAAGGTAATCCGGAACTTTGTAGTTTTGAACTGCTGATCCATACATTAGCCCCCAAGTATCAAGTAGATAACTTGGTTATGTAGTTGATACTTGTAATTTCAAAATTGTCTCTGATGCATTGCTTCAACTGCCATTAGCCCCCAAGTGTCAAGTATACAACTTGGTTGTGTGCTTGAGACTTGTATTTTCAAATTGTCTTTGCTGTATTACTTCAACTGCCATTAGCCCCCAAGTGTCAAGTAGACAACTTGGTTGTGTGCTTGAGACTTGTAATTTCTAACCTTGCTTTTGAACTTTTGTCTACAGGCTGAGCTGAACCGGAATGCTCTGGAAATAAGTGAACTTCGAAGCCGGCTTACAGAGACTGAGTCAGCCGCTTCAAAGGCTAAGAAAGAACTTCAAGTGAGTTTAAAGACTGCTGAAGACTTGAAGAGGTTCTTTGATGAGGAACGGACTACTTTTGAAGTACAGAAAAAAGAGCTGGAAAAACGTGTTCAGGATGCCGAAGGAGCACTTAACCCGGTTACTGAAGAATTGACCGGGTTAAAGCGCCAAATTGACTTGATGACTTCTGCTATCTTTGGTAAGCATAACCTGAACTCCTGTTTTTATCTTTGCAACCTGTGACCTGTACCGGTTTAACTTTTATTGTTGTATGTAGGACGCCGTGTCTCCCATCTTGGGGATGATGTACGGAAGAAGCTGAAGTCCTGCTATACTTTGGTTGAACAATTATACTCTGGAGCACAAAGGATTATCAGTGCCACTTCCTTTGGTAAGCCGGCTCCTTCAACTATCAAAGATACTTTGAATAGCTTGTCCATTCTGCCGGCTCGTCTTGAAGAGGTTAAGAAATCGGCTGCTCGAGGAGGTGCTCTTCTGGCCCTTACCAGGGCTAAAGCTTGGGTCCCGGACATTGATCCGGAAGAAGTGTTAACCGGATTTCCTGATACCAAGGAGGACGGTTCAACATTTGATGAAAAGGATCTTTATGCTCTGACAAAGGAAATGCGTCCCCTCGCGAGCAAGATTGCGGTGGAGTCTGATTTGTCTCGATATCATCCATCATATAACCTGCAGAACGAGCGGGAGGATCGACCGGTTTACGATATTGTAAACTTAACTCCGCCGGTTCGTCCTCACACCTTTGCTCCTGATATTGATCCTGCTGAGCTGATCAACGATGAAGTATATTTCCGTGCCTTGGCCAAGATTGATTGGCGTGCACCAGATTTCCCGCCGCTTCACGAGGAGGAAGACGTTCCGGAACAAGACCGTGGCCAACCTTCTCAGCAAGGAGAAGCACAACCTTGAATGCTATTGTTGTAATCATGATCGTTATTCCGTCAAACAATGCTTCCAACTATTTGGCTTTTATGCCTTGTAATAGGTTTAGCTGAAACTTAAAGCGCCGTGATCCGACATTTGGTCTTTATGAAATATTCGTTCGTTGACTTGTTTGATTGATGCGGATGCCTTGCTCTGTTCATAAAAAATATCAAAAAACATGTCCTAGTGGCTTACCACTGGACGGATTAACTTGTTCTCTTGATACATCTAATAAGCATATCTTTAAAAAATAACTGTGATACCTGAATTGTATGTAGCCAAAATACCTTAAACCGGTCGGGATGTTAAAATCACCTTAATCAGTCTTCATCAATTCTAATGAACCCTTGAAACTCTTCGGTTCATCTTGTCGATAAATCTTTCTCATCTTGGTTCAGAAATTGTAACTTGTACCTGATCGTGTACCGCCAACCTGTCGGTTCATCATGAAGTCGATCCGGGTTATGATGAACGCCGGTTTAATTCTCGCTGGTGTTCATGACCCAGACTTATGACATTATAGATAGGTGGTCAACTTCTGGAGCTGTTCCACTTGGTTTAAAAGGTTTATGGAACAAAAAACATCAAGCAACACACAATTCTTGTAAATCAAACCATGTAGTCGAGGCTTTTTGAAAGAGCTGCCAGGCTCAAAACAAGGTTCGGCCAATCAATGGGACGTGGGCAAACCTACTGTCCCAAGGAGCCTAGCCAATCACTGAACGTGAGCGTATCGACTGTTCAGAGGGCTGATAATCGTAACATAGCCAATCATGGGGACGTGGGCAAACCGGACTGTCCCCAGGGGCCTAGCCAATCATTGAACGTGAGCGTATCAACTGTTCAAGGGGCCGATAATCGTAACATAGCCAATCATTGGGACGTGGGCAAACCGGACTGTCCCAAGGGGCCTAGCCAATCATTGAACGTGAGCGTATCAACTGTTCAAGGGGCCGATAATCGTAACATAGCCAATCATGGGGACGTGGGCAAACCGGACTGTCCCCAGGGGCCGGGTCATCATTGAACGTGAGCGTATCGACTGTTCAGGGAGCCCAAAAAATCGTAACATAGCCAAT
>LR738710.1:411660627-411715558 GCA_902687465.1 Secale cereale
ATCGACTGTTCAGGGAACCCAAAAAATCGTAACATAGCCAATCATGGGGACGTGGGCAAACCGGACTGTCCCCAGGGGCCGGGTCATCATTGAACGTGAGCGTATCGACTGTTCAGGGAACCCAAAAAATCGTAACATAGCCAATCATGGGGACGTGGTCAAACCGGACTGTCCCCAGGGGCCGGGTCATCCCTGAACGTGAGCGTATCAACTGTTCAAGGAGCCCAAAGAATCGTAACATAGCCAATCATGGGGACGTGGGCAAACCGGACTGTCCCCAGGGGCCTCTGACGTTCCTCCTAACCCTGCAGGTTTTTTCTTTTTATGGGGTTTTTCTCTTCTTGAACCGGATATAATCTCTTATTCCCGAGAGTTCTACCGCTCCTTCACATACCCTGCAAAAATTAGTTTCTAAAACCAGCCAACATTGTAATTTGATCCTTGATAATAAACTGATATGATTATTTGCCGCAAAATTTATATATATGGAAAAAAGGCTGAGCCCCCGGTTTACCGAGGGTGCCGGTTTATTCATTATCCATAATATATACATAGGATACATTGGAGCCCATGGCTCAAGTGTAGTATGGCCGTAAATGAGCAATGTTCCACGGTCTTTTCATCTCCTCTTCTGATGTCCGTGAATCCTTGTGTTCTCGAATGTCCACCAAATAATATGACCCGTTGTGTAAATTCTTGCTGACCACAAAGGGCCCTTCCCATGGCGGGGATAGCTTGTGCATATCTGTTTGATCTTGGATAAGCCGAAGTACCAAGTCACCCTCCTGGAATGTCCTGGTTCTAATCCGGCGGCTGTGATATCTGCGCAGATCTTGCTGATAAATCGCCGACCGTGCTGTAGCTATATCACGCTCTTCATCCAACCGATCCAAACTGTCTTGTCTTTTCTCCTCATTAATGGCTTCCACATAGGCCGCTACCCTCGGTGAATCATGGCGTATGTCACTTGGAAGAACTGCTTCTGCGCCGTAAACCATGAAAAAAGGTGTATAACCTGTAGACCGGTTGGGTGTAGTGTTAATGCTCCAAAGGACAGACGGTAATTCTTCAACCCAACACCCTGGGGTTCTCTGCAAAGGTGTCATAAGCCTGGGTTTGATTCCTCGCAAAATCTCCTGATTTGCCCTTTCTGCCTGACCATTGGATTGGGGGTGAGCCACAGAAGATACGTCCAAACGAATATGCTCTCGTTGACAGAATTCTTCCATCTCACCCTGAGATAAGTTGGTGCCATTATCTGTGATGATGCTGTGTGGAAAACCAAACCGGAATATTACTTTTTTGATGAACTTAACTGCTGTTGCCGCATCACACTTGCTTATAGGCTCCGCTTCAATCCACTTCGTAAACTTGTCTACTGCTACTAGTAGATGAGTTTTCTGATCTTGGGATCTCTTGAAAGGACCAACCATGTCAAGCCCCCAAGTTGCAAAAGGCCAAGTTATTGGTATCATCCGGAGTTCTTGTGCCGGAACAAGGGCACGTCTTGAGAACTTCTGACAAGCGTCACACTTGCGGACCAGGTCTGCCGCATCTGCATGTGCGGTTAACCAATAGAAGCCATGTCGGAAAGCTTTAGCCACTAAAGATTTTGATCCGGCATGATGACCACAATCCCCTTCATGAATCTCCCTTAGAATCTCACAACCTTCCTCAGCTGAAACACACCGTTGAAATACTCCAGAAGTGCTACGATGGTGTAGCACCCCGTTGGCAATTGTCATAGATTTGGAACACCGGATTACCTGCCGTGCTTCATCTTCGTCCTCTGGTAACTCTCCTCGGCTTAAATATGCCAAATAGGGTAACGTCCAATCCGGAATAACATGGGTTGCTGCAACCAACTGTGCCTCTGGATCCGGAACAGCTAGGTCGTTCTCTGAAGGTACTTGAACCGAAGGATTGTGCAATTCATCCAAAAAGGTGTTAGGTGGTACCGGTTTACGTTGCGACCCTAACCGGCTTAAAGCGTCGGCTGCTTCGTTCTTCCGCCGGTCTATATGCTCCACCTGATATCCTTTGAAATGTCCTGCGACCGCTTCAACCTCTCGTCGATAAGCCGCCATGAGGGGATCCCTTGAATCCCACTTGCCCGAAACTTGCTGTGCCACTAGGTCTGAATCGCCCAGACACTTAACCCGGCTCAAATTCATCTCTTTTGCCAATCGCAAACCATGAAGCAGCGCCTCATATTCTGCTGCATTATTAGTACAAGGAAATAATAACCGGAGTACATAACAAAATTTATCACCTCTGGGGGAAGTTAAGACAACTCCGGCCCCCGAGCCCTCCAACTGCTTTGAACCGTCGAAGTGGATCGTCCAATAAGTAAGATCCGGCTTCTCCTCAGGAGTCTGTAATTCCGTCCAGTCATTGATGAAGTCGACCAGTGCCTGAGATTTTATAGCAGTACGTGGTACATACTTCAACTCATGCGGACTGAGCTCAATGGCCCACTTGGCTATTCTGCCTGTAGCTTCTCTATTCTGGATTATATCTCCCAACGGAGCTGAACTAACCACAGTTATTGGATGCCCTTGGAAATAATGCTTCAGTTTCCGGTTTGCCATGAACACCCCATATACCAATTTCTGCCAATGAGGGTATCTTTGCTTAGACTCGATGAGTACTTCACTCACATAGTAAACCGGGCGCTGAACCGGATGTTCCTTCCCTGCTTCCTTGCGCTCAACAACAATCGCAACGCTGACTGCCCGTGTGTTTGCAGCAACATATAACAGCAAAGGCTCTTTATCGATAGGAGCAGCTAAAACCGGCGGTTTCGCTAGTTGCTGTTTCAGATTCTCAAACGCTGTATTCGCTTCATCACTCCAAATGAACCGGTCCGTTTTCTTCAACATTTGATAAAGCGGGATCGCCTTTTCTCCTAAGCGACTGATAAACCGGCTCAATGCCGTGATCCGGCCAGCTATGCGCTGAACATCATTAATGCAAGCCGGTTTTGTCAAAGATGTGATGGCCTTGATCTTCTCCGGGTTGGCTTCTATTCCCCTGTTCGAGACCAGGAATCCCAAAAGCTTACCAGCCGGGACACCAAAGGTACATTTCTCCGGATTAAGCATCATCCTGTAAGCCCGAAGATTATCAAAGGTTTCTCTGAGGTCTTCTATCATTGTTCTTTCCTCCTTTGATTTAACCACGATGTCATCCACATAAGCATGTACATTCCTTCCTATCTGCCCCTTCAAACAATTCTGAACGCAACGCTGATAAGTTGCCTGTGCACACTTGAGTCCAAAGGGCATAGATACATAGCAAAAAGCACCAAAAGGAGTTATGAAAGCTGTCTTCTCTTGATCTTCAACTGCCATCTTGATCTGGTGATAACCTGAGTACGCATCCAGAAAACTCAGCCGCTCACACCCTGCTGTGGCATCAATAATCTGATCAATGCGAGGCAGAGCAAAAGGATCAGTTGGGCAAGCTTTATTGAGGTCTGTGTAGTCCACACACATCCTCCACTTCCCATTCTTCTTTAGAACCAGCACCGGATTAGCCAACCATTTCGGATGAAAAACTTCCACTATGAACCCTGCCGCCAAAAGCCTGGCCACTTCTTCTCCTATAGCCTTGCGCCTCTCTTTGTTAAAGCGGCGCAGATACTGTTTTACCGGTTTAAACTTCGGATCAATATTCAACTTGTGCTCAGCGAGTTCCCTCGGTATACCTGGCATGTCAGAAGGTTTCCATGCAAAGATATCCCGGTTCTCACGGATGAACTCGATGAGCGCGCTTTCCTATTTAGGATCCAGGTTAGCACTGATGGTGAATTGCTTAGACGAATCTCCAGGCACAAAATCAACCTGCTTAGTCTCTTCCGCTGATTTGAACTTCAAAGCCGGATCATGCTCGGTAGTTGGCTTCTTCAGCGGAGTCATATCTGCCGGGTCAACATTATCCTTATAAAATTTTAACTCTTCCGTGGCACATACCGCTTCTGCATAAGCTGCATCACCTTCCTCACATTCCACTGCTATCTTACGACTGCCATGCACCGTAATCGTGCCTTTATGACCCGGCATCTTAAGCTGCAGATAAACATAACATGGCCTAGCCATAAATTTAGCATAAACCGTCCTCCCAAACAAAGCATGATACGGACTTTTAATTTTGACAACTTCAAAGGTGATCATCTCCGATCTGGAATCATGCTCATCCCCAAAGGTGACTTCTAAGTCAATCTTACCAACTGGATAAGCTGACTTACCTGGGACCACCCCGTGAAACACTGTGTTTGATGTCCTTAACTGTTTATCTGTCAGACCCATACGACGAAAGGTCTCGTAATATAATATATTGATACTGCTGCCTCCATCCATGAGGACTTTAGTAAACCTGTATCCTCCCACCTGAGGTGCCACCACCAAGGCTAAATGTCCCGGATTATCTACCCGTAACGGGTGGTCTTCTCTGCTCCATACAATGGGCTGCTCTGACCATCGTAGAAACTGTGGCGTCGCCGGTTCTACCGCATTAACAGCCCGCTTTAAAACCTTCTGGTCTCTCTTACACAAACTCGTGGTGAAAACATGATATTGACCGCTGCTCAACTCCTTCGGATTACTCTGGAATCCGGATTGCTGCTGTTGCTGCGGACGCTGTTGTTGCTGGTTTCCTTGGTTATTGTAACTCCCTTGACCCTGCTGCTGATTATTCTGATTGTTGTAACCACCTTGATGATGCGATTGATTTCCCTGACCATGATAACCACCTTGATGATGTGATTGGTTTCCCTGACCATTGTAACCACCTTGATGATGTGATTGATTTCCCTGACCATTGTAACCACCTTGATGACTTTGGCCGCCTGGCCGGGATTGATAACCGCCGTTGTTCCCTTGATAGCCGCCGTTGCCCCTATATCCGGAGTTGTTTCCTTGATAACCCGGACCATAAAATCCGGGCCCTGAACCGCCGTTCGGGGGCCGGTTAGGAGGATTAAAACGGCCGTTCCCTGGTTTCATAAAGGACAGGCATTCTCTTATAGAATGTCTTGCAATCCTCCCTCTTCCACTATGCTTCAGACAGGGTTGATCCAAATCCTGCTCCCAACCCGGGTTTCCACAGCCGGTTTGGAGAGTGGAACCCTGCTGATTAACCTGAAGACCGCCTTGAGCCTGCGTACTGGCAACAAAATCGGAGCTGTTTTCTGCCTTTCGTTTGCCTAAAAAGCTTGAAGTAACCGGATTAACCGGCGCCGGTTTACCAGACTTGCTGGCCTTCCCTGTTTTATCTCCTTCTGACTCCGGATACTTGGTATTATCTGAGTCTCCGTACTTCACCAGGGCGCTCATCAATGTCCCCATGTCATTGCACTCCCGTTTGAGCCGTCCGAGTTTTAATTTCAAAGATTCAAACCGGCAGTTGTTCTCCAATGTTACAATTGCTGTGCTCGGGTTAATGCCGTTTGAGGAGTGCAAGATCTCTGCCACTCTGCGTACCCAAGCTGCTGTAGACTCCTGTTCTCCTTGCACACATGCTGCTAAATCTATCACCGACATAGGTTGCTTGCATGTATCCTTGAAGTTTTTGATGAACTGACTGCGCAGCTCCGCCCATGATCCGATAGAATTCGGAGGTAGTGCCTTTAGCCAAGTCCGGGCCGTGCCCTCAAGCATCATAGTGAAATATTTGGCACAAGCTGATTCGTCCACGTCCAGCATCTCCATGGCCATCTCGTAACTCTCCACCCAAGCTTCGGGCGGTAAATCGGCTGTGTAATTAGGCACCTTGCGAGGTCCTTTGAAATCCTTGGGCAACTTAACGCTCCGCAGGGCGGGGACGAGACATTGTATTCCAAAACCGCTCGCTGTAGCTCCTGTCCCTGTAGTGGCTGTGTGAACCGGCGTCGACTGACGAACTTCCTCCCTGGCCTCCGATCTAGGCCGGTTTCGATCCGGGGCTGGCATCTCCGCCCTTGTCGGATTATCTTGCCTGTGCTGATGTCTCCTACGTTCACTGCTAGACACTTCGGGCTCCTCCCAATGTCTAGAGTAACTTCGGTTGGGACGTGGTGTTGAATGTAACCTTTCCCTGCTATGAGAGTACGCTTGCTGCTGTATTAACGCCGTATTAAGCAGCTTCTGGGCCCTGCGCGCCTCTATCGCCACCGGGGATGTTTCTTCCACAGGTAAAGCGGCCAACCGTGCTGCCGCTGCAGCAATATTATCCACAGGGTTTGAGTAGTGTCCCGGAGGGACAGGAACATAAGGCGTCGATGTAATCCGTCGCTCCCGTTCTGCGGCGGGCTGCTGAACCGGCTCCTCCCGAGCCGGTGGGCTTCTCCGGTTTAAGACCGGATTATTACTGCCCCCAGCCCCAGGTGTTTTGAACAAATTCGCAGATTCGTAACCCGGCGGTAGGCGGGATCGATATTTTCGCCCCCTTACTGCTTCCACAGAAGCCTGCTCCATCCTTAAGTGAAAAGCTTGATCATCCAACTCTGCTTGTCTTATGGCTAACATCTCCCCTTCTGCCTTTAGATCCTCCTTTAACTGATTGATCCGGGCTTTCAACTGAAGAAGCACCGCATCATGTTGTGCCTTGTCTGCTGGAGCTACGACCTCCACTGCCTTAGCTGTGAACTCCTCGATCAAGGTGGATAGAACTTCAGTAAGGGAGGGATTTGAACCGCTTCCCCCTGCACCAGCCTCTGCTGTGGTTCCGTTCGTCGGGGGTTGTGAACCGGCCATGAAGACCGCCACCCGGTTTGGCGGGCCGAAGGGGTCCGGAATACTGTTTCCATCGGACTCGCCCTCAGACCGGCCGTCCCGCAACTGATACAGAGATTCAGTTTCCCCGGATGAAGGCTCGTCATCTGAATAGACGACGGTTGCACCATCAGATTCCGATCCGTCCTCGGCTTGGCCTCCGTGAATCGCTCCAACGAACACATGCTTCATGGCAGGCTGAATCCGGGCCGATCTCGCACGCTGAGCCGGCTCGACGATGTTGGGGAAGGTGTCCGGCTCAGGTCCCGGTTCTCCAATTTTGCCGATGAAGACTTGGATGCTGCCGAAGGGGACCCGGTACCCGTATTCGATCGAATCGGCCTCCGGTCCCCAACCTGCGTCGTCGATGTAGATCCGGCCACGACGGCTCTTGGTCATCCGGCCGACTGCGTAACCCTTTAACCCTTCGAAGCCGCCTTTCAAGAACTCGAAACCATCGTGCGCAGGCCCCACGGTGGGCGCCAACTGTCGTGGAATTAACACGGCAGATGTCCGGTTTAGCGGACTTGATGATGGAACCATCGCACGGGTTAGCTTGAAAGGATTCATGGCACACAAAGGACACAAAGGATTTATACTAGTTCGGCCCCTTCGAGAAGGTAAAAGCCTACGTCTAGTTGGTTTGGTATTGCTTGGGCGTCGGTTTACAGGGAGCGGATTCGCTTTGCCTGCGTCTCGACGGGTTGATTGTTGCTTGTCCTTGAACCGGTACCGGGTCGTCCCTTTATATAGAGGTGACGCCTGGTCCGGTTTACAGAGTCCCGAGGCCGGCTCATAATCGTGTCCGCCTCGGTCTCTGCCCTTTCTTTCTTATCTCTCAAGTTACATCTCTTGGCGGTTTACAAACCGTATTTCTATACATGGGCCTTGAAATCTCATGGGCCGTAGTCTCTACTAAAATAGTAAAACCAAATACAATATAACTAAGCCGGTTTACAATATCCGGTTTATACCTACTAACCTTATCCCTGACACTATGCGTCTCTCATGCTTGATCTTCGGGAGGCGGTGTAGAGAGAGCTCCAAGGACGAAGGCATCAATTGATGTAGTTGGGGCTGGTGGAGTGGCTGCTGGAGGTGGCATTGAGGCTGTAGCAGCTGGTGCTGATGTAGTAGCTCTAGTGTCAGATATAGGCACTGCAGCAGATCTCTGACCTCTTGGCACTCTATGAAAGGCATCTGTTGTAGCCTGCCCTTTCCTCTCCTCTGCTTCCTCGTGGAGCTACTCAACTGCAATCTGTATCTCAGTCACTTTTAGATCAAGATCATAAAATTTGGTTTATATGATCCTCTCCAAGCTCTCCTGATTTTGAGTCAGGGTGGCCAAGCCCTTCTTAATCCTCAAAGTTGCTTGAATCAGATATGCCATTTGATCTTGTTTTGACTTGAGGGACACTTGAGATGCCTCTTCAACACTTGGCATCTTTGTTGCTTTCTCAGCTCTAGCTTTCTCTCTCTTTTCTTGTGCTTGCACAGATGTGGGATCTTCTTCATCCATGACAACTGTGTTGTCCTCAAATTCAGGCAATAAGGGAAGATGTTCCTTGTCCAATTAGTATGTGCATGTGCCCATCTTGGAGTTGATGAGCTCCTGAATGTGTGGAGCATACCCACATGATCTCTTCTGGTCTGCAGCAGTCCTCTTGATTGTTTCAACAATCAGGCTCATGACCTTGAACTTTTGAGGGACATCAAAAATGTGCAGCAAGTTGATTGAGTGTCCTCTGATCATCTTTTGATCTCCTGATTTGGCAACAATGTATGCCTCAATATAGTGTTGATTCTAGCTAGACCAGACAATAAGTAATGAACAGATCCAAACTTGTGTGTTTCCAATGCTTTGTCTAGGATCACTTTGTACATGTTGGCCTTAGAGTTGTGGTCTTTCTTCTTCTTGGCATAGAAATCCAAGTCATCTTCATGCTCTTGCGGGGCTTTTATCAACTTGGCCCACTCATCAACAGTTGACTGGTACCTTGTACCTTCAGACATCCATACAATTCTACCATCTAGATAGAAGTGAGCTGTGGAGTAGAATTGCATGATGAGTTCATCATTCCATTTTGTCAATTTTTGCCCCACAAACTTGTCAACACCACATGATTTGAAACTTTCAAGCACACCTAGAAAGTCATCTTCATTTTCCTTGATGTATTCCCAATCAACCCATCTCATGTCACATACCATTGGCTTCTTGTCAAGAAGAATGATCTCATAGAAATCCTGCTGCTCTCTGGTGCGGAACCTATAATCCACAGTAGTCCTTCTCCTCACAGCATATGCATCAGATTGTCTCCATCTTCTGAGACCTACATCCTTCCTCAACTTCATGTCCTCAGCAACAATATGATTATCATCATGATCAGGGATCTTGGGCTTGAGCTTCCTACGCACTTGGACTTCATCTTCTTCTTCAATTTCAGGCACTTGGGCCCTGTTCTTTTCTGCAGCTGGAATGTTCCTAGTGATTCTCTTGGGTGCAGATTTGGTGGCTTGAGTAGCAGCTTTGGGGGCAGTCTTGGGCTTTGGAGGAGTAGCCCCTGACTTAATGGCATCCCCTATCAGCTTCTGAGATTTAGGTGCTGGTGCGGCATCCTCTTCTTCTTCAGCTTCATCATCATCATCATCTCTCATGGATGGCTTGCCAATCACTCTGGCTCTGGTTTTCCTAGCTCTCTTCTTTGTTCCTGCTGGCTCATCATCTCTAGTTTCAAGAGTGAACACCATTGTTTCTTGAGTTGATGCTCTGGCCTGATGAGGACATGACTACCTTGGATACGACCAAAAATATTGCATACATGTATATTTGTGAGGTGATTTCTAATGCAAATTATGCAACAATTTATTTATGTCATCCAGAACAAAAATACTTCACAGACTTTTGTGCCATGTCTAATTCCAGGTGCATGGGACATTTGTACAATTCACATATGAAGATAAGGGAAAAAGAGAAGTTTAGGGGCTGTTCAAAAAGTTCTCTCACGTCACTTTTGGGCCAAGAGAAGATAGAGTCCAAGTCTCTCACGTTCTGCATCCAGATTCGGACTGCACAGACATACCTGACTCAAAACGGCAAGAACTCCTTCATACGGACTCCGAATTGGGTGATTCTTTTTTTGTTGGAAACTAGATTTCATACACTTTCCAACCCAATTGGAATCACCTTCAAATTCGTCCGGAGCATTGAGATCTCGACGAAACAATCTGACGCTGCAGCAGAATCCGAGTCAAACTACAAGTCCAAAGGTGTTACATCACCTCCACTTGGGCCCATGAGCCTTGTACGACCTAGGGTTAGTTTTAGGCTGCCTTGGGACGTCCTTCCACCTCCTTGGGCGCCACCCCTTGCTCCTATATAAGTAGATCCATCTAGTAGCTTTTTCTTAGGGATTTGTTTAGTCAAAAGTTAGCCATTGCAACTTCGTGTACTTTGTTTGTGTCCAACGACCAGACAAAGACCACTTACGGATCCCCACCTTTATCAATTCTTCATCTATATTTGCAATATTCAGATTGCTTTATCATATTCTTGCTTGTTCTTCGATTGCATGCAGGAATAGACCTTCGTGGTCAGGCTGATCGTGCTTCTGGCATCGTCAGTAACCCCTGGAGATTGGTTTAGCGATTGCTAAGGCGCAACGTCGTGCACGTTCGTAGTCGGATCGTCAAAGTCGACTCCACTAAATCGTTAGTTATCTTCTCATCGAAAGATCGGGACACCTTTGCCTCTATCAAGTGGTATCAGTTTTCAGGTTGCTCGGTGAGAATTTCCAGTTATTCCTAGATTAGATTTATTTTCTTACCTATTGTCCAAGGAAAAGCCACAAAAAAAGTTAGATCTATTCATCCTTTGTCCAAGCCAGTCTGAGCCTTTGCAATTTTCTTTTCATTGTTTGCATTATTGAATTATCGGTTGCATCGTCGTGTCGAGTTGCTGGTCTTAGTGTCTAGTTCGTTAGAGTTTCGAGTTCTGTTCACATTAGTCACGTCGCCGCTGCATCGTTATCCCTTCCGCTGTCCACCACCTCATCCATCAATTTCCACCTCGTGCAACCCATCGTTCATTGTCACAATCAAAGTTGAAGTCGTTTACATCTTTGCTTGATCCAATCTGCATCTTATCTAGTTTGTCTTGGAAAGAGGGAAAAAGAAAAAAAAAGACAGAGAAAAAAAAGTAAAAAAAAAGAGGAGAGAAAGAAAAAGAAAAAAAAAGTGTGAGAAAAAAACAAAAAACAAAAAGAAGGAAAATAAAGTTGGAGAGAGTGTTGTTGTATATTCTGCTTGGTAGTTGTTTTCATCATTATCTTTACTGCCGTTGTGATCTTCACTTATATCGTGCTGTCCAGAGCTACTTCGTATCCTTTATTGATGATAGTTGTGCTACACCGTGTCCTCATTAGTGTTCTAGGCTCGCGTCTCTAGTCCGCTCTAGCATAGGACCAGCACAGTACCGTCGTTGAGCGTTTATTCAACATTGCATCTCTGAATTGATTATTGCTAATCTTTTGCTACCATATAAAGCCAACCCAGCTCCACATATTTCTACACCGTGTTACGTACGTTCACCTGGCAATCGCTTCACTCAATCTTTGGAGTTATTTGACACCGCTGGTTGCCTATCACCAGTTGCTGCATGGTAAGAAATTGTAAGATATTGATATTTGCTTTACTGTGAGCGCTTTACCACCACATCCTAGTAGTTCATAGGAACATTATTCTCGAATTTTGTTTCTTTTTTTTCTACTAATCATGACAGGATCCAGAGTCAACTCATGGGCTTTGTCGATCGCGGGAGATGTGCCACCACCTAAGGACATACCACAACCATCACGAGAGGTGCACAAACATCCAAATGCACATGATCAGATTAATGTTTCTATACCACCGTTTAATGGCCGTTTTAGACCTGCTTTATATATTGAATGGGAGTTTGACATAAATAATATATTTGCTTCCCATAGTTTTGATGAACGTAAAAAAGTTAAGGTTGCGGTTGGTTCTTTCACTGGTTATGCTTTAGTTTGGTGGAGTGAATATTGTCGGTTACACCCTAATTATATACCTACTACTTGGATTGATTTGAAAGTTGCCATGCGACATACATTCGTCCCTGCTTATTATACTCGTGACATGCTTACAAAGTTGCAACATTTAAAACAAGGTAGTGACACCGTAATGAAATATTATGATGATTTACGAACTACCTTGTTGCACTCCTTTTTAGAGGAAAGTGAAGATGATTTTATGGATAGATTTTGGGGAGGATTAAACCGTGATATTCAGGAGATGCTAATTCATGAAGAGTGTTATCCTATGGACCATTTGTTTCGTCTTGCTTGTAGTGCTGAACAGGAAATAAAACGACGTATTGTCCATAAGGAGAATAAGCGCCAGGTGCACATTCCAAAAGATGATACGGTTGTTCCTTCCACTACTAGGCGTACTATGACAGACACATCCGTTGTTGTGAGGACGACAACACCTCCACCATGTGACACATCACCTCCGACAGTGCCTACATCATCTGAGTTGATCATAAGAGGTAATGACAAAGGTACTGATCTTCCACCTCCACATGAGTATGATGAATGCCTTGTCAATTTAAATGAACCATGCGATGAGCTATCCACTACTTTGATCACACCAACTATTTTAGAGGAATATGTTCGTGATTTGACTTTGCCGTGTGATCAAACAATTGTGAGTGAACCAATTGAATTAACTATTGATGCGAAAGAACCATTTGAATCAGGGAATAAATCAGATTTGGATCAGACTCAAAACGGCAAGAACTCCTTCATACGGACTCCGAATTGGGTGATTCTTTTTTTGTTGGAAACTAGATTTCATACACTTTCCAACCCAATTGGAATCACCTTCAAATTCGTCCGGAGCATTGAGATCTCGATGAAACAATCTGACGCTGCAGCAGAATCCGAGTCAAACTACAAGTCCAAAGGTGTTACATCACCTCCACTTGGGCCCATGAGCCTTGTATGACCTAGGGTTAGTTTTAGGCTGCCTTGGGACGTCCTTCCACCTCCTTTGGCGCCACCCCTTGCTCCTATATAAGTAGATCCATCTAGTAGCTTTTTCTTAGGGATTTGTTTAGTCAAAAGTTAGCCATTGCAACTTCGTGTACTTTGTTTGTGTCCAACGACCAGACAAAGACCACTTACGGATCCCCACCTTTATCAATTCTTCATCTATATTTGCAATATTCAGATTGCTTTATCATATTCTTGCTTGTTCTTCGATTGCATGCAGGAATAGACCTTCGTGGTCAGGCTGATCGTGCTTCTGGCATCGTCAGTAACCCCTGGAGATTGGTTTAGCGATTGCTAAGGCGCAACGTCGTGCACGTTCGTAGTCGGATCGTCAAAGTCGACTCCACCAAATCGTTAGTTATCTTCTCATCGAAAGATCGGGCCCCTCGCCTCTATCATGGCCTTTGACATTGGAGCTCTTTTGGTAGGGACTGATGCAGAGCATCCCAAGGTCATCCCCATGGACCTACCATCGCCTGACCAAGTGCCCCAAGGACCAATGACACGTGCTCGTGCTAGAGCTCTCGAGAACGAGGTGACATCTCTCCTAGTCCAACTTCCATATGAATCATGTGAGTCATGGCTACTACCTCAGACAGATGTGGTTTGTGTGTTCAGGTATCAATAAGACTCCATCGGAGAGGTGCAAGAAGATGGACAAGTCCCCAAGTTCACGGATGAAGCATTGCACTCAGGGAAGCTGAAGAAATTCTGAGGCCCCGGACATCCGGCTCCCTGGTCCGGACATCCGGCCCCTGGACCAGCAGCTACAAAACAGCCCCCGCAGCCGAGGCTACAGGGCCCGGACATCCGGCCCGGAAGGCCCCGGACATCCGTCCTCGGGCCCGGAAATCCGGTGCCCCCACCACAGAATCATACCCGTGGCTGGCCCCGCTAGCCCGGACATCCGGCGCCAAGCCCGGACATCCGGCGCCTCCCGACAGCCCGGACATCCGGGCCGATGCCCGATCATCCGGCTCGTGAATGCCTGTGCGCATCTCATCTAGGCCGTGGCCCATGTACCCCTTCGCCCGTTAGACTATATATTTTCCCCCTCCTACCTCTTTCTAGGGTTAGCTTTGTGATAGCTCATTTGATACCTAGAGCTTTGCTCATCTAGTGGTTCATCTCCTCGAGAGTGACTGCGGCCCCTCTTCGGAGAAGATCCAGACAGATTCAAGACCTCCGCTACGGAGAAGATCAAACGGGATACCCTCAAGACCTCCTTCCGGAGAAGACTACCTTGTATCATCCGTTGTTGACCATGGATCGTGTATCTCGTTATGTATCATGGATCTAGCACTTGTGTGATCATCTTTGTGTTGATTTGAGTGTTCCTCTTTTGATTTTCCCCGTGTTCCCCTTTGTGTTCTTCATGTTCCCCATGGGTTTCCCTCCTCTTCGTGAAAGATCAGCCTAGAACGGTTTGACCCTGCATCAGGGACCTTCTTGTTCAGTCCAGGCTTGGTTGAAGCAGTTGTGCCATATTCCTTCCTAGCAACTTTCTTCTTTGAGCTGACTTCTTCAACTTCAAAATCTTCGTCCTCTGAATCTGAAGTTTTCTTCTTTCTCTGCCTAGTTGACGCCTTAGGCAGGTTGCTTGGTGTGCTCCTGCTACCCTCATCGGAACTGCTAGAGGGACTAGTGCCCTCACTCATGTTAACTTGCTCCTCAGACCTATTCTGACTGTCACTCTGGTCAGACATCTTGACAATTACACTGATAGCAAACCCTGTGAATAGATGTAGACGAGCTAGAGTGGATAAGCATCACAAAGTGCAGAGTTTTTGCAAAACAGATGACTCAAAAACTTAGTTTTAGTTCTCCACAGAAAGCATTTCGGAGCTACCGATTTGTTAAACTCGGTCATACTGAAGCAATTTTGGAACCTAAACTAGTGAACTCGGTCAGACCGAGTCATAGTTCGGTGGCACCGAGATTGCTAGGGTTTCACAGAGAGTCGAACACGGTCACACCGATTTGCAGTTTTCGGTCAGACCGATAATCGCAAGTGCAATGGCTAAGACAAATTGGTGAGACCGATTTCTAGAACTCGGTCGGTCCGAGATGAGTTCGGCGGAGACCCGACCCTAAATTTTTGTATCAAAACTAATCTAAGGATGTTTTTCAGTGGTTAGATAGTTTACATACGTGGTAAAGAACATAGCAAAGTAATGTGCTATGAATAAGAGTTAAAGGAATAGCACATAGAGTCGAACCCATACCCTAGTTCGGCGGTAGTTCGCTACGGCGACAACGGCGGAGTAGATTTCTGTTGACGGCGATGGAAACCAGCGGCGAGAGGTCGCTGGCGGCGAGGAGACGATCCGGAGACCCGAGGAGGTAGAGCAGGACACACGTGCGGGCTGAGGAGTTTGAAGAAATTTCCAAACTCTCACCCGTGGGTATATATATCCCGACCCTGTCGGTGTGACCGAGTGGAACAACTCGGTGGCACCGAGATGCAGAATCGCAAGCAGTTACAGCAACTCGATGTGATTGAAAAGTACAAATCGGTTTAACCGAGATTGAAAACCTAGATCAACTTAGTGAACTCGGTGTGACCGAAGTGAATGACTCGGTCATACCGAAATGCACAAAGAGGTTTTGGAAGTTGATGCGGGGTCAACCTGATCTAGGCCGATCTTTCACGAAGAGGAGGGAAACCCACGATGAACACGAAGAACACCAAGGGGAATACGGGGAAAACACAAGAGGGACACTCAAATCAACACGAAGATGGTCACACAAGTGCTAGATCCACGATACATAACAAAATACATGATCCATGGTCAACAAAGGACGATACAAAGGTAGTCTACTCCGGAAGGAGGTCTTGAGGGTATCCCGTAGGATCTTCTCCGTAACGGAGGTCTTGAATCTGTGTGGATCTTCTCCGAAAAGGGGTCGCAGTCACTCTCGATGAGATGAACCACTAGATGAGAAAAAGCTCTAGGTATCAAACGAGCTATCACAAAGCAAACCTTAGAAAAGAGGTGGGGAAGGAGCACTTATAGACTAGGGGGCAGAAAAGGGATACACGGGTCGAAACCCAAGTGGCTGCGCACAGGCATGGCCGGATGTCCGGTCATTGGAGAGGCGTCGGATGTCCGGGCATTCCGCTGGATGTCTAGGCTAGTGGGGCCGCGCCTCGGTGTGCTTCTGTGATGTGGCGCTGGATTTCCGGGCCCGAGGCCGGATGTCCGGGGCCAGTCGGGCCGGATGTCTGAGACCTGGCCAGATGTCCGGGCCCTGTAGCTTCGGCTTCGGGGACTATTCTGTAGCTGCTGATCCAGGGGCCAGATGTACAGGCCAGGGGGCCGGATGTCTGGGGCCTGGAACCTTCTTCAACTTCTCTCGATGCAATGCTTCGGCTGTGAGCTTGGGGAGTTGTCCATCTTCATGTACCTCTCCGATGGGGTCTTCTTGATACCTGAGCACACAAAGCACATCCGTTTGAGGTAGTAACCATGTCTCGCAAGATTCATATGGAAGTTGGACTATGAGAGATGTCACCTCGGTCTCGAGAGCTCTAGCACGAGAACGTGTCTGTCAGGACCCCGATCCTAAGTCACACCGATCTAGCTTGTAACACGTCATATCACTTTGCGGCCTCACGCACGGTATCCCCACGGGTGCCACCTTACCTAGCCCGGGACCGTTTGCGCATTTTGGCACACGTATATGACAGTGTCGCTAGCATCCACGTGACAGAGAACCCAGGCCGACAAGGCTAGTTATAAACCAAAAGTGGCACTAAATTATAGAGACAGGCATTCATGACCCAGCAACGAACGTGTCGGTCATCAACGTATGAACCCAAGTCGTAGCAAGCTACATGGACTTAAAGGAACAACGCGTGACATTTCCCCTGAGGGACAGACACAAGAACGAAGAAGGACACATCCGGCTAGCCTACGTGTTCCGAGCCGTAGTAAGCTACCAAGGCTCATTGGAAGCACTAGGAGGCATTTCCCTGTAAGTTAGGCTACCAAAGGGAAACAACTAGGTGTCGGATCCCACACATACCAAGCATTTCAATTATACACACAATATGCTCAATATGTGCAAATACAACATTGCATCACAACAGAACTCTATGACTCAAAGTACTTTATTTAAGAGGCTCCAAAGAGCCATACATAACATATCCATACAGGTAGGGGTCACATGACCCAACACTCAAGTCATACAGTCATACAAGCACAAGTGCAAGCTAACATGTCTGAGTACAGACAACTTGGAAAATAAAACAGGCTTGGTGTAGCAGGACTATCTACAAGGCCCTTCACAAGCTCAGGATCTCCGTTTGGGTAGCAAGCTACTCGTCGACGTCAACGTCTATATAGAACCCATCAGAAGGGGCAGGGTTCTCCTCTGCAACAGTTATTAAGCAAACATGAGTACAAAGGTACTCAGCAAGTCTTACAACAGAACCTATCATACATGCAACATTATCAACAAGGGTAGTGGAGTTCATAGCAGAAAGCCAGCTTTGCTCTTGGCTAACCTATACTACGACTCTCAACAGATTGCAAGATAATACTACGTACACGAGTCCTCTACTCACCACAACAATACACCACCGAGGATCCTCTTCAGTCATCCTACGGAAGGGCCATCCATGGCACTCACACTTGTCTTGAGGCTTTTAGTAGTATCCATCAACTTGTCTATGAACTGTAAGAGTAACCAAGTAGTCCGTACCGCGAACAACGGCTATTCAAATAGATTGGTAACCCTGCAGGGGTGTACTTCTTCACACACGCTTCCACCACTTAGCGCCGTTTACTCGACATGTACTCGGCAACCTTCAAGCGGAAGCCCAGCGAGGGTGTCGGCCACGACCTGACTAACTACACAAGTCTCTCGTCCAGGTTTATCGCCTATTTGGGTTCCATCCGTGGGGAGATCCGGCCGGGGTGTCGCTCACGGCCCCAAACGATGTGTACAGGGTTCCCGAGTCACCAAACGGGCGCTCGGTACACCCGGCCATGTACCTTTCACATCACAGCCCACCCCGAGGGTCAGCGCTGTGCACGACCACCAGTAAACTACAAACACCAGAAACTAGTTGCAACTCCTGGACAGAGAACAAGGGCAGTTAATAAGACGAGAGGGCTTGGAGCGCCCGGAGCCCAATGCGTGGTAGTAGCTGTAACTTGAATCACACATACAGATCTCAGGTCCTTTAGACGGTTCCAATGAAACAACCCACCACGTACTCCTACGTGGCCTTTCATCGATACCTTTACCAAACATGTTCCACACTTCCCTCTCTTTACCGAGTATGATCATTTCACTCTGATCCATCACCCAGATGAACCAGACCTGACACAACTCTAAGCATAGAAGGAAACATAAACAAATAGCATGGTGGATCACACATCACATGGCTCAATCAACTCCTACACATGCTAGTGGGTTTCAACTATTTACTATGGCAATGACAGGTCATGCAAGGGAATAGGGTTCAACTACCGCAGCAAGTAGCAGTTCACACGCTGTTGCCTTAATGCAGTAAAAGAGCGCAGGAGCGAGAAGATGGGTTTGTATCGGAATGATCAATGTTTGCTTGCTTGACAGAGTGGTTGTCGGGTACTGCTCTTCAGTTGGATATGCAGAAGTATCCTCGGGAGCAGGACCTAACACGGTGAACACCGGCGATACAATCAATAAGCAAACAAATGCAACAATATGATGCATGCTCATGATATGGCAAGATGCATGTGTTTTGGGCTAATGCATCTATAAACAGAAGGGTTTGAGCCCATTTGAATCAAAGATTCAAATTGAAACCCAAACTATTATTTATTTAAGTGCATTATCATGTTTTAATGTGAACAACAAGGTTAACTTGCTCAAACATGCATGAAACCAGTGCCATTGGAAATATTGGATTTTTCTGATCAATTTTCATATATAAATCTTTTCCATCTGAGCTACTGTTGAATTTATATGATTTTTTGAAGTTTAAAGCATTTTCTGGAATTTCCTGAATTGTTTTTAAATCAAATAATCCCAGAAAATCCTTTACTGCATCAGCATGACATCATGCTAACGTCAGCAGGTTAACAGACCTGGTCTAGGTCAAACCTGACTGGTGGGTCCCGCATGTCAGTGTCACAGAGGCTAATCCCGGTCAAAACTGGAGTTGACTGGGTTTGACTATGCGGTGGGGCCCACTGTCAGTGGCTGTGGTGGTTAAACTAATCACCATTAGCTCCTAACTAATAGGCCACGTCAGCCCTCCGGAGTTTGGCCGGCGACAACCATTGCGCACGGTGGTGACACACCGGAATCTCTGTTCCGGCGACCATTTGTCGCGCGGATAGGTCCTATGTGCTCCTGGGGATGCACCGCATCCAACGGTGCCACTGGTTGGTCGAAAAGTCGCCGGAGTTGACGGCGACGAGCACGTCCGCGGCGGCGCTCGCACGGGGTTGGCCGGAACGGCGTTGCGGTGCACGGGAGGAGGAGTTAGGGGTGGCGTTAGCTTGCTGGCGAGTTACTGATCCTAGTGGCGTGCTCGGCTGCGAGGCACAGCGCCTGTGGCCACGGCGGTGAGTTGGCCGGCAGCGGTGGGCTTCGGTCAGCAAGGGGGCGGCGGCTACAAGGCATAATTGAGCCCGAAGAAGGGGGTTCGATGCGTGAGCTCACAGCGGTCGCAGAGGGCGTCGAAGCGGGCTTGGGGAAGGTCGGACGGCGACGTACGGGCGGCGGCGATCTCCGGTGCCGAAGGTTGAAGACGACGACGAGGACGGCGTTGCAGGGCTTCTGGCATCGTGTGCGTCAGTGGGGAGCTCCAGGGCGATACGGCGGAGCTGAAGGGTGCGTCGGGGAGGTGAGGGGTGGCTTAGGGCGCGGTGGCAGCGATCGGCGGCGACGAGCCCGCTCGGTGGAGCCCGACGGAGGGGAGAGAGGAGGGGGAAGACATGGGGGAGAGTGAGAGAGGCGCCAGGGAGTGCGTGGCGACGCCTAGGGGCGTCCAGGGCGTCGGGGGAGTAGCCAGGCAGGCAGGAGGTGGCCGGTGCGTCGGTGGCGCTCGCCACTGAGCTGCTTCGTGCGCTGGCACGGGGTAGAAGACGGGCATGCCCCTGGTGGGCTAGGCCGTGCTGGGCCAGGCATGTAAGTGGGCCTCAGGTAAGTCTCTGCTTCCCCTTTTTTTATTTACTTTCTGTTGCATTTCTTTTGCAACTTTGTTGAATATATAAAAATGCTAGAACATTTTTATAGCTCATAAAACTATTCATGCCCACTGTATATAATATGAACAGTATGGAACATTTTAGTTTATGATTATTTGGGCACATAAAATATTTTATAGCATTTAAATGCCCAAATGCAATTACAATAAGAATTAATCCAGAGACCTTTGGATGTCCTAGAAAATTGTGCACCATTTTTGGCAGAGGTTTAAGACCAAGGCAAAGATGATGAACATTTTTGAAGGGCATTTTGGGTACATTGGAAAAGATTTTATCAAACCCTAGTTGTTAGAAGAGGGGAGCTGGGGTTTCTGTCATTCCCATTTCAAGTTTGTGTGGAAAGTAAACATGATGCACACTCTAGCTAGTCCTAATGCAAGCACTGACTAGGGATCTGACAACTCACCCCCACTCAAAAGAATCGCGTCCCGAGAATCGGGTTCCTCCGGAAAGAGGGTGGGGTACTCAAGTCGAAGACGATCTTCCCTTTCCCAAGTAGCTTCACTCTCGGAATGATGTGACCATTGAACCTTGAGAAAATTGATATTGCGACGTCGAGTGGTACGCTCGGTCTGATCAAGAATACGAACGGGGTATTCTCGATATGTGAGATTGTCCTGGAGATCAAGCGTTTCGTGGTCCACTCCGCGGATAGGATCCAAGAAGCAACGCCTGAGTTGAGATACGTGGAAGACATCATAAATTCTAGAAAGGTGCGGAGGTAGTTCCAATTGGTAGGCAACTTCACCCCGTTTGGCAAGAATGCGAAAAGGGCTGATGTAACGAGGAGCCAATTTGCCTTTGATACCAAAGCGATGGGTTCCCTTAAGAGGAGTAACCCGAAGATAAGCCTTATCGCCAACTTCAAAAGTCACAGCCTTATGATGACTATCATGTTGGCTCTTCTGGCGAGACTGGGCTGTTTTCAATTTCTCACGAATGATGCGAACTTGCTCCTCGGCTTCCTGGATCATATACAGACCAAAGAATTGTCTTTCCCCAGTTTCTGACCAGTTAAGAGGTGTTCAACACCTTCATCCATATAGAACTTCGAAGGGAGCCTTGCCCAAGCTAGCTTGATAACTATTGTTATAAGCGAATTCGGCAAATGGAAGACACTTCTCCTAATCCATACCGAAAGAGATGATAGAGGCTCGAAGCATATCTTCTAGAATTTTATTGACTCGTTCCACTTGACCACTTGACTGAGGATGGAAGGCGGTGCTGAAAGAGAGATGAGTCCCCATAGCATTCTGAAACTTTCCCAAAATCATGAAGTGAAAAGACTTCCACGGTCTGAGTTAATCTCCAACGGCACACCATGAAGTGATACTATCCGAGAGATATATAAGTCTGCTAGCTGGCTAGCGGTTATACTCTCTCGAACAGGCAGGAAGTGGGCTACTTTGGAGAGGCGGTCGATAACAACGAAGATAGCATTATTCCCTTTCCTGGTCCTGGGAAACCCGGTAATGAAGTCCATACCAATCTTGTCCCATTTTCATTCAGGAATAGCTAAAGGTTGAAGGGTGCCAGCAGGCCGTTGATGCTCTGCTTTGACTCGACGACAAACGTCGCAGTTAGCAATGAATTGAGCAATTTCTCTCTTCATCCTACTCCACCAGAACCTCTGGCGTAGGTCCTGATACATTTTGGTACTACCGGGATGAATCGTGAGAGGAGATTCATGAGCCTCCTTAAGGATCAACTGCCGTAGATGTCGGTTCTTGGGAACCACTAAACGGTTCTCGAAGGAAACAACACCTCTGTTATCAATGGAGAAACAACCTGCAACTCCTTTGTGAATGTTTCTCTTAATTCGGGAAATCCCTGTATCTTGCTTCTGGGCAGCTATGATTTGATCTGTAAGGGTAGGTTTCGCCACCAAGGTGGAAATGAATCCTCGAGGAACAATGTGAAGGTTAAGCCTACGAAATTCCTCGTGGAGAAGTGGTTGCCCTTGTTGTAACATCAAGTTGTTACAATAAGACTTACGACTTAGTGCGTGGGCCATGACATTGGCCTTCCCAGGGGTGTAAGTGATTCCTAAGTCGTAATCTGTGAGCAACTCAACCCAACGTCTTTGCCTGAGATTCAAATCCGGTTGGGTGAAGATGTATTTCAGACTTTGGTGATCAATGAAGATTTCACAGCGATTACCAAGAAGGTAATGTCGCCACGTTTTGAGTGCGTGGACTACAGCTACAAGCTCTAGATCATGTGTAGGATAGTTATCCTCATCTAGACGCAACTGTCGAGATGCGTAAGAGATCACTTGACGATCTTGCATGAGTATGCAACCTAGTCCTTGTCGCGAGGCGTCGCAGTAGATAATGAAGTCCTTGGAAAAGTCTGGTGGTACCAGTACGGGTGCAGATGTCAGGCGTCTTTTCAGTTCCTGAAAGCTGGACTCGCATTGTGGGGTCCACTCAAACTTTTTATCTTTCTTGAGGAGTTCAGTTAGAGGTTTAGCAACCTTGGAGAAATTCTCGACGAAGCGTCGGCAATAGCTCGCTAAGCCAAGAAAACTCCTAACTTGCTTGACCGATTCAGGGGGAGTCCAATTAGGGACGGCTTGAACTCGCTCGGGATTGATGGCAATACCCTTACCAGAGATCACATGACCTAGATAGGTCACTTCCGGCAACCAGAATTCACATTTAGATAATTTGGCATAAGGGCGGTGCTCTCGAAGTTTCGTCAATACCAGCCTTAGATGCTCGGCATGATATTTCTTGTTCTTGGAGTAGATGAGTATATCATCGAGGTATACCACGACGAATTTATCCAAATACTCCATGAATATAGAATTCATTAGCCGGTAGAAGGTGGCTGAGGCATTGGTTAACCCGAAGGACATGACGGTGTACTCGTATTGGCCATAACGAGTAACAAAAGCCGTCTTGGGAATGTCCCCGTTCTTGATTTTGATTTGATGGTAGCCCAACCTCAAATCCATTTTGGAAAAGACTGAGGATCCAGCAAGCTGATCATACAGGTCGTTGATCCTGGGGAGCGGATACTTGTTCTTTATGGTGACCTGATTGACAGGTCGGTAATCTACAACCATCCGTTCCGTTCCATCCTTCTTCTTGGCGAAGAGGATGGGACAAGCCCAAGGGGAAGAACTAGGACGGATGAAACCATTTTTCAAGGACTCATTGAGTTGTTTCTTAAGCTCAGCTAATTCTAGGGGTGCCATCTTATAAGGTCTCCTAGAGATTGGGACAGTTCCTAGAATAAGATCTATCACGAACTCGACATCTCTGTCAGATGGAACACCTGGCAGTTCTTCTGGAAAAACATCCGGAAAGTCACGGACTACCGGAATATCTTCGAGTTCTGGTAGAAGGTTGGCATTAAGAGAGTAGAGCTGACACTCAGCCGTTCGGGTCAAGACATTGACTGTCTTGCCGGATGGATGTGTAAGTTGAACAGTCCTAGTGTAGCAATCAATCTTGGCGTAATGAGCTGTCATCCAGTCCATACCCAAAATGATGTTTATGTCCGAGGACTTGGGAGCGATTAGTGATGCAAGGAAAACAAGTCTATCAACAAGAATTTCATTCCCATGGCTTACTCTAGAGGTTTGCCATCTAGAGCCGGGAGTTTGAATTTCCATGGTGGTGGGCATGTCACAAAAAGTCATGTTGTGCACTCAGGCATAGCTCTCAGATATGAACGAATGAGATGCTCCAGTATCGAAAAGAACAGATGCCGGATGGCAGTTAACGAGAAGCATACCAAGGATGACGTTAGGATCCTCATAAGCTTCCTCAGCAGAGACATAGTTGACATGACCACGTGCAGTGGGGATTGGCTTGACAAAGTTCACCTTGCCGGTTGGCTTACCACGGCCAACGGGCTTTCCTGGCTGGTTCTGAGGACACTCACGCATGTAGTGCCCCAGTTCTCCACACTTGAAGTATGTCACAGTGCCAGTGTGTGGAGCAAAGTTGGTAGGTGGTCCTCCATAAGTCTTGGCAGGTGCATACTGTTGAGTTGGGTGAAGCGCCTCATAGGATGGCCTCGGTGTGTACTTGGGTGGCAGAGCAGTGTTAGGAACCCACACACGGCGCTTGTGAGAGCCAGAGCCGGATGAGGAACCAGAATCATGAGGATGCTTGCTTGTGGCTTCGAAATCAGTCTGGCCCGTCTCAGCACTTATAGCTTTGTTCACCAACTTCTGGAAGGAGGTGCACTCATGCAGACGCAGATCTCGGCGAAGTTCGGGGCTGAGTCCCTTGCGGAACCTTGCTTGTTTCTTGGCATCGGTGGATACTTCCTCAGGTGCATAGCGTGCCAAGTTGCCAAACTCGCGACTATAGCCATCCACTGTTAACCGGCCCTGGGTGAAATTGCAGAATTCCTCCCGCTTGCGATCCATGAGACCTTCCGGAATGTGATGTTCACGGAATGCCTCACTGAACTCAGCCCAAGTAGTGATTTGGCCAGCAGGACGCATAGCCTCAAAGTTTTCCCACCATAGACTGGCAGGGCCCTCAAGATGGTAGGCGGCGTAGATAACCTTGTCAGCTTCGGCCACACGGGCAGAGTGTAGCTTGTGGGTGATACTACGAAGCCAGTCATCCGCATCCAGAGGTTCAGTGGAATGATGGAACTTAGGTGGGCACATCTTGATAAAGTCATTGATTGACACCACGGCATTCCTCTGACAGAACCCAGTGTTCTGCTCTATGCGTTCCAGCAGACGGTTGGTCTCTCTCTTGTTCCGTTCTGCCTCGAGCATAACTTCAACCAAGGAGGGTGGCTGGGGCAGATTCTCATCTCTAGCCCCACTAGCCTCACCCTGCTCTTGAGCAGCAGGAGTGCTACGAGTGTTGACCATCCTAGGAAAACAAAACAACGGTTTAGACAAGGATGGCAAAAACTTGACATAGGAGTGCAGAATGTAATGGATGACACGGAATGCAGAGATGTTCATCCGTACAACATGGTAATATAGAAACTGCCATATATACACCAGTGGTCATACACACCATACATAGTTTAGTACAAGCCAAGGCTAAAGTACAACTGCGGTGAAAGACGATACATCTCATAAGAGGCATTCCAAGCTCCTATACATTATTTAACTACACCTCCGGGACTCAGTACTAGCTAAGTCATATTCCACAAGACACGCAGGACTGTGGAAATACAACTACTACGACGCTACTACTGCCACGGTCTAGCTCAGACATTCCCGTAGTAATCTTCGTAAAGATTACTACCGTAGCCTGGAAGTGGAACAGATGGATCTTGAAACTCTCGAGCACTCGAAGGCTGTGGACCAAAGGGACATGGATGTGGCCCTTGTCCCGATGCTGGTGGTAACCGACGCCCATGTGGAGGTGTAATACCCCCAACGTCACGCCAATCCATACGATCAGGCAGACGAGTCAGCACGGGATACAAATCCCGCATATCCAGATATCCGGCGTGCACAGCAGGTGCAAGCCGTGTCAAAGTAGTCCAGTGGGCAACTCGAGTGTTATATAGCTCCATCCAGAGGGCACGGACCTCACGGTCCCTATCCTCCAGCATCTGGACAGTAGTCTGAAGCAGTGGCTCCTCATGAGCAGCGTCAGTATACAGACCAGTGTAGTAGCCTTCCTCTCCAGGAAGTGAGGCTGGCAGGTAACAGAACTCAGTGTTCAGCAGCAGGGCATGCCTAGCCCGGATGATGGTCATCATCGAATAAGCGGCATCCTGCACTGCCATCTCGATAGTAACCCCGAGTCCATAAGACCAATGGATGGGGTCGTTAGCTCCGGGATATGAAGGGTATATCCGGACTGTGCAGAAATACTGACTCTGATTGAAATCCCGATACTGTTCCTCCACGATGTACTCAGGATACCAGCGGTAGCCGGTCTTAGTCAACACACGGACTAGCATGGCCGTGTGACCGGGCACATTAATGCACCGAGTCAAACGAACCACTTGGTGAGGTGTGCGGCCAGACATCTAAAGCACGAAGTAATGCAAAGGCATTAGAATTTCTGGAAGAAATCATGCAGCATAACAACTGTAAATGCTCAAAAAAGATTTTGAGACATCATACAAATGATATCATAGCCAATCAACAACATCATATCAAGGTTCCGGGTCCAACTAATCATCATACTAAAAGGGTAGAAACTGAACTAAGGCTTAGAACCAACAATCCTAAGAGCCTACGGATTAGTAACACGTGAACCTAGTAAGGATGAGAGGCCTAGTGCTAAACCCCCGTAGAAAGAATAGGCTGACTCGGATCAGAAGGGCATAAGGTAAAGAAGTAAAAAGAGCCTTACGTTCCCATCCACAATCAATTCCCCTACATATAACTAAGAATTTTTCTAGACTCAACATCGACCAGTTTGGCTTGAGAAACCTACAGGCAGTCCGGCTCTGATGCCAACGCTGTCAGGACCCCGATCCTAAGTCACACCGATCTAGCTTGTAACACGTCATACCACTTTGTGGCCTCACGCACGGTATCCCCACGGGTGCCACCTTACCTGGCTCGGGACCGTTTGCGCATTTTGGCACACGTATATGACAGTGTCGCTAGCATCCACGTGACAGAGAACCCGGGCCGACATGGCTAGTTATAAACCAAAAGTGGCACTAAATTACAGAGACAGGCATTCATGACCCAGCAACGAACATGTCGGTCATCAACATATGAACCCAAGTCGTAGAAAGCTACATGGACTTAAAGGAACAACGCGTGACATTTCCCCTAAGGGACAGACACAGGAACGAAGAAGGACACATGCCGGCCAGCCTACGTGTTCCGAGTAGTAGTAAGCTACCAAGGCTCATTGGAAGCACTAGGAGGCATTTCCCTGTAAGTTAGGCTACCAAAGGGAAACAATTAGGTGTCGGATCCCACACATACCAAGCATTTCAATCACACATACAATATGCTCAATATGTGCAAATACAACATTGCATCACAACAGAACTCTATGACTCAAAGAACTTATTTAAGAGGCTCCAAAGAGCCATACATAACATATCCATACAGGTAGGGGTCACATGACCCAACACTCAAGTCATACAGTCATACAAGCACAAGCGGAAGCTAACATGTCTGAGTAGAGACAACTTGGAAAAAAAACAGGCTTGGTGTAGCCTGACTATCGACAAGGCCCTTCACAAGCTCAGGATCTCTGTCTGGGTAGCAAGCTAGTCGTCGACATCAACGTCTATATAGAACCCATCAGAAGGGGCAGGGTTCTTCTCTACAACAGTTATTAAGAAAACATGAGTACAAAGGTACTTAGCAAGTCTTACAACAGAACCTATCATACATGCAACATTATCAACAAGGGTAGTGGAGTTCATAGCAGAAAGCCAGCTTTGACTCTTGGCTAACCTATACTACGACTCTCAACAGATTGCAAGATAATACTACGTACACGAGTCCTCTACTCACCACAACAATACACCACCGAGGATCCTCTTCCGTCATCCTACAGAAGGGCCATCCACGGCACTCACACTTGTCTTGAGGCTTTTAGTAGTATCCATCAACTTGTCTATGAACTATAAGAGTAACCAAGTAGTCTGTACCGCGAACAACGGCTATTCAAATAGATTGGTAACCCTGTAGGGGTGTACTTCTTCACACACGCTTCCACCACTTATCGCAGTTTACTCGACATGTACTCGGCAACCTTCAAGCGGAAGCCCAGCGAGGGTGTCGGCCACGACCTGACTAACTACACAAGTCTCTCGTCCAGGTTTATCGCCTATTTGGGTTCCATCCGTGGAGAGATCCAGTCGGGGTGTCGCTCACGGCCCCAAACAATGTGTACAGGGTTCCCGAGTCACCAAACGGGCGCTCGGTACACCCGGCCACGTACCTGTCGCATCACAGCCCACCCCGAGTGTCTGCGCTGTGCACGACCACCAGCAAATTACAAACACCAGAAACTAGTTGCAACTCCTGGACAGAGAACAAGGGTAGTTAATAAGACGAGAGGGCTTGGAGCGCCCGGAGCCCAATGCGTAGTAGTAGCTGTAACTTGAATCACACATACAGATCTCAGGTCCTATAGACGGTTCCAATGAAACAACCCACCACGTACTCCTACGTGGCCTTTCATCGATACGTTTACCAAACATGTTCCACACTTCCCTCTATTTACCGAGTATGATCATTTCACTCTGATCCATCACCCAGATGAACCAGACCTGACAGAACTCTAAGCATAGCAGGCAACATAAACAAATAGCATGGTGGATCACACATCACATGGCTCAATCAACTCCTACACATGCTAGTGGGTTTCAACTATTTACTATGGCAATGACAGGTCATGCAAGGGAATAGGGTTCAACTACCGCAGCAAGTAGCAGTTCACACGTTGTTGCCTTAATGAAGTAAAAGAGAGCAGGAGCGAGAAGATGGGTTTGTATCAGAATGATCAATTGTTGCTTGCCTGACAGAGTGGTTGTCGGGTACTGCTCTTCAGTTGGATATGCAGAAGTATCCTCTGGAGCAGGACCTAACACGATGAACACCGGCGATACAATCAATAAGCAAACAAATGCAGCAATATGATGCATGCTCATGATATGGCAAGATGCATGTGTTTTGGGCTAATGCATCTATAAACAGAAGGGTTTGAGCCCATTTGAATCAAAGATTCAAATTGAAACCCAAACTATTATTTGTTTAAGTGCATTATCATGATTTAATGTGAACAACAAGGTTAGCTTGCTCAAACATGCATGAAACCAGTGCCATTGGAAAGATTGGATTTTTCTGATCGATTTTCATATATAAATCTTTTCCATCTAAGCTACTGTTGAGTTTATATGATTTTTTGAAGTTTAAAGCATTTTCTGGAATTTCCTGAATTGTTTTTAAATCAAATAATCCCAGAAAATCCTTTACTGCGTCAGCATGACATCATGCTGACGTCAGCAGGTCAACAGACCTGGTCCAAGTCAAACCTGACTGGTGGGTCCCGCATGTCAGTGTCACAGAGGCTAATCCCAGTCAAAACTAGAGTTGACTGGGTTTGACTATGCGGTGGGGTCCACTGTCAGTGGCTGTGGTAGTTAAACTAATCACCATTGTCTCCTAACTAACAGGCCACGTCAGCCCGCCGGAGTTTGGCCGGCGGCGACCATTGCGCACGGCGGTGACACGTCGGAATCTCTGTTTCGGCGACCATTTGTCGCGCGGATGGGTCCTATGTGCTCCTGGGGATGCACCGCATCCAACGGTGCCACTGGTTGGTAGAAAAGTCGCCGGAGTTGGCGGCGACGAGCACGTCCGCGGCGACGCTCGCACGGGGTTGGCCGGAACGGCGTTGCGGTGCACGGGAGGTGGAGTTAGGGGTGGCGTTAGCTTGCTGGCGAGTTACTTATCCTAGTGGCGTGCTCGGCTGCGAGGCACAGCGCCTGTGGCCACGGCGGCGAGTTGGCCGGCGGCGGTGGGCTTCGGTCAGCAAGGGGGCGGCGGCTACAAGGCGTAATTGAGCCCGGAGAAGGGGGGGGTCGATGCTTGAGCTCACAGCGGTCGCAGAGGGCGTCGAAGCGGACTTGGGGAAGGCCGGACGACTACGTACGGGCGGCGGCGATCTCCGGTGCCGAAGGTTGAAGACGACGGCGAGGACGGCGTTGCAAGGCTTCTGGCGTCGTGTGCATCGATGGGGAGCTCCAGGGAGATACAGCGGAGCTGAAGGGTGCGTCGGGGAGGCGAGGGGGTGGCTTAGTGCGCGGTGGCAGCGATCGGCGGCGACGAGCCCGCTCGGTGGAGCTTGGCGGAGGGGAGAGAGGAGGGGGAAGACACGAGGGAGAGTGAGAGAGGCGCCAGGGGGTGCGTGGCGACGCCTAGGGGCGCCCAGGGCGTCGGGGGAGTAGCCAGGTAGGCAGGAGGTGGCCGGCGCGTCGGCGGCGCTCGCCACCGAGCTGCTTCATGCGCTGGCACGGGGTAGAAGATGGGCATGCCCCTGGTGGGCTGGGCCGTGCTGGGCCAGGCAGGTAAGTGGGCCTCAGGTAAGTCTATGCTTCCCCTTTTTTTATTTACTTTATGTTTCATTTCTTTTGCAACTTTGTTGAATTAATAAAAATACTAGAACATTTTTATAGCTCATAAAACTATTCATGCCCACTGTATATAATATGAACAGTATGGAACATTTTAGTTTATGATTATTTGGGCACATAAAATATTTTATAGCATTTAAATGCCCAAATGCAATTACAATAAGAATTAATCCAGAGACCTTTGGATGTCCTAGAAAATTGTGCACCATTTTTGGCAGAGGTTTAAGACAAAGGCAAAGATGATGAACATTTTTTAAGGGCATTTTGGGTACATTGGAAAAGATTTTATAAAACCCTAGTTGTTAGAAGAGGGGTGCTGGGGTTTCTGTCATTCCCATTTCAAATTTCTGTGGAAAGTAAACATGATGCACACTCTAGCTAGTCATAATGCAAGCACTGACTAGAGATGTGACAGTGTCATTGGTCCTTGGGGCACTTGGTGAGGTGATGGTATGTCCATGGGGATGACCTTGGGATGCTCCGCATTAGAAGTTTAAGTCTATGACGAATTGGGGACTCCGAGTGCTCCTCACACAGAGTGGTTCGAATCTGACTTGATCACACTTTGTGATGTAGCATGAATAGAGTTTGAGACGAGAAAGGCATAGATAGCTAGAGGGGTTTTTTAGGCATTCGTGTCCATCCATTTGGCAAAAGAAAAAGAGCCAAACAATGAAAGCAACAAATGGATATCCTCGAATGAGAAAAATATGCATTCAACATGCTCACACAATAAGATAGCAAATGAAACATTTGGCAAAGCATGCACAACCTGATGCGGAGCATCCCAAGGTCATCCCCATGGACCTACCATCGTCTCACCAAGTGCCAAGTGGACCCATGACACGCACTCGAGCACGAGCTCTCGAGACCGAGGTGACTTCACTCCTCTCGCAACATCATTTTGATTCACATGAGACATGGATGCTACCCTCATCAGAAACCCTATGCATACTCAGGCACCTCGGGAGCAACCATGGAGGAACCAAGGAACAAGAAGAATCGAAGAAGGAAGACGGAGGAGAAAGCAGCCAAGTCTCAGACTAGTCAGACGATCCGGACGAAGACCCGGATGATCCGGGCAGAGCCCGGACGATCCGGACCAATGTCCGGACGATCCGGATATTGTGCCCGTGGACACCCGAAGCCTCCTCACTGAAGTTAGATCATTCGGATCCCAGCCCAGATCATCCGGCCACACCCGGATGTCTGGGCCAGGACCCGGACATCCGGACCCCCCCCCCCCGGCTGGAGAGACGAAACGGACGGATCATCCGGATGCCACCCCGGACCATCCGCACCCCCGAAGCCCGGATCATCCGGACCGTGCCTGCGTGCATGACTTTGGGTAGAGGCCCATGTACCCTTTCGCCCCTCCTAGCTTATATAAAGGACTCCACCCATACTTTATAGGGTTAGCTTTGTGTTAGCTCACCTAAAACCTTAGTGGTTCCTCTCCTACGAGACCGCGGCCTCCTCGGAGAAGATCCACCAGATTCAAGACCTCCTTCACGGAGAAGAACATCAAGACCTCCTCACGGAGATGACTATCGCCACTTGTATCGTCCTTAGTTGATCGTGTATCGTGTATCATACTTTGTGTTCCCGGACCTAGCATTTGTGTGACCTAAACTTGTTGGTTTGAGTGTTTTCTTCTTGTCCCTCTTGTATTTTTCATCGTGCCCCTCGTGTTCCTCCTCAGGATCGCTCCTTTTCGTGAAAGATCGGCCACGTAGGGTTCCACCCTACACCTTCTTTTCTAGCTTGTTTTTGTTGTTTTCGTCCAATTTCGAAAATCCCCACAAAAATAGCCCTACAATTTTTTTTTGTGATTTGTGTGTTTGGATGAGATTTTGTATATTGTGATCCGTGGTTGAGCTGTGTGACAAGTGGTTTCACCCTATCCCCACCTCACCCACCCTCAAATCCGCCCAAAAACCCAAAAAAAAATCATTTTCCACTGAATTTTCACCTTTTCCACGAGTTCATCCCGACCAGATTGACCCACCCGGATCATCTGGATTTCCACCCGGATCATCCGGCCCCCGCCCGGATCATCCGGCTAGACACCCGGATCATCCGGCCTCCCCTGACGAAACTGCATTCTGCAGTTTTTGGCAGCCCCGTTTCCGCCACCACACCAAACCTAGATACCCCTTCCGCTACACCCTCGACTTATAATCCACCACCACCACCATTGCCTAAACAAAATCCCTACGGTCTTACCTCTTTGTGTCTTGGATCATTTGAGTCGTGGTTTTCTCCATTTTCGTGTGTGTTTCGGCTATCTCGGAGCGGGACGACATCGACAAGACCACCTCTTAACCTCGACAAGGATGGTAACATCGATGACACTTCGTTTACTACCTTGAAATTGCATTGATAAACCCTCGTCGACCATTTTGCGTAGCTTTCCCACAGAGACTAGCCATTTGAGTATTGCCGGGCCACGACACTTGTGCACATTAGTGATAGTCATAGACATTGCATATTACATCGTCATATCTCCGTGTGACACAAGAGTGTTCCGCATACACAATAGATATCTTGATTTTAGAAGCATGCATAAGTGGCCAAAGAAAGATCTCACAAGCTTTGAAGCAAAATGAGCCATCCAAAGCTTATAAGAAAAAGAACAATAGCATCAAACGCTTTGCATCAAAAGAGATCATATGAGATAGCAATACATCATCTTGTGCTAAAGCATCGGCACATCATACACTCATAGCATACTTGTGATAGGAAGTCGTTACATTGCCCTTATAGGTCGTGCACAAGTGCGTATCCGCCTATTAAGCAATCGGTTAGCGTCTCTCTAGAGTTGTGCAACACGAGCATTTTCCGTGGATGCCACATTTTCGCTCACTTTTGGTTGCACAACCACATTTATCTATCCGTGCGTGTGTTCCGTGTGCTACTTATTGCTTGTGATCTACTTGTTGCATGAGCCAATTGTGAATCATTTTCAATATCATTGAATCTTACTCACTTTTTGCATTGAATTTTGCCACCATCCTAACCAAGCTCCTCTCAAAGCTTTACTTGTGTAGGTGTGAGAATCGACAAGAATTGGTACCAATAGTGCTATTTCTGAGTTACATTATTGAGTGATCATTGATCCATTGTCAACTTGGTCAAGGTACATTTAGTATTGTCTTCTCCTTTCTCCCACCCACATATTTGCTTGTGATGATGGATAGGCCAAGTACATCTACGAACCCGCTCTTCGATGATCCTCAAGAATCGAACAACTACGTCACCAAACTACATTTCTTCGGCGTCCAACGAGCTCTACATCAAGAATGTGAAGCTATGCGAGAGCACATTGAGCAAGTCGCCGCAGACGCGCGCCAATTTGAAGCAAGAACAAGAGAGCAATTCAACATCATAAACACCAACATGGCTACTCAATTCGATGCTCTACGGACTTTGATAGTCGACCGACGTTCTTCTTCCACATCTTCTCAAAGACGAAGCCGCTCAAGCCGCCACACCGACTCCACGGACGGCACAAGTACCCCTACATCAAACACTCTTCGTCAAGCCGCACGTCAAGCTCGACATGACAACCGGAACCCACTTCATGACTAGAGCTCCCAAGAGCTACGCTATGAGCAAGAAAGTCGACATCATCAAAACCAAGCTACACTTGAGCAAGCACAAGAACGGCAACGGCTACGCCAACTACAACAAGAGCGAGCACGTCAACACCAAGAAGAACAAGATGCCGAAGCCCATCGCCAAGCACAACAACGCCGATAAGCTCAAGCTTTTGAGGCGCAACAAGCATTACGTGATTCACATCGCAATGTGGCAACTTGCAGTCGACACACTCGTTAATAAGAGGATTTCCTTCGCGATGAGATACAAGAGAGGCACCACCAAGCACGAATGCAAGAAGAAGTTCCTCCTCAAGCGCGACAAAGAACAAGAACCTCAACAAGAACCACAAGCTCGGCAAGTGCACCATGACAATAAACATCTTCTCCTCCAAGAGCAACATGAGATTGACAATCATCCAAATCAAGAACGCCCTCCCAATAGACAATGAAGAGCATCGCTATGGCAAGCTTAAGTTCACCATGCCAAAGTTTTCTGGAAGCATTGATCCCGAAGACTACCTCTCTTGGGCATTGAAGGTTGACAAGATCTTTCGCCTACACAACTTTGATGAAGAGAAGAAAATTGCAATGGCCTCCCTTGAGTTCCAAGACTATGTTCTCATTTGTTGGGAGCAAATCATTGAGAGAAGAGAAGGAAAAGGCGAACCTCCTATCACTACTTGGGCTCAAATGAAGGAAGTCATGAGAGCACGCTTAGTGCCAACACACTACAATCGTGACTTGTTCAAGAAGCTACAATTCCTCAAGCAAGGTACCCAGTCCGTCGAAGAGTACTACAAGGAAATGGAGATTGTCATGATACGAGCAAACATCACGGAAGATGAAGAACAAACGAAGGCGAGATTCTTGAATGGACTCAACTATCCTATCAAGAAGATTGCGGACTTTCAACCATACACCAATCTCCTCAAGCTAGTACATCAAGCCACCAAAGCGGAGCGACAAGTTCAAGAGGACTACAAGTACTCCAAGTTCACCTCCAAGAACTTCGGCTCTTCAAACCAAGCTTCAACGACTTCGGCTACTCCTACCTCTACCAAGACATCTACATCCTTCAGTGACAAGTCAAGCTACAAGAATGCGACTACATCAAGTCGACCACCTTCTACAAACAATTTCAAGCCAAGAGCTTCATCATCTACAACTCCAACCGAGGACAAATCCAAGACGAGTTCCATCAAGTGTTTCAAGTGCCAAGGGCGAGGCCACAAGTCATTTGAGGGAAAGACCGTTCTCACCATGATCATCAATTATGACGGTTCTTATGACTCAGTGAGCGACGATGATATGGAAGCCCTTGAACATGTAGCTATGCATCCACAAGTGAATGAAGATGAAGACCATCAAGTGTTTTGCGACAATGATTCGAGTCCCAATCTCGTTGTCTCCAAGGTCTTAACACTCCAACATCAACAAGATGACGATCAAAGATGCCACATCTTTCATACCAAGGCCGGCATCAATGGACGCTCCGTCAAGGTTATCATCGGTGGAGGAAGTTGTCATAACTTGGCAAGCGAAGAGCTATGCAACAAGCTACAATTGTTGATGTTGAAGCACCCTCATCCTTACAAGGTCCAATGGCACAGCGACGCCGGAACTCTTCGAGTCGAGCACACCGTGCAAGTCTCCTTCAAGATAGGCGCCTACAAGGACACACTTGAATGTGATGTGGTCCCTATGTCCGTGTGCCACCTTCTTCTAGGACTACCATGGCAATACGATCGTGGAGTCACACACAATGGACGGACCAACCACTATAGCTTCAAGATGAAGGGTAAATAGTTCGTGCTACGCCCAATGTCACCAAGTCAAGTAGCCACCGACAAACACATGCCTACCAACCATCATGGAGAGAGTGGTGAGAGAGTGAGCCACCAAAAGGAGAGCGAGAGCCACAAGCCAAATATGAGCGACTCCACGATGAGCGACAAGAAGCAAGTAGTGCTATTTGCCATCAAAAGTGAGATGAGAGAAGTGTGTGAGAACCCCTCAAGTGTCTTTCACCTTGTGATTTTATGCAAAGGGGAAGCCAAACTTAGTAACACTTCACCACCTCCACCTTTAGTGTTGTCTCAATTGTTGCAGGAATTCTCGGACGTCTTTCCCAATGAGCTACCTCCGGGTCTACCTCCACTTCGCGGAATCGAACACCGCATCGACCTCATACCCGGCGCACCACTTCCGAGCAAGGCTCCGTACCGCGCCAACCCCGAGGAAACCAAGGAGATACAACGGCAAATACAACAACTCATCGACAAAGGTCATGTACGTGAAAGCTTGAGCCCTTGTGCCCTTTCGGTTATTCTCGTGCCTAAGAAAGATGGAAGTTTTTGCATGTGCTCCGATTGCCACCCGATAAATGCTATCACCGTTAGATACCGTCACCCAATCCCACGCTTACATGACATGCTTGATGAATTATGTGGTGCCACAATCTTTTCGAAAATTTATCTTAAAAGTGGCTACTACCAAATTCGCATTCAAGAGGGTGATGAGTGGAAAACGGCTTTCAAAACCAAGTTTGGGTTATACGAGTAGCTAGTCATGCCAATGGTTTTATCAGATGCGCCCGGTTCTTTTATGCGTCTTGATGCGGAGCATCCTATGGACATCACCATGTCAAGAGTCCGCTTGGCAAGTGACACGTGTGACCTCTACTTCTCATACATAAAGGTCAATCATCTCCTTTACACGTGTTCACTTGACCCCTTCGAGGATGGTATACTACTTGATACTCCACTCATGTGCATGCATAGGTATTGTCAGAGCTTCACGGATGATGAGGAGGAGTGCAAGTGCCAAGGATCACCTACACAATCCGCGAGGGAAGCGTGGAAGAGAAGACGGAAGAAACGGAGCTGCCGCAAGCTTCAGGCTCCGGACGACCGGCGTTTACCGGACGTCTGACGCGTCCCAGGCGACCGGACGACCGGCAGCCACCGGACGTCTGTGACATCCTTCACAGAACCCAAATAGCGGAAAATACCGGAAGTCTGGTATCCAGCGGACGATTGGTACATGTCTGCGTATAATGTTTGGGCCCGAGGCTCATGTATCCCTTTCGCCCCTCACTTACCCCTTGGTGGCCCTAGACTATATATACTCCTCCACCTCCACCATTCTAGGGTTAGCATTGATTTAGCTCATATGTGAGATAGAGCTTTGCTCATCCATTACGGATCTACTCCACGAGAGAGATCGCGGCCCCTCTACGGAGAAGATCCACCTTGGATTCAAGACCCCTAACGGGAAGATCCTTCGTGGATTCAAGACCTCTTCACGGAGATGAACTTTACCTTGTATCTTTCCCTTTGTTGTTCATGTACCTTGTGATCTTGTGTGTTTGATTGTCTAGTGGATGTGTGATTGGGCTTGTTCTTGAGTGTTTCCCCTTGTGTTTTCTCCCCGTGTTCATCGTGTTCTTTGTGGGATCCTCTCCATTTCGTGAAAGATCGGCCATCTAGGGTTCCACCCTATATCATATGGTATCAAGATCAAGGTTTCTCACGAATTTGGAGTCCCCTCCACCGTTTTCTAGCCTTCTTTTGTGTGATTTCGTCCCAAATTCAAAAATTCCCCACCAAAAGTAGCCCTATTTTTTTTGTGATTCGTTGGTTTCATGATGTTTTGTTGATTTTGATCCATGGATTTGCTTGGTTTCAAGTGGATCTAGCATTTCCCAAGTTTCCCTATTTTTCACCCACAAAATCTCATCAATTTCGAGCCCAAAATCGCGTCCCGAAACTCGCATCTTGCGTTGACCCCGACCCACCGGACGACCGGCGTTTTACCGGACATCCGGACCCTCCCAAAGCACCGGACATCCGCAACTCACCGGACGACCGGAACCACCTATACAGAACAAATTACCGGATTTCTGAGCTCGACCAGACGTCCGGCCACCGGACATCCGTCCATTTTCGGACGTCCGGTACCTGTAGATTTTGAATTCGGCTGATTTTTGTTTTGTCCATAACTAATTTATCCGAACTCCGATTTTGATGTTCTTTAGCTCGTTTCGAAGCTCTTGACATCCCCCTTCACACAAAAATACTACCATCATCATTTGAGTCCATTATATTTTGTGGATTTTGGCATCTTTTCCTTGGGCTTCCACCATATCATCCGCATAACCACCACCGACTTCCGCAACCTAACCTTTTTGTTCCCCATAGTATTTGTGGTTACATGAGTAGTGATTTGAGTCTCCTAAGGTGTTTAGGCTACTTAGGGACAATTGCTTCTTCATCCACCACCGCCACTCATCATCGCCACGAGGTCGTCATCATACATAAGGACGGTAACCTCGACGACATCATTGTATATTCCCCTTGCAATTGCATGTTAACCCCTAGCCCTTTTTGCGTCACTTTCCTATCGAGACTAGCCTTTGAGTATTGCCAGCAACGTTACTTGTGCACATTAGTGATCATCAATCCGCGCATCCATTGCCTACATACCATATCATCTTGGTATCATCATATCATCCCTTGTGTCACAAGATTGTTCCCGCATATACACAATTGCTATCTTGGTTTGTGCATTTCGCATCGTGACCATATCAAAAAATAAAGAATAAGCTTTTAAGCAAAAGAGAAAGACAAAGAAGCTTGTAAGCAATAGCCATAACATCATACCACATTGCATATAAGATTGTCATATCCGATCATTTTGGATCATCTTGGATCAAACACGGGAACCATACATACATAGCATACTTGGGATAGAAAGTTGATACATTTTGCATCTTATAGGTTGTGCACAAGTGTCATATCCGCCTATTGAGCAATCGTGCTAGCGTCTCTCTTAAGTTGTGCAACACGAGCGTTTTCCGTGGATTCCACATTTTGTGCTCATTCCTTTGTTGCACAATCCCATTTATCTATCCGTGTGTGTGTTTCCGTGTGCCACATATTGCTATTGGTCTACTTGTTACATTTGTGAATTTGTGAATCTCTTTCAACATTATTGACTCTTTCTCACATTTTGCATCAAATTTTTGTGCCACTATCCTCATCGAGCCACTCGTAAAGCTTTACTTGATAGGTGTGAGTGAACAAGTCCGGTACCAATTCCACTATTCTTTCATTTCACATTGAGTGAAACGAGATACATCCTCAACTTTGGGAAAAGGTAACTTGGTATTGTTTATCTCATTTCCTAGTCACCTTTCCTCGAGTCTTGTGATGGATAGGCCAAGCATTTCATCTCTGGTCTACACCAACAATGACAAGTTCGGTGCCATGACGAACAACTTGTGTGCCAACATGGATGCTCAAATGAAGGAGCTCAAAGCCCTCATCAAGAACCGCAAGAGGTCTCCCTCATCTTCGAGAAGACGCTCAAGTGCACATCCCTCCGAGCTACCATCTTCGACAAGATCACATCGGCATCGACACCATCAACGACAAGAACGTGAAGGTCATGAGCTCAACACCAACAACCGCTCAACGATTTCACCATGTACCTTGGCATCTTCGCCAAGCGACTTCTAGGCATATTCGCCTTTGGATATGCGGCATCTTCGCCCACAAGCACCTCAAGCTTATGATCAAGAGAAGCTTTCCAAGCTCAAGTCCGCGACTTCCACGAGCTACTATGACCTCGACAACGACCATGAGATTCCTTTCTATGGGACTCAAGAACCCTAGGAGTATCTCGAGTGGGAGCGCTTGATGGACGACTACCTCACGCTACTTCAAGTTCCTCCCCAAGATCAAGTGAAGTGCGCCACAAGAAGCTTCCACGACTTTGCATCGACATGGTGGTTTCACACACCTTCGGAGGAGTATGAGATGAGTTGGCCCAAGACGAAGAAAGCTTTGCGGTGAGAGTTCGTGCCTCCCACTTACACGGAACATCTTCTACGCCAATTGGAGAACACCATACAAGGATCCAAGTCCATCGATAAGTACATCAATGAGATGAAGAATGCCTTGCGACGAGCCGGCATGGACGACCCCATTTCGATGAAGCTCCACTTCATGATGGGATTGCACAACGACATCTATAAGATTATCTTCCTCGAGAACTACAAGTCCCTCGACGACAACTACATTGGTGCTCTCAAGGCGGAACAAGACCTCATGAAGGCCAAGGCTTCTCCACCGCAAGCACACTTCTCGAAGACCAAGCTCCAAGACGGCGAGCATGAGGCTTGTACCACCACGATGTCTAAGCCCAACGAGCTCCAAGACGACGCTCCCAAGTTCGACTTCACCGCCATCCCTCTTTGTGGCATTGATGATGCTGAGTCTCCTTTGACTCTTTTTCAAGACGGTGCGACGACGACTATGACTATGGAGCCATTCGAGGATCAAGCTTTGGAGGCGAACGACATGGTGACGAGCAAGGATGATGCTTCCATCTTTGGAGGCGAGAGTGATGATGTGCCATCTTCGGCCTTCATCCACAGCGACGGTGACGAGATGGTTGAGAAAGGGATTTCCCTTTGACCACAGCGGCGTACGATGACTTGAGTGACTTGTGCCACCATATTGAGAGTGAGAGTGAGTTCACCACTAGCCCCATATATGAGGAGTTTCCCCAATTCCCATGTGAGGAGAGCCACAACCCCCACCACTTGAGTGAGATGAGTGACTCCACCATATGCGACATTGCGTGCACCTACCTTGAGGGAGTGAGTGAGCCACCACATAGAGAGAGTGAGATAGTTGATAGGTCATGTGAGGCCACTTTCAAAGCTGACGACTTGACCTCGACCTCTATTGTGTCTTCTCATTTGGTGCTAGGTCCCACATTTGATGACGCGCCGATCCTCGACGAATTCGTCCTTTCTATGGACAAGAGGATGGCCATGGTGGAATATTATGCACCCCCCACATGGTTCCATCAAGATGAAGATGATGACCACAATTTGGTCTTTCCCACCTCACCTACACCACATGAGTGGAATGAGAAAGGTAACAAAGGTGAAGGTGATGCTCTCGTCCCACTAGTGGACTATGTTAACATTGATTGCTTGCATGATGTTGATTCTCCTATTGCCATGCTTCATTCTAGTATGATTTCCTCATGCGATGATTTACCCATTTATGAAGAGTTTGATGATTTCCATGTGGAGTCTATTAGTTGTGATGCCATATTGCGTAGGATCTCTTGTAATAATTCTCTCAGTCACATCATGTTTGATAATCCGCTTTACTTGTCGTATGCTATGCATGAGATCAACAATATGTCACATTTGCAATCTCATCGTAGTAACTTTGCATATGCCATTAAGATAAATCCAATTTGCACTTATGGCATAGATGACAAGCCCATGGTTATTGGCATTTGTTCTTCTTGTGATGATATTGACATGCTTCCTTTGCATCATATTCATCATATGCCATGCCATGATTACCTAGGTTCAGACATGCATTGTTTTGGATGTTGTTCCACTTCTCCACATTATGCTTTTAATATTGCTCATGAGGAGACCCCCATAGTTTCCTCATACATTATAGGAGATTTTGACCCATCCCATCCATTGCATGATCCCCATGCTTGTGTGCACAATATGCTCCCCATGAATAAAAATGCTATAGATGTGCCATATAATTGTATGCACAATTTGGATCCACATCATGCTATACACAATAACTATTCATTCATGATGGATGACATGTTCTTATACCATGCATCAAATTTCATTGAGTGATGTGTATCTTGTGCTAACTCACACATGCACCTACACATCATGATGGATGATGTGTACATTTACCACACACACAATTTCTTTGGTTTGTGTCTCTTTTGTGTAGGTACCCATCCATACTCGCCAACTTCACAAACGCATGAGTTGACGAAATGTGCTCTAGAGAGCAATGATGACTTGGGATATCATGGATTGTCTTTCCCACAGCTCCTTTTGCGCAAACACTTCGCGCATTCCTTCTACATGGCACTCACATGGTTATGGGTTATTGTCCATTATATCTCTTACGCGCATCTTGACATGTTCACTTTGCATGATATGCTCATTTATATGCCTTTGCCATGCATTTGTGACCCAGGCTTTGCATTACACAAGATGATTGATTCTCATACTTGTATGTGTATTTGCAAGCTTGGTGGAGATATGGCTTGTTATTGCCATGATGCCTTTGTACCCCATGCCTATTATGATGCTTTGATCTTGATTTGTGATCCTGCTTGCAATATGTCATGTGCATTGCCTATATCCACTATTTGCTCACATGACATGATTGCCATGATTTCCTATAGTGTGTTGCCTCTTCGCGCCACTAGTTTGCACGACATGAATTCTATGCTTGACTATGTTGCATCGCCCATGATTCATACATGCTCATTTCATGCGGTTGATAGCCACTATTTCCATGCTTTGCACATGATTTCTAGTCCATGTTGTCATATGTCTCCATATGTTGCCTCTCGCATGATAAATGATTTGCCATGTATTGAGTGCAACAATGCCTTTCATCTTGCAAAAGAGATTGCCCCCATAGCATTCTCACATATATTTGGAGATTTTGAAATAATTCTTGTGAAGCATGCTTGTGTTACCTCTTTGCACCATATGCCTAGTGCCATGAATATAGCCATTGTAGCATCATATTATTCATGCACTTTTGCTTCTAATGGTTATGTGCAAGAGAAGAGAACCATCATGATGGATGATGTGTTTATCTACCATGCGCATATGTTCTTTGTTTTGTTGTGTGCATGTGTAGGATACTTGGACTTTGTGTCGACTTCCACTTCATGTGAGTTGACCATTCGAGCTCTTGAGAGCGAACCACCTTTGTTCACGACGCTTCTACATCGCACTTGCTTGTGCTTCGGCATTGTGAAGGACGCACAAGGACACATTTTCAAGGTGATATCCTTCTCAGTCGAGAAACCAAAAACCATGCGCATGCACATTGTGGATCACACTACTTGTGTTGCTTGCACCATGAGACTTATTTGTCATCTTGGACCACTTGATTGCGCACATGTTAGTGATATTTGTTTCATCCATGATCACCACATTGCCATGCCTCGTGTTATATATGCCTTGTGTGTTGCATCCGACTTGTGGATTACTTGTCCCTATCATATGCTTGGTTGCAACAATATCATCTCTTCACATATGCCATGTCCCATTGCTTGTCACATGATTGACTTGTTTGCCTCACACATGATGAACAATTGCTATTTCTATTATGTTGAGTGCCACTCGATTTTCACTACACCCTATGCACATTATGCTTGGATTGTCTTGCCTACCATAGACCTTTCATTGAGCGCTTTATGCATGCTTGCTATGACTTTGAGGTAGATGATTATTCTCTTGTCACACATATGTGCATCTCTACCTGACATTTACATGCTTGTTTCCATGATGACCTTCATTGTGCTCAATTGATGTGCTTAAATGCCATGCCACAACCATTTGTCACACCCTATGCTATGCTTGATGACAACACTTGTTGGGTGAATCACCTCTTGAATGTTTGGTTTTGCACTAACGCTAACCACATTTGTTTTTCCAAGTGTTTGTTTTCCTTGCTCCTTTTGAAGGAATCACTAGACGGTGCGACATTGGAGAGTGCCCATGTAGAGCTAGAAGATGATGAGTACTTTGTGATCGTCCACATCTACATGACGACGCCATCTCTTTCCCATGGTGATTTGGTTTTTGATCCGAGGTCGGATCTTTCCCAAGGGGGAGGGGATGATGCGGAGCATCCTATGGACATCACCATATCAAGAGTCTGCTTGGCAAGTGACACGTGTGACCTCTACTTCTCATACATAAAGGTGAATCATCTCCTTTACACGTGTTCACTTGACCCCTTCGAGGATGCTATACTACTTGACACTCCACTCGTGTGCATGCATAGGAATTGTCGGAGCTTCACGGATGATGAGGAGGAGTGCAAACACCAAGGATCACCTACACCATCCGTGAGGGAAGCATGGAAGAGAAGACAGAAGAAACGGAGCTGCCGCAAGCTTCAGGCTCCGGACGACCGGCTTTTACCGGACGTCTGACGCGTCCCAGGCGACCGGACGACCGGCAGCCACGGGACGTCCGTCACATCCTTCACAGAACCCAAATAGCGAAAATACCGGAAGTCCGGTATCTAGTGGACGACCGGTACCTATCTGCATACAGTGTTCGGGCCCGAGGCTCATGTATCCCTTTCGCCCCTCACTTACCCCTTGGTGGCCCTAGACTATATATACTCCTCCACCTCCACCATTCTAGGGTTAGCATTGATTTAGCTCATACGTGAGATAGAGCTTTGCTCATCCATTACGGAACTACTCCACGAGAGAGACCGCGGCCCCTCTACGGAGAAGATCCACCTTGGATTCAAGACCCCTAACGGGAAGATCCTTCGCCGATTCAAGACCTCCTCACGGAGATGAACTTTACCTTGTATCTTTCCCTTTGTTGTTCATGTACCTTGTGATCTTGTGTGTTTGATTGTCTAGTGGATGTGTGATTGGACTTGTTCTTGAGTGTTTTCCCTTGTGTTTTCTCCCCGTGTTCATCGTGTTCTTTGTGGGATACTCTCCATTTCGTGAAAGATTGGCCATCTAGGGTTCAACCCTACATCACGTCTCACACACTTTGTTCTACGACCCTACATAGGCGTCTTTGTAGTGGTTTATTTTGATGACATCCTCGTTTTTAGCAAGTCTCTTGAGGACCATGTGACACACATCCGTATGGTTTTACAAACCCTTCGGAAAGAGCGCTTATATGATAACATGGAAAAATGCACTTTCGGCATTGACACGGTCGTTTTCTTAGGATTTTTTGTTTCTTCTCAAGGTGTTCACGTTGATGAAACTAAAATTGAAGCAATTAAAACTTGGCCTCAACCAATGAACCTCCAACAAGTGCGTACCTTTCTTGGTTTAGCCGGCTTCTATCGACGCTTTGTGAAGGACTTTAGCACAATTACTATGCCTCTACACGCTTTGAGCAAGAAGAACGCACCCTTTGTTTGGGGTCCTTCGCAAGACACCGCGTTCATTAACCTCAAAGCCTTGCTCACCCACGCACCCCTTCTTGCCCTACCAAACTTTGATAAACCTTTTGAGATTCATTGTGACACTAGTGGTGCCGCCATAGGTGGCGTGCTCATGCAAGAAAAACGCCCAATTGCTTACTTTAGCGAGAAGCTATCTAGAGCGCAACTTAACTACCCCATCTATGATAAAGAGCTCTATGCCTTGGTGCGAGTTTTGCGTGTTTGGGAACATTACCTTAGACCTCATGAATTCATTCTTCATACGGACCATGAGACGCTCAAGTATCTCAAGGGTCAAACTAAGTTGAACAAGCGTCATGCTAGGTGGAGTGAGTTCATATAGTCTTTTCCCTATGTCATCAAGTACATCAAAGGCAAAGAGAATGTTATGGCGGATGCGCTTTCCCACAAATGAATGCTTGTCACAAAACTTGAGTTGAATGTTATTGGCTTTGAGCACATAAAAGACTTATATGAGCATGATCCTTTCTTTGCAAATCCTTATGCTAAGTGTTTGACTCACACTTCTTGGGAACGTTACTACATCAAGGATGGATATCTTATGAGAGCTAACAAACTTTGCATTCCCGAGTCTTCGCTTCGTTTTCTCCTTTTGTAGGAATCTCATGGAGGAGGACTGATGAGACACTTTGGACGCGAAAAGACATTTGCTACGCTCTCCAAGAACTACTTTTGGCCCAAGATGCTCCGTGATGTCTCACGCCTCACCAACCGATGATCTACATGTCGCAAACTTAAGTCAAAAGCTCAATCTCATGGTCTTTACATGCCACTTCCTATTCCATACCATCTATGGGAAGACATAAGCATGGACTTTATACTTGGATTGCCTAGGACTCAAAATGGGAAAGATTCCGTGTTTGTTGTCGTGGATAGATTCTCTAAAATGGCTCATTTCATTCCTTGTAACAAGATCGATGATGCTTCACATGTTGCAAACCTCTTTTGTAGGGAAATCATTCGTCTACATGGAGTACCCAAGACGATCGTGTCGGACCGGGACGTCAAGTTCTTGAGCTACTTTTGGAAGACTATATGCGCCAAACTTGGCATCAAGCTCCTCTTCTCTTCGGCATATCATCCACAAACCGACGGCCAAACAGAGGTGACGAACCGCACACTTTCGATGCTTCTTCGCGTGTTGATCAAGAAGAACATCAAGGAATGGGAGCAATGCTTGTCCATCGCCGAGTACGCCTAAAACCACGCAAGACATTTGACTACTGGCAAGTCCCCTTTCGAGGTCGTCTACGGCTCCAAACCGTTGTCCCCATTGGACATCCTACCTCTACCTCTACAAGAGCGCATCAACTTGGACGCAAGTGCTCGAGCAAGCTATCTCAAGAAGGTGCATGAAGACACAAGGGCAACGATCGAGCGGCAAGTACATCGCCTAGCCTCCAAGCTCAACGCCAACAAGAAACCAATGGTGTTCAACCCGGGAGATCTTGTATGACTGCATCTTCGCAAGGACTGCTTCCCCAATGAGCGCAAGCCCAAACTACTACCTCGAGCCGATGGACCCTTCAAGGTGCTAGCACACTACAACAACAATGCCTACAAGATCAACATTCCACGCGACAAGTACAACGTGAGCAATGTCTTCAACGTCAAGGATCTCTCACCTTTCCATGGTGATGAAGATTTCGATCCGAGGATGGATCTTTCCCAAGGGAGGGGAGATGATGCGGAGCATCCCAAGGTCATTACCCATGGACCTACCATCGTCTCACCAAGTGCCAAGTGGACCCATGACACGCGCTCGAGCATGAGCTCTCGAGACCGAGGTGACTTCACTCCTCTCGCAACGTCATTTTGATTCACATGAGACATGGATGCTACCCTCATCAGAAACCCTATGCATACTCACGCACCTCGGGAGCAACCATGGAGGAACCAAGGAACAAGAAGAATCTAAGAAGGAAGATGGAGGAGAAAGCAGCAAAGTCTCAGACTGGCCGGACGATACGGACGAAGACCTGGATGATCCGGGCAGAGCCCGGATGATCCGGACCAACATCCGGACAATCCGAATAATGTGCCCGTGGACACCCGAAGCCTCCTCACTGAAGCCGGATCATCTGGATCCCAGCCCGGATCATCCGGCCACACCCGGACGTCCGGACCAGGACCCGGACGTCCGGACCAGGACCCGGACATCCGAACCCCCCGCTACAGACACGACACGGCCGGATCATCCGGACGCCACCCCGGATCATCCGGGCCCCCGAAGCCCAGATCATCCGGACCGTGCCTGCGTGCATGACTTTGGGCCGAGGCCCACGTACCCCTTCGCCCCTCCTAGCTTATATAAAGGACTCCACCCATACTTTATAGGGTTAGCTTTGTGTTAGCTCACCTAAAACCTTAGTGGTTCCTCTCCTACGAGACTGCGGCCTCCTCGGAGAAGATCCACCGGATTCAAGACCTCCTTCACGGAGAAGAACATCAAGACCTCCTCACGAGGATGACTACCGCCACTTGTTTTATCCTTAGTTGATCGTGTATCGTGTATCACACTTTGTGTTCCCAGACCTAACATTTGTGTGACCTAAACTTGTTGGTTTGCGTGTTTTCTTCTTGTCCCTCTTGTGTTTTTCCTCGTGCCCCTCGTGTTCCTCCTCGGGATCCCTCCTTTTCATGAAAGATCGGCCACGTAGGGTTCGACCCTACATCACAACCATTCTAGCATCTATCAAGCAATCGGCGGTGACTAGGTCATCTATATATGAGTATATTGACTTAGGAGTCAAATGAGAACATTTGATCTTAGGTCATACTCGTCGTTTAAGCACAAGTGGGGTTACCACTTTTACATAAAGCATTGTTTTGTTCACATCATTAGAGTTGCTTTAGCTCAATTGATTTGAGTAAAGCTCCCCCTAGATGTGATATCCCCCCTAAGAGGGATGAACTAACCTTGGGTTTTGTCGATGATGACTTCATGTAGGTGTTGAAGATGTAGATGCTCAATGTTGATGTAGATCATTTGGACCAATCCATTGGAGTGAGTCGCACTTTCAATACCTACACGGGTTAGTCCCACAAGGAACAAACAAGGATATCCATAGACATAGAGTGATGTTCACATAAGATGATGTCCATGAAAGCATTTGGTTACTGTGAGGGACATTACTAGCAGGTATAAACCGGCTAGGGAGATCCGGATTATGGAAATATAACTGTGTAGTTATAAACTCAGTTGAGGTTACGGCCCATGAAGGCTTAGGGCCCATGTGTAAAGTTTACGGTTTGTAAACCGTCCTATCATGTAACTTGAGACACAAGGAAGAAAGAGTAGAGACCGAGGCGGATACGATTATGAGCCGGCCTCGGGACTCTGTAAACCGGACCGGGCGTCACCTCTTATATAAAGGGACGACCCGGTGACGGTTCAGGGGCAAGGAACAATCCGTCGAGAGACAGGCAAGCAATCTGCTCCCTGTTCATCGACGCCCAAGCAATACCAAACCAAACTAGACGTAGGCTTTTACCTTCATTGAAGGGGCCGAACTAGTATAAACCCTGTGTGTCCTTTGTGTGCTTTTAACCTCTTCAAGCTAACCCGTACGATGGTTCCACAACTAAGTCCGCTGAACCGGATATCTGACGTGTTAATTCCACGACAGTTGGCGCCCACCGTGGGGATATCGCACGATGGTTTCGCGTTCTTGAAGGGCAGCTTTGAAGGACTCAAGGGCTACGCGGTCGGCCGGATGACCAAGAGTCGCCGCGGCCGGATCTACATCGACGACGTAGGCTAGGGCCCGGATGCCGATTCAATCGAATACGGGTACCGGGTTCCTTTCGGCGGCATCCACGTCTTCATCGGCAAGATTGGTGAACCGGGACCTGAGCTGGACATCTTCCCCAACATCATCGAGCCGGCTCAGCATGCGAGATCGGCCCGGATTCAGCCTGCCGTGAAGCGCGTTTTTGTTGGAACAATACATGGAGTCCAAACCGAGGACGGATCGGATTCTGGTGGCGAGACAGTTGTCTATTCCAATGATGAATCATCATCCGAAGAGACCGAATCCCTGTATCTGTTGCGGGACAGCCGATCCGAGGGTATGTCCGATGGTGACAGTATTTCGGACCCTTTTGATCCACCAAACCGGGTGGCTGTCTTTATGGCCGGATCACAATCTGCGCCGCAACCCACGGTGACCGGGGCGTTCACAGCTGGTGCAGGGGGGAGCGGCCAAGCCCCCTCGCCCTCTGACGCTCTATCCGCCCTAGTCGAGGAGTTGACAACACGGGCAGTAGAAGTGGTGGCTCCTGCTGACAAGGCGCAGCACGATGCAGAAATCCTTCAGCTGAAGGGCCGGATCGAACAAGCTAGACAAGATCAGAATGCAGAGAAAGTTGCGATAGCAACAAGACAAGCAGAGCTAGATTCTCAGGCTTACCAGTTTAGGATGGATCAGGTCTCTGCGCCGAGAGTGAGGAACAGAAGGTATCAGACTCGTCTACCACCGGTCTATGAGGCAATGAATCTCTTGGGCACACCAGGAGCGGGAGCCAGCAATAATCTAGAAGTAAACCGGAGGGGAGCCCCAGCGACAGGAGCGCCGGTTCAGCAACCTACTGCAGAGAAAGATCGTCGGGTTATTCCCACGACGCACGTCCCCACTCCCCCTGGCCATTACTCAAACCCTCTGGATAACATTATCGCCGCTGCTTCACGCCTCGCCGCTTTACCCATTGAGGGAACATCCCCCGTAGCGCTGGAAGCACGTAGAGTCAAGGATCTGCTCGACACGGCATTGACACAGCAACAGGCGTACTCTTACAGTAGGGAGAGACTTCATTCAACACCCCGTCACAGCCAGAGTTATACTAGGCATTGGGATGAACCGGAGGTGTCCAGCAGTGAGCGGAGGCGTCACCGTCACAGACAGGATAATCCGGTAGGAGCAGAGGCGCAAGCCCAGGAGGCGATAAACCGGGCCAGACCTACGGCCCGTGAGGACGTCCGCCAGACAACGCCGGTTCACACAACCACAGCAGAGACGGGAGTCACGGCGAGTTCCTTTGGAGTGCAGTGTCTCATTCCCGCTTTACGAAGCGTAAGGTTACTCAAAGCCTTCAAGGGTCCACGTAAGGTGCCTAACTACACAGCAGATTTGGCTCCAGAGGCTTGGACCGAGAGCTATGAGATGGCTATGGAGATGCTGGACGTAGATGAAGCGGCATGCGCAAAGTATTTTACCATGATGCTTGAGGGTACAGCCCGGACCTGGTTAAAGGGCTTACCACCTAACTCCATTGGATCATGGGGTGAGTTGCGCCGCCAGTTTATTAAAAAATTTAAGGACACGTGCAAACAGCCAATGTCAGTGGTAGACCTAGCGGCATGTATACAAGGAGAGCAATAGCCTACGAGTGCATGGGTGCGGCGAGTGTCAGAAATCTTACACTCTTCGAACGGTATCAGTCCCAGTACGGCGATAGTAACACTGGAAAACAATTGCCGGTTTGAGTCTCTGAAGCTGAAGCTGGGACGGCTCAAGCGGGATTGTAACGACATGGGAACTCTCATGAGCGCTTTGGTAAAGTATGGGGACTCTGACAACACTAAGTACCCAGAAGCGGATGGGGATAAGTCCGGAAAAGCAAATAAGCCAGGTAAACCGGCGCAGGCTAGTCCGGTCGGAACAAGCTTCAATGGTAAGCGAAAGGCAGAGGGTGGCTCTTATTTTGTGGCCAATACCAAAGTTCAAGGAAACTTTCAATGCAACAAGGGTAGACCGCTTCCACCGAGCGGTGGAGGGTTCATTAATCTAGAGCGACAGTTGAACGAGCCTTGCCCGAAGCACAGCACAGAGGAACGCCCATCCAAACACACATGGGGGGAATGCCGGGCCATGATGGAGGCCATGAACCGGACCAGATTCAACAATGGACCACCGGGCGGCGGTTCAGGCCCCGGGTTTCATGGTCCGGGTCACCAGGGTAATGGCTCCGGATCAGGATATCATGGCGGCAACAATGGTTATAACCAAGGCAATCATCAGCACGGTCAGGGCGGTTACAATAACCAAGGCAATCATCAGTATGGTCAGGGCGGTTACAATAACCAAGGCAACAAACAGCAGGGCCAGGGTAATCACAACAACCAAGGCAATCAGCAGCGTCAGCAGCAGCAGCAATCCGGATATCAGAATAATCCGAAAGAACTGAGTAGTGGACAGTATCATATGTTGACTACGAGTTTGTGCAAACGAGATCAAAAGGTTTTAAAGCAGGCGGTCCACACAGTTGAACCGGCAATACCACGATTCCTGCGCTGGTCGGAGCAACCTATCGTGTGGAGCAGAGAGGATCACCCACCGCGGGTCGATAATCCGGGCCAATTGGCCTTAGTGGTGGAACCACAGGTGGGTGGCTACAAATTCACCAAGGTTCTCATGGACGGCGGCAGCAGCATCAATATCTTATATTACGAGACTTTTCGTCGCATGGGGCTGACGGATAAGAAGCTAAGACAGTCAAACACGGTATTCCATGGAGTAGTGCCAGGTAAATCAGCTTACCCAGTTGGGAAAATTGACCTAGAAGTTACCTTTGGAGATGAACAGGATTCCAGGTCAGAGATGATAACCTTTGAAGTGGTAAAGATCCGGAGCCCATACCATGCGCTATTTGGACGGCCGGTTTACGCTAAGTTTATGGCCAGACCGTGCTATGTTTATCTACAGCTCAAGATGCCGGGTCACAAGGGAACCATCACGGTTCATGGCAGTCGCAAAATTGCATTGGAATGCGAGGAAGGAGACACTGCTTATGCAGAGGCAGTATGTGCTACGGAGGAATTGAAGTTTTATAAAGACAATGTTGATCCGGCGGATATGTCCCCATTGAAGAAGCCAACTACATAGCATGATCCGGCATTGAAGTTTAAATCGGCAGAGGAAACCAAGCAAGTCGACTTTGTGCCAGGTGATCCATCCAAGCAGTTCACTATCAGCGCTAACCTTGACTCTAAATAGGAAAGCGCGCTCATCGAGTTCATCCGTGAGAACCGGGATATCTTTGCACGGAAACCTTCTAACATGCTAGGTATACCGAGGGAACTCGCTGAGCATAGTCTTAATATTGATCCGAAGTTCAAACCGGTCAAGCAATATCTGCGCCGCTTCAACGAAGAAAGGCGCAAAGCTATAGGTGAAGAAGTGGCCAGGCTGTTGGCCGCAGGGTTCATAGTTGAAGTATTCCACCTGGAGTGGTTGGCTAATCCGGTACTGGTGTTAAAGAAAAATGGAAAGTGGAGAATGTGTGTGGATTACACAGACCTTAACAAAGCTTGTCCAACCGATCCTTTTGCTCTCCCTCGTATTGATCAGATCATTGATGCTACGGCGGGATGTGAGCGGCTAAGTTTTTTGGATGCATATTCAGGATATCACCAGATCAAGATGGCAGTTAAGGACCAGAAGAAGACAGCCTTTATAACTCCTTTTGGTGCTTTTTGCTATGTGTCTATGCCTTTTGGGCTCAAGAGTGCCCAAGCAACTTACCAGCGTTGCGTACAGAACTGTCTTAAGGGGCAGATAGGGAAAAATGTTCATGCCTATGTGGATGACATCGTGGTGAAGTCAAGGAAGGAGGAGACATTGATAGAGGACCTCAAGGAAACCTTTGATAACCTTCGGGCCTATAAAATGATGCTTAATCCGGAGAAGTGTGCTTTTGGTGTTCCGGCGGGCAAGCTCCTTGGATTTTTGGTGACAAACAGAGGAATAGAAGCCAATCCGAAGAAGATCAAGGCAATCACGTCCCTGACTAAACCAGCTTGCATCAATGATGTTCAGCGTATCGCCAGCCGGATTACAACGTTGAGCCGATTCATCAGTCGTCAGGGGGAGAAGGCAATCCTGCTTTATCAGATGCTAAAAAAGACAGACCGATTTATATGGAACGATGAGGCAAACGCTGCGTTTGAGGATTTAAAGCGGCAACTGGCAGAACCACCGATTCTTGCTGCCCCCGTTGATAAGGAGTCGCTGCTGTTATATGTAGCCGCCAATGCACGGGCAGTTAGCGTGGCAATCGTGGTCGAGCGCAAAGAAGCAGGAAAGGAATATCCGGTTCAACGACCGGTTTATTATGTCAGCGTGGTTCTCATTGAATCCAAACAAAGGTACCCGCATTGGCAGAAGCTGGTATATGGCGTGTTCATGGCAAACCGGAAGTTGAAGCATTATTTCCAAGGCAGGTAATCCGGCAATCCTGATCCGGAAGGAAGATTTGGTTGTTCCTGATCCGGAAGCGCAGCTGGTTGCGCCACTTCATGTTATTCCGGATTGGACACTCCCTTACTTGGCATATCTAAGCCGTGGAGAATTGCCAAATGATGAGGTTGAAGCAAGGCAGGTAATCCGGCGATCAAAATCCATGACAATTGTAAACGGGGAACTTCACCATCACAGTGTGTCTGGAGCATTTTAGCGGTGTGTATCGTCCGAGGAAGGTTGTGACATCCTTCGAGAGATTCATGAAGGGGATTGTGGTCATCACGCCGGTTCAAAATACTTGGTCGCTAAAGCTTTTCGACATGGGTTCTATTGGCTGACAGCCCATGCTGATGCGGAGGATCTAGTCCGGAAGTGCGAGGCTTGCCAGAAATTTTCACGACGTGCTCTTGTTCTGGCACAGGAGTTGCGGATGATACCAATTACTTGGCCGTTTGCGACATGGGGGCTTGATATGGTTGGGCCTTTTAAACGATCCCAAGATAAAAAAAACTCATCTGCTGGTTGTTGTGGATAAGTTTACAAAGTGGATTGAGGCAGAGCCTGTGAGCACGTGTGATGCGGCAACTATGGTTAAATTCATCAAAAAGGTAATTTTCCAGTTTGGTTTTCCACACAGCATCATCACAGACAATGGCACCAATTTATCCAAAGGAGAGATGGAAGAGTTTTGTCAAAGGGAGCATATTCGCCTAGATGTGTCTTCTGTAGCTCACCCTTAATCCAATGGTCAAGCTGAAAGGGCCAATCAAGAAATTTTGCGAGGTTTCAAGCCCCGGCTTATGACTCCCTTACAAAGAACACCAGGGTGCTGGGTTGAGGAATTGCCCTCTGTCCTCTGGAGCATCAATACCACGCCGAACAGGTCCACATGTTACACCCCTTTCTTCATGGTGTACGATGCTGAAGCGGTTCTTCCAAGCGATATCCGCCATGATTCACCACGGGTGACGGCTTATGTTGAAGCACCCAATGAGCAGGCAAGACAGGATAGTTTGGACCGACTAGATGAAGAGCGTGACATAGCAGCAGCACGATCCGCGATTTATCAGCAGGACTTGCGCAGATATCATAGCCGCCGGGTTAAAACCAGGACGTTCCAGGAGGGGGACTTGGTACTCCGGCTCATCCAGGACCAAACAGATATGCACAAGCTATCCCCACCTTGGGAAGGGCCCTTTTTGGTCAGCAAGAATCTACACAACGGTTCATATTACCTGGTGGACGTTCGAGAGCACAAAGACTCACGGACATCAGAAGAAGAGACGAAGAGGCCGTGGAACATCGCTCTCTTGCGGCCCTACTACACCTGAGCCATGAGCTCTGTTGTATCCTATGTATATATTATGATTAATAAATAAACCGGCACCCTTGGTAAACCGGGGGATTAGCCTTTTTTCTTCTAAATATATGTCCTGTGAAAATTATTACAGATATTTCGAAACAAACTATTTTATGCAGAAGGGACCAAACTAGGGGGCTACGGATCACATGTGAATCCTTGCTAAAAGCTTTTTCTGGTCCGGTCTACATGATTATCTTCACATCAAGCGCCATTTGGATAAACTCCATCGATTGGCAAAAAACTATTCTTGTCCCTAGGGAACCTTCCTTTGATGGCAGATGCAATATTTCCTGCCCCTTGGTTGATCATTCCCATTGATGGCAAAAGAAAACCTGTTCTTGTCCCTAGGGAACCTTCCTTTGATGGCAGATGCAATATTTCCTGCCCCTTGGTTGATCATTCCCTTTGATGGCAAAAGAAAACTTGTTCTTGTCCCTAGGGAACCTTCCTTTGATGGCAGATGCAATATTTCCTGCCCCTTGGTTGATCATTCCCTTTGATGGCAAAAGAAAACCTATTCTTGTCCCTAAGGAACCTTCCTTTGATGGCAGATGCAATATTTCTTGCCCCTTGGTTGATCATTCCCTTTGATGGCAAAAGAAA